>CAUJAO010000025.1:0-421581 GCA_963082485.1 Eudonia mercurella
TTTTAAAGAAATTGGGTTTTAATATTAAGTTCTTACACAATTAATTTATAACTAATCTAAACCGTTTTAACAATAAAACACCCTAGGGGTCAAAGTGATCCAGCAGGTTAATGAGACTAACATTTTATTTAATAAGTTCTACAAACAACCTAACCAGCCAGCTAATATTTCAGCGGTGTGAGCTATGGTCGTGGGGGTAGGGATAAAGCCAGTACCGTCCCACAGTGTCCGGCGTAGAACAAGCCAGGTGGACAAAAATATATTTTCATGGTTTTGGAACTATATCTATGAATTAGTTAATTATAAAGTACTATAATATATTTTTATAAATAAAATGCAAAGAAATTGTATACAAATATTTTATTTCATGTAAACACGATTTCTATTAGAAATGAAAGGTACAGGAAAAAAATAAGAATAAAATAATTATCTTAATCGCTACAAATATCGACGCTAATTATATATACACAACCTTAGACTAATATATTATATACAAAAATTATAAATCTAACGCTAGAGGTAGGTATCTATTTACATTTAAACTAATTCTCAATATCAGAATCATCGGATGCAGAATCCGATGATTCCGATAGAAGATAGTCTTCCCGAGCTTGTGGAGGTCTTGGTTGGAGTTGGAGTCGAGGCTCTATAGTGGGAGCTATGATGAGCTTTAAGACCTCCGCGCTCAATTTATTCGACTTTTTTTTTGGTACTTCCCGGAGGCTGTTGATCAGAGGATCAGAAGTTATAATCAACATATTGAGCAAGTCTCTATTCGTGGCAAGACGAGAGCACTTTCTGGTGTTGTGCTCTCTAAACCTCCGGCAATCTTTGTTTCTCGCTTCTTGCGCTTCCTCTGAAAGCTGCCCTATTGGAACTATTGCTGTCTTAATTACCTCTGTACTATGAACAAGCAATTTATGCACAGTAGCAGGCATGTAGTACCACGAGTAAAGACTTAAATAAAGTCTTCTTGTCTCGAGACAAAGCTTGTTGAATTCAACAAGATTTATCTCGAAACCAGAAGACAATGTCCTCAATAATGTATCAAAGTTTTTGATGATTGTAACATCCAATCCTGTGATCTGAGCACTCACTTCGGGGTTCCCGAAAAAACGTCGAGCTGTGTTTCCATCATTTGTGGAACCAAATCCTGGCTTTGGCTTGTCCACAATTAATCCCATTTGATTCTTGAATCGTTGTTTGATTTCGTCTGATCGTTGTTTTACACTTTCTTTTTCCTCTGAAGACCTAGCTTGCCATTTCTTAATATCTAACTTATAACTAATGTGTAAAAAGCACTCAAACGAACGAATCCAAGCATGTAATGTTGACAAACCAAAGCCAAAATTATCCTGGTTGCTATCAACATGCCTTCCTTCATCATTCATCATTCTGGGAGTAGCCCCACAAATATAGCATTTCTGCGATGAATGTGTCTCTGTCAAAGCATTGCATACTTTTCCATCGGTCATTGTCAGTAGTAACTTGTGCTTAACAGAAATTTCAGAACCACCAAGATCACAAGATGTAGGCTCCAAGTTGTTTATTTGTTCCAAAACCTTATTCGTCTCGATTTTTGTCAACTCCGTAGTTTCTTTGGCAAAAATGAATTTAATTGGACGGCAAAACATCGTCGATGATGGTCGAGGATTTTGCCAGATAATGTTATTACCTTCGTCGATTAACCTAAGAGGAACAAACGAATAAACAAAAAGGAACTCATCAGTGTCTTCGCTATTCTCAAATCTCTGTTTGTAAGTGCTATGGCCGGAACTTCCATCACACCCCCATTTACTTACAAGAGTAAACGATGAATTGGGTAGCACACTTGTGACAACATCTCTCTGAGCTTCCACTAAACGTTCTGTTGTTTTATTTAAAATAGCTTGTAGCTCAATTTCTACTCGAGATTGTGTCACAACAATATGCTCCTCGGATGGATAACATGCTTTTTTTGATTTTACAACGCATTCATATGATGGAAACACGTGATGTCCAACTTTCATAGTCCACTTCCTAGTCTGTTTGTATGTGTGAGTTGTTGATTTTGAATCTATATAATACGCTAATGCCTCGTCACTACTTAGCGGTCTATCACTTTGCACAGCACTTGCTTGTTGGAAGCTAATGCATGCATTTGCAGAAGCTGGATTTTCGGCAATGTCTTTTATAACTCTGGCAACGTTCTTATGCCCAGTTGACCGTGCAGCTACCTCTGCAGCAGTCATTAATTCCCCAACACTCCGCGATTGAACTAGATCTTCAACTCTACGTTTCTTAGTTTTAAAAGACGATTCTTCGAAGACTTTTTTAGGTCTTCCGGGTCGAGAAAAGTCAGCGGATGAGGTAGAAGGTTGCGGTTGAGTCGATCGTATGCAGAATTGTATATCTTCGCCTTCCAGCCACAACTTATTCTTATCAAGGAAACGCTCTTTCGACTTTCCCGAGGACACCCATTTGGTAGCAATTTTCGATGAAATGCTGGCCAATTTCACCTTAATTTCCCTTTGACAGTCTTCAGTGATGTCAGAGAAATCAAATTTAGACGAAAGAAACTCAAATAGACGTTCATTTCTTACGTCTTTTTCGTGCTTAAGCCACTCTTCGAAAAACTCTATTTTGTTAACCGAGTAACACTTTTCTGCAAAAAAAAAAAAAAATGGTTGTACTCAAGTGTGCTACATAAAATATATGTCATAATCATTAATAGCCATGCAGCTAAAGCATATCAAAAATTTAGCCTGGATACAAGAGGATACATGGCTTTTCCAAGCTCGATAAGTTCGAAAACAAAGAAAAACATTGTATTTTTTTGTGTATTCATAGATAGTCTACTTAATGAATATTTATGACACATTAAAAGATTGTAATAAGAAAAATATATTATACATACCTTCAGAAGTAAAATCCATCACTAAACTTTCCACAAAATTAGGAACTGCCACCATGAGATGTTAGTGCAAGTGTCGCTAAAATGCAACTGACCCATTTCTTTAATTGCACTTACCTTTATAGCTTACTTTGATAAGCGATGACTCATCAGTATGGAATGTTAGACGTAAACAATTCTTGGAATCAGGAATTTAGGGGTGTTGTTTACAGGTAGAAAGTACCTATTTCCGGTAATTTGATAATGACTTTTGTCCACCTGGCTTGTTCTACGCCGGACACTGTGCGTCCGGATGATTCCACTAATGACCTAACTAACCTTTACCAAGGAGGTAAATAAATGATTTTGAGTAATTATTAAATCCGAGAAACCGTGGGGGGTTTTAGGTAATTAAATTAAATATTAATGGGCGCCAGGGTCGTAGAACCGACCCGAATCTGGAGACGACGATGACGATGTAAGCCGTTATTGGTCGAACTCGAAGATCCTCAAAGTAGTGCAATCCAACTCACCCGACGGGGGTTGGGTTGTAAGTTCAAAGATAAAAAAAACTTAAAAAGGTTTTAAACAAACTTTAAAATGGGGAATTAAAAAAAACCGTCCACGCCTGCCCGTCCGCTAAGCGGAGTCAGCCGTGTCACTGCCGTCGACCCACACCGGAGGAGCTTGCCGGGGCCGGCCGAGGAGACGGGTCTCGCGTCCAGGCTACAGGCTACAGGCTCGAAACCAGTTCTGGATCCTGGCGGCGAGACGAATCAGCTCGTACCTCTCCTGTAATTGACATTACGGGGCCTTAGCACTATACACTCAGTAACAATCATTGGAACCGGTCCCGCAGTCTACTCTGTCTCAAATCCCGAGCGGCAACCAGTCAGAATTAGGAGTCGGCTATTCAACGTGGTTGACAAACGCATCCTAGCGCTGCGATTCACTTATACACTCACACGGGTCCAGCAATATTAATCAACATTTTACAATCTATCGCTAACCACATTAACTATAATAAAAGGCTCAACAATGCCACTAGATCCTCACCCAACAATGAGTTTTGTTACTGGGGTCGTACCACGAACAGCATTAACTGGCCCATGATCCAGTGGTGTTTTTAATAACCATGCGGTTTACCAAAACTAGGCGTGGGCGCCGCCGTCGCAAGTAGCAACCTCAAAATCAATGTAACTCATAGGTCATTCATAGTAAAAAGATAACTGTGACGAATGGATGACAACGTCCCGAAGGTAATCTATTAACAAGTAGGAACTTACGTGGTGTGGTAAGGGGGCCAGCACGTGTCGACAAGCAGCGGCAGACAGCGACGACCGGGAACGCCTGTTACAAATGCGTTCACGAAATCCTGCAACGAAACGACCACTGTTTATCACATTCACGAAACCTCCCTGCCGACGAGGCCTTCTAAATCACCACCAATTCATCACAAGTTCTTACCGAAGTAAAAAGTTTCCAACTGCCTGGAGCGTGATCCCGTATAAGAATGATCGCAAAACCTTACAACTCGCCTGGTGCCGTTTTCTGTATCAGGCTAGAAATTTACCCATTATATTGGAAGAATTATGAATAACAATAACCTCGCGACCATTGACCTTTCAGCGATCACACTACAACCTTATGTCAAATATGACGTTTTCACAACTCGGTCCGAAGCTGAAATAAAAGGCGACTAATCCAACGACAATAACCGCCTGAACCCAACGTTCAGCCACTGAAAAACGGCAACTTTCAAGTACCTACAACAACATAGATGCTGGCATACTCAACAACGAATTTATAGTAACCAATCATAATTATCTGTATGAACGCTAGACAATCCCAATATTACTCCAATTCAATTCCAGTGGTTAATTACCCCATTATTTATTTAGGCGGAATTCTTTTCTTCGATTGCCACACCACTCCCGCAGAGAATGTTCACCATATCGATCGATAGATCAATATCGAAGCTTCTCGAACAATACATACACTTCCGTTTCCGGTTTCTACTGAATTTCATTAAATTAGTAAGGTAAAAATATTAAATGTTAACTCATCAAGTAGTTTGTAGTTCAAATTGCTTTTGTAACTAAAAAGAATAAAGTTTTATCATCAAATTATTTTATAGTTCGTTACATTCTTCGTGTTGCCACCACCAGGGGCCGCCACGGTAGGCTGCGTAAAATTGTCTTTGGCAACTGTCAAAGTTTACATGTAAACAAACAACCTCTCAGCTATTTTCCTTTTCTATTTAATTGATTATTTAGCTCAAGAGTGTATTAAAAGCCGTTTTATTAATTGTAAGTGCTAAACAAATGGTGGAGTGATGTGTATTATATGTCAGTCGAAGCTAAGAGTCCAAATTATGGAGATATAACGAATTGCATTCAACAAATTACATTGATCCATTGATCTAGGAAAACCAATGTTTACAGGTAATTCTTATATTATCTAACTAGTGCCAACCTATCTGTAATATAACAGAGGCAGGCTGGGTTTCAAATTTACAACGTAACAATATATATATATATATATATATATTGATAATACTGAAACGAATTATTCCTCGTAGATACACTTTTGAAAAAAGTTCGCCTTTATTTTATATAGATCCACTTTCATATTGCACAGCAAAGCAGAAAAGCGATAGCAATGATAAGTTAAGTTTTGTCACTCAAATTTAAAAAGAAAATAAAATACAAATTGTTTTTTAAATAATGTAACATTAAAACCAATTGGATTTAAACAAGACAAAAAAAATGTTTCTGTTTATTTAGAAAACAAGGAAATAAAAATTATCTCCTTAAATAATTAAAGTAAATATCTTGTAGTAGAGTGCGCCACGTCACACCATAACGCCATGCAATGACTCACAAAGACAATACGGTTTTATTATAAATCAATATTCCACTTAAGGTGTTCCATATGGTTAACGTGTTAACATATGATCGAATACTTAGAACTAGAAATTTATACTTTTCTTTGTTCTATGAACAAAGGAAACGTTACTATAAAAACCCTGTTTTCCTCCAATAAAAGAATCAGTTAAGAACCGACATCCGTTGCATTATTTCGTTGCCCGACTCCACACATCACAATCTTATTTCTACAATGTTTTGAAACTGTTTAATGAGAGACATCTAAGGCACTGCTCAATGTTAATTTTGTCATCATACCATCTTGCAAAATTTTGTTGTTGCGTAAATCAATATCTATGTCACGCCGTTTTTGTGTGCGACGTTCAACATAAACCTGTGCTTGATCCATCCGAAACTCTTGATATATAGTTTCTTTTTTTAACCTTCTTATACCCGCGCCAAATTTTGTGACACCTATACTCGCGCACGGTCTCACGGACCGAACATTCAGGACTCTATTTCTTGTTTTTTTTACTTTGATATCATAAGTAGATATTATTATTTCCTAAACTATAGGATTTAATGAAACAATAGGTAATAATCACTTGTTATTTTATTAATTTTTTTACAGACTATCAGTCTTGGAATCAACAGCCTTAAAAATCGACTATTTTTAATGTACCACGAAAACAAACTAAAACTTTTTTTCTTCTTCGTAACAAAAATAAACTTCTAAATATTAAAGGATCACTTATAAAATCACATAGAAATCACATTTTCACTTAATTATCACCAGCGTTGTGACAGTCAGGGCATATCATAACAGCGTGATCTAAACAGAAGTGTTTTTTGCATTTAGCGCAGTTGTATCGGATTTTGCGGTTTTTCTTTGATGAACCATATCCACAGCGGCCAATTTTATTATTATTAGATGTTGCTGAAGATTCTGGACCATCTAATTGACATATTTCAGCTAGCCTTAGCTTCATGGTTTTGGGCAAGGATGTGATGAGAGCTCGATGTCTAAGTTGTATATTGATAAAATCATACGACAAAGCTTCAAGAAAGATTTTACGGTTGACTCTGTAGTAGCCTCTGGAAAAAATAATCTCCATATCTCACCTGGTTTTTTCAAATGTCTGGCTTCACCCTTAGCTCCTGGAAGTTGAACAACTATGTTTCTACTACGTCGCCTTACTTGCGTTGAGGGAGGAGTTTTGTTCCATCTTGTTCATCCATCCTTTCCTTGGTAAAAATCTTGAGACCTTTCTTCCAACCGACGGTCTTCCAACTCATCCACCTCTTCAACATCACCTTCTTGCTCGGTATTGCAATCTTCTTCTTGTGTCTCAAGAAAATCTTCCACCTCGCTATAATTTTCATCATCATAATCAGAAATTTCGCCTTCTTCTTCCAACAACGATCTCATTTGCTCTTCATTCGTCTTGATATAATGAAATATTACCTGTAATATAATAAATTAGTTATAATAAATATAATAACATAGCAAATAATTAAGAAAATAAGGAAAACAATAAAGTAAATACTTACATAAAGAGTTGCACATATACCCGCATCGGTCTCACAGACCGATTGGCGCCAAGTGCGACTACACGTGCATATCCCGCGAACGCGCGGAGTGTATTGAGGTGAAGCTAGCAACAAATCCGGCAGCTAGCAAAAGACTTGACTTCACAGCGTTTCTATTCAAAGAAAAAAAACACAAAAATGTGTTTCGTCGGTCTCACAGACCAACGCGCGGGTATAGGAAGGTTAATATCTGAATCAGTAATAATAAATTTGGATGTTTAACGGCGATCTTCTTATTCAAACGGTTGTGCCACCCTTCGATTGAATTTGTTGTGCGGTGTCTCTGGCCGTAAAAACATATTGTAGGCATTATTTTATATTTTTATATTTTTTATCCGTTCATCATTGATCGAAATATTTTCGATGGTCATTACTGCTTCGGGAAAATAATGTAACGGTAAATAAGCAATTGAAACATAATAAGCAACTACCTTATTTTGTGCTTTATTGGTTAATTCCAGACGTTTCGCTTTCTTCTACAGGTTTTGGGAGTAATGAAATAAGCAGCCTCTTACGTCGATCGCAGGGAAAACAACCTTTGCTGCATTCATTATACCTACTTCGTAGTCGCTTTGAAAAACTTTAGGATTAAAGTCGGGAAGATGTTCCTTTAATAAAGTAAATAATCTGTTATATGTAATTTCTTCCTTATTTGGCAACAGAGCAAAAATTATTGAAACAATTACAGTTTCCTCTTCGCTACTTGTTATAACACTGTGCACCGTGAAAAGCTGATTAAAGGGCTTGGCTACACTCTTAAAAGTTCCATCGACTAACACATGTTTGACTGTCGAAATCATTGCCCGTGACCGTGACCGTTGGCTCATAAAAACTACAATTTTGTCATCTGTGTCATTCTCAAAGAGTAAAAAATTTTCGGCTGACTTCTGTGAAATGACGACGTCCTTCAATCTTTTAAAAACTGTTTTTTTGTATTATAAAACTTCAGCCTTGCACTATACAAACCATTCTTAACTTTACGGAAATCTGGAACAACGTCCAAAAACTCTTCATTTTCTTTAAATTTTAGCATGAATTGGTCATACAAAGCTTTTTCTATTTCCATCTTTTGAAAATTTGGTTCACAACAATGTGACTTCTCTCTCCGTATAGTTTTTTGGTCAGCGTCTAAAATTAATGTTGCATTGCATTCCTTATTTTCGCAACGCCACAAACTCGAACTAGTTTTGTTCTTTTTTTTTGTAGGTACTTACGAGGGAAGGTCAAAAAGATCGCGAAATGGGGGAGGAAGAAGGTTGAAATTAAACACCAAATTATTTTTCTTTTTCAATGTATTCCCCCTTAATCCTCTTAACATTTTTCAGATCGTTCAAATAATTTGTTAATAGGTACCATCATAAAAAAATGATTTGTCCTTAGCGTCAAAAAAAGCCGAAATTGCCGACTTCACCTCTTCATCTTCGTCAAATTTCTTACCACGCAGCTCTTTTTTCATTTTTGGAAACAAATAATAATCACTGGGGGCCAGGTCTGGACTATAAGGAGGGTGGTGAAGTTGTTCGAAGCCGCACCGGTGAATAGCAGCCGTCGCAACATGATCCGTGTGCACAGGTGCATTGCCATGCAAAAGGAGCACGCCTTTGGTCAATTTTCCTCTTCTTTTCTCTTTAATAGCCTCCTTTAAATGTTCTAATATTGAAGCGTAGTATTGTCCCGTTATATTGACACCGCGTTCTTTATAGTCGATCAGTAAAATACCTTCTGTATCCCAAAATATAGTCGCCATGGTCTTTCCGGCCGATTGTGAGATTCGGTACTTCTTGGGTGGCGGGGTGCCTTTTTTATGCCACTGCATCGACTCTTGCTTCGACTCGGGTTCGTAGTGGTGAACCCAGGTTTCATCTCCAGTAACAATCCGGGGCATAACTTCTTCCCCGTTATCGCCACAGAGCTCCAAAAACTGACGAGAACATTCGACACGTTGTCGTTTTTAAAGCGAAGAAAGCATTTTCGGAACCCACCGTGCGCTGACCTTTGTCATCCCAAGATGATGATGTAGAATGTTCAAAATGGTTGTATCGGATACTCCAACCATTGCTGCTAACTGCTTCTTCTTCAGACGGGAATCTTCCAATACAATTTTTTCTACTTTCTCGATGATTTCGGGTATGGTGGCCTCAATTGGCCGTCTAGAACGTGGGTCGTCTTAAATTGAGTCTCTTCCTTGCTTGAAAAGGCCATGCCACTTATTAACCATGGTTTTACCAGGGGCAGAGTCCCCGTAAACCGCTAACATCTCTTGAAAAATTATCTGAGCGGATTTTCCTTGTTTGGTGAGGAATTTAATTACGGCGCGATATTCAATTTTTTCCATACTTGTTGATTTCTTCCTGATTAACTTGTTTGCACGTTTATAACTCAAAGGTTAATGACCCGATTAAAATTCGAATTTGGAATATACAGGGTGACTGGAAATTAGTGGCGAAGCCGTTAAGGGTAGTCTAGGGTTATTCCGACAGATATCACTATGAGACCTACCGTCCTTACTTAACCCTTTCCAAGATATTCCTACTTAAAGAGTGTAACCCAAAAAATCGTACAAAAATTTTTCAAATAGTAATAAATCCTAAAAAAAACGTGATTTTGGTCTACTTTTTTTTGTTTTGCAACAAACGATATTCTAAAAAAGTAATATTAAATGTTAAATCTCCGCAACTGTCATTATTTTATGCAAAAACTGCTAAACAAAAACGGAAAATGTAAAAAAATACTTTGATGGCTGATAAAACATCAATTTTCTTTAAAAAGTCACTCTTTATTATTACGTACAAAATAATTGAAAAACTTCTACGTTTCGTTCCCTTTCAAATGAGATATTAAAGTTCAAAATCGGTTAAGGAACCATCAAGATAAGACTAATAATAAAAATAAAAGAAAAAACCAAACTACTGAAGAATAAAAATTTATTGAATAAAAACTGTCTACAGTTCATTTTCGAAGTGCCCACCATTATTTCTAATACAAGCTCGTGTTCTTACGACACCCGTTTTTACAACCCTTGAGTCTGTAAGCTCCCTTTGTATATCCTGCGCTGCGTTGATTATTCTGTTGCGCAAGTCTTCAACGTTTGGTACAGGAACGTCAGTGGCATAAACCAAAGTTTTCATTCGACCCCACACGAAGAAGTCCATGGGTGTGAGGTCGGGGCTACGTGCCGGCCTATGGTATTGGACCACCTCTACCTATCCATCGGTCGGGGAAGTGTTGGTCTAGCCAACTTCTCACAGCTAGCCTAAAATGCGCCGGACAGCCATCATGCATGAATATCATGTTTTGCCTCGTTTCTAGCGGCACATCTCCCTTTAATTCAAAAAATACATTCCTCAGAAAAGTTTCATACTCAACCCCATCGAGGTTTTGCGGTAGGAAATGTGGTCCAATCAAGCGGTTATAAATTATACCCATCCACACATTTAGATTAAGCCGTCTCTGTGAACCTTTTTGTCTTTTTAGGTGTGGATTACCCATGGCTCGTTCATTCCAGTAATGAGCATTATGATAATTCGTAATGCCGTCCTTATCAAACTTGGACTCGTCAGTCCATAAAATTCTTCTGAGATAATTTCTATCTTCAACGTCCGCATTTATTAAAAATCTGCAAAACTGCATTCTTCTTAAAGGGTCCCCTTCTTCTATGGCCTGAACAGGTGTGTAATGGTAAGGATGGAGGTCATTTTCGTGAAGAGTGTACCATACCTTCCATTGAGAGCGTCCCATACGGCGAGCTATCATTCGTGTAGACAGCGTAGGGTCTCTTTGGAAATAATTTAAAATTTCCTCTTCGTCGTCCCCGACATCCAGTCGAGATCTACCTAAGTCACCTAAAAACAAAAAAGTTTTTTTAATTAAGTGTTACTACCATGGCTATTGTTTAGGTTGGTGTGGCTTCGCGCAAAGACTCACATCGTTTGGACCATAACATAAATCACTTCTCTAGTAGGAATGCGTCTGTCGACATAGTGCAATGTGCGTCAACAATGACCGCACAATACAAATTCTTACAAAAGCTCTACCAAAATCCATCGACTTCGACAAAAACTAGTAAACAATAATAGCGCGCTTCACTGCAACTTGGTGACGTCACCCATAAGACGCGTTAGTGCGAGAGAGGAAGTGATATCCGTTATCTTACTTGTATGATTTATGGCTTTGTGATTATGGATTTATGATTTATGGTAACATCCAGTGCCCCGAGCTCCTTGAACAACTATCACGTCTGAATGTGCCCGACAACTACGTTCGGCGCCGCGCTTGTCGTCAACGCCGCCTGTTCGCGCCACCCGTAAGCCGCACTATCACGCACGACCACTCGCCCATCGTTCAAATGCACACCGGCCTCAATGCGCTTCTGTGTCAGCAACCTGACTGTGATGTATTTGTAGATGGCTGGGCAGCTATCCAGTTAGAGTGTTTACATTTTTGTGAAACTAAATGTCCTTTATAGCGTTCTTATGTATTATATCTGTGTTTAAATGTTTTTTATATTTTTTTTAAATTGTGTAATAATAATTTAGTCTTTAATGTAATAATAATAATGATGATATTGTTTTTTTTATATTCTGTATGTTAGTTATGTAATTGGGTCCATCCCGTGTAACTAATAATAATAAATAAATAAATAAATAAATAAATAAATAAAATAAATGGCACCCATCTCTGCGAGTCTTTGCACTGACTAATTTGGACAGCGACATTTGTTTTACAATCTTACAATTTAAAGGGCACGTTAATAAGAGTGATAGGAAAGGTTTATTTTTATAGCTGGACAATTATCGAAAGCGCTAGAACAAAACATTTTTATAGCGCATGTATGGAAACTAGTGGCGGCGCAGTAATGTAGAGCGGCCTGTACAGGAAGGAACTACATTTTGTATGGAGAAATCTCTGGTTTGAACATGCTTTAATAATAATAACTTTCTCTTACCTTGGTATCTTACGACGGTTCCGCGCTCTCGCACCCGCCGGAAGGTTCGGGAGAATACGCGGGCATCAGGCAGTCGACGATTAGGGAATACTTCGCCATATTCACGACGAGCTTGTTCAGCGTTTCCTCTGGCAGCTCCGTAATAAAAAAGAATATCTGCGTATTCTTCGTTACTAAACGATGTTCTTCCTGCCATTATTGGTCCGATAAACCACACAGCCAAATCGTAAAGAGTCACAGAAAACAGGGCACAGTCCAAGTTGTCGGGAAGAGAATCAAATACAAATGTCCAGGAAAAAGCAAAGTTGCTAGAAAAATCAAAACTTAGAGAAAGTAAGCACATCCGAACACAGTAAACCGTAAGAGCGGACTGAGCAAGAGGGAGGGGCAAGATCGACTCGTGCGCGTTGACCGAGTCCTTTGTTCTCGGAACAAAGGGCTCTACACGGGCTCTACGGGTTTTTCCATTGACCATATCTTCATTGTTTCTTAACCTATTCGAAAGGGAACGAAACGTAGAAGATTTTTAATTATTTTGTACGTATAAATAAAGAGTGACTTTTTTAAATAAATTGAAGTTTTATCAGCCATCAAAGTATTTTTTTTACATTTTCCGTTTTAGTTTAGCAGTTTTTGCATAAAATAATGACAGTTACGGAGATTTAATAATTAATATTTCTTATTTAGAATATCTTTGTTGCAAAACAAAAAAAAGTATGCCAAAATCACGTTTTTTTTTGGATTTATTACTATTTGAAAATTTTTTGTACGATTTTTTGGGTTACACCCTTTAAGTAGGAATATCTTGGAAAGGGTTAAGTAAGGACGGTAGGTCTCATAGTGATATCTGTCGGAATAACCCTAGACTACCTCCCCTTAACGGCTCCGCCACTAATTTCCAGTCAACCTGTATACTAAGGGTGAGATGCTCAATTAGTATCTATCGGTACATGAACCTACCCCCACCACCCCCTCCATTCCGCGAACTTTTTGACCACAACTCGTATGTCCCGCTCGTATGATGGCTTGTTTGCCTTTTTTCGTAAGCACAAAAAGAAATTCAGGGGCACTAGAACTTCCAGGACAGCCTGCATTATTCATTATTAAATAAATTTACACACCCGAGAGCAATTGTGACACTATAGTGTTATAATAATAATATTTTCATTCTAAAGAGGATTACTACTGCAGTAACTTTACTATAAAGGTCAGATATCATAGTTACGTAAAAGAAACTGATAGTGATATGCTTACAATTTATCATCATCATCAACATAATATTTTATTAACGCATTCGCTACCAACCACGTCCCCTACTAAGGACAAAGTATGAGCGTCAACGCATAATCATGTGCGTTGCCGGCACGACCAGCAGTGAATTTGTTAATTACACTTTTGTTTACACAACTGTACCCGTGTATCTATTAGGAAACGCTACATTGGTCTTTAAAAAGTAGATCTATAAGGAATAAAGGCGAACTTTTTTCAAAAGTGTATCTACGAGGAAAGTGTACCTACAAGGAATAATTCACTGAAAATACTATTATTCTTTCGGACAAATAATTATTCGTCGTATAAAAAAAATCTTGCACCAAACTATGTGGCAGTTTTACATTTTTCGAGTCGGTTGCTTTTAAACTGTTCATGTTTAAAAAAATCTTATGAGCTCTATAAAGAGCATCCTTCTTAGATGAAAACAAAGGCATTTCATGCTCTTGACTCTTAAAATCATGGTTCATGAAATGTCATTCGAAAATCTTCTATGCTGATTCAAAGTTATTACATACCTCTTTTTTGCAATCGTTCATGACTGTGTCTAGTCTATTAAATTACGCACTAAGTTCGGAGAATCACAGGTGTGCTGAGCGGGTCTCATGATCTCATTATTAGTATTTAGTGTTATGCGGCGTCTTACGTAGGCGATTCGAAGCGAACGCAATTGCGAAGCAATCCGATGCGGTGGCGCGCGAATTCGATGCGATGCGGCGCGACGCGTCCCGCAAAGTAGCTGGAGAGCATACTGTATATGTTAGAGGGACACGGCCCTCTCTTCGTCTTTGTTAAAATCATCGGCCACCAGGCAATGTCGAACGCACCCGACATGTCTAGGAATATTGCCTGACAATATGTGGACTCCGATAGGGTTACCGTGTTGATGACGGATCTGAGCGCCGACACCGTGGAAAGACCCCGCGTGAACCCATGCTGATCACTACTGAGATTACTGTAAATGGACGGCGCGTAGCGAAGGATGACCCGTTTCAAAATCATCCCAAAGATCGGAAGAAGGGTGATCGGGCGATACGCCTTGGGATCCGACAGAGGTTTTTCTTCTCAGAATTTTTATTTCTCTAATATCTTTATAATGTCTTCAGTTTTATTATAGAAATTCTTATTATTTGTACTTAAAGGCTTTTATTTTTTGGCAATGGAAGTGGTAATTTTACATTAGATATTATTTTGATGTTTGACGGTTTATTTATGATATCGTTATGCTTAACATCATGTTTAGTTGTTTTTTATTTTCGGTCTTTACAATAACTTCATTACAATTTAAGCTATCTGCAAAAAATATAGGCATTTGTGTGCCATCAAAAGAATCAAATTCTATCTTTTGCGGCTCAAAATTACTGTTAGTATTGACTTCTGTATTTCCTTTTGTTAATAAATTTTGATTTGATTTTTTTCCTATTACTCTTCTTGATGTTCCTGATGTTGAGGGACATTCTTGATTAGTAGTTTTTAAATATATTTTTCTTATTGCATGCGCCGTTTTTTCTTCGCTCACGCTGTTTTCATTGACTACGTCCATCTTCCTTTGTTTTTCTATGGATTTACCTTCTTCATATTTTTTCGTTGCACCTTCATCAGAATATTTATTTTCAGCTTTCTTTGAACTAACTTCACTGCAATCTAAATCATCGGCGAAAAGTACCTTCATTTGTGTGATATCAACAGAATCAAGTTGTTCTGTTTCCTGCGGCTCAAAGTTTCTGTAAGTATCGAGTTCAGTATATGTACCAACTGATCAAAATGTTGCCGATATACTTACAAAACCACTTAACAGTGTAAAGCATAACTATTTTGTAACTAAGCTAATGATAGAGTAAGATGGTTTGAAATGTTTAGAATGTAAGTAATAAGAATCTAAATATTATTTTAAACTAAGTTGTGTAATAAGGAAATGTTAATTGTTAAGTTATAGATAAGTACATACTTGAATATTGTGTGTAGCAATTTTAAATTTAAAATGTAAATTTAATATTGAGGGGAGGTGTTAACACTATGAACGCAGATGTAAACATAGTCTATGCCAATTTAAAAAAAATGTATCTCTCTGCCTCTTTGTAGTTCAAGCGTCATGTACCGTGATAATAAAAATATAAATGGTGAAATTAATAAATGGTTTCTTTAGTATGTCAAAAGTGTGTTTCTATTATAAAAATAAAGCAGCATTTTCGCGTAGAACACTAATATTAACTTAACACTAACACTAATAATATTGCGAGACTTCAGAGAACAATGTAAGACCCTATCTTCCACAGCAGTTTAGGAAGTTGGCATTCGGTGCACGATGGCAATCATCCAGGAGTCAGAACCACGCGCAAGATGGTAGCGAAACGGTATTTCTGGCCTGGAATGAACAAAGATGTAGGTGTATGGGCTAAAGCGTGTATACACTGCCAAAAGGTAAAAACGCATAGGCACACAGTTACAGGATTAGGAAAGTTTCCGCTCTCAGAGCGTTTCGAACACCTGCACATGGATATCGTGGGTCCCCTGCCGACCACTCAGGAAGGGTTCAGATATCTAGTAACTATGATAGACAGGTATACAAGCTGGCCGGAAGCAGTTCCGGTTATGGATATAACAGCCGTGACCATCGCTAAAATTATTTAGGAAAATTGGGTATGCCGTTTTGGGTGCCCAATTAGGTTAACAAGTGATCAGGGCCGACTGTTCGAAAGCGATTTATTTAGTAGCCTTATGAAGATATTAAGTGTCCATAAGATTCGAATGACAGCGTATCACCCGCAAAGCAACGGCAAGTTAGAAAGACTGCATAGTTCTCTGAAGGCTGCATTAAAAGCTCGTTTGTTGCAAAAGGTAAGTGGATCATGGGTTGAAGAGCTGCCTACAGTCATGCTGGGGCTGCGTGCGGCGTGTCGAGGCGACAGCGGCGTCAGCTCAGCAGAATTGGTATTAGGGCAAACGTTACGCTTACCGGGCGATTTTTATACCGATTGTAAAAATGCAAATATATCAGATGAAACGTACGTGATATGTAAACACTAAATTAATTAAATGACCTAGCGAGGCGGTGCTCTGTAGACGACTGCGGGCTCCCCCGCTACGCCGGCCGGGTTGCAGATCGCTGAACCGACACATCTCTACATTGTATGCCGCTACAGAATCATCGGACTTCGACAAATCAGCTACTCTTCTACGTTTACTTCTTTTACTAAGTTGCGTAAAAGGTTTTCGAGGACGACCACGCGAATGACTAGGAGATTGGTTTTCAGTCGGAATACGTTGCTCTTTGTTTTTTAAAAGTTCAACTCTTTCAATAACATTAAACCAGTCGGAATTCTTATTTAAAAGCTTAGTTTTATCCCTATTACATTTTTTCCAGTACCGAGCAATAGCTTAACATATGTTATTTATAGTATACTCTAAATTATGAATGACAATGTTTTCAGCATCGTTCAGAGAGGTCAACAAAGTTTGTAAGACGTGACGATACTTTTCAGTGTCATTGCTTGTATTGACAGATAGCCAAATTTCAAGAATATGCATTCTTGAAAACGAGCATATATATAAATTACCTAAAACAAAAATAAAACAGTTAATATTCAGTCAGAAAATCAGAAACTAATTTCGTAGCAAACGCTACGACCTATTTATAGTTTTAGAAGGTACAGCATCTATCCAATGTAATGACAAGTAAAAATATGTAAAACTAGAGGGTAGTTTTTAACGATTTATGACCTATGGGTGTCCTACAGTGCAGTGGGACCACCAGTCATAGTAATAAAGTAAGGATCGTGGTCCCACTACTATTTATACATGAAGATTAAAAACTAATGTAAGTCATAGAAATATAGAAAAAACAGGGACTGGCCACTTATGACAATAATAAAAAGGAAAACTTATTGAAGTAACAATGTTAAATTTGATTATATAGTAAATTCTCATTCGTATAAATAGTGATAATAAAAATTTCTTCGGAAAACATGTGCGTGGTTTTGTTTCGAATTCAATAATATTTAATTGATGATATAATTTACTGCCAATATTATTACTTACAAATGTTGACCTCCGAAAACTATGAAATCATGGAAGTGATACCCATATTGATTTTACATAAAACAGTCACGTCCGCCATCTTGGATCTCGAAATAGATCTTGTATTCGAAATCTGCAACCCCGAAAACCATAAAAATAATATCCATATTGATTTTATATCAAAAAGTTGCGGCCACCATTTTTGATCTCGATTTTAATAGCTAATTAAATCTTGCCTAAATATTAGCGAATTCTAAAATGACGTTTATCCATTAAAAAAAAACATGTTTAATGTTATAAAAACAAATTATATTGAGTACACGCGTTTTAATACAATGCGCCACTCCTGACGCGTGTGTCCCGAGTGAAGTGTATAAAAAGCCCGAGTCGCACCGCGCCCCGTTCGCCCCGCACACCCCTCACGATTGCTCTGTCTAGACGTGCCCGTTGGCCGACCTGTGCTTCAAGTCCACAAATTAGTTTATAACGACATCCGTGATGTTGAAGTTCCCGCCACATTCCAAACATAATTCGTAATGGAATGGACAATAGCACACGAAAGACATCGGACGGACAAATAATGTTTGCGAGGGATGGAATTCTAAACTTAACAAACTAATAAATAAAAACTATAACCCTATATTAAAGTTTCTTACTGTCCTAAAACAAATCTCATACGAAAATATTGAAGAAAAACAAAGAGAAAACTCCAAAAGAAAACAGACGAAGTAATAGTACAAGCACAAAAGGCACTTGTAAATAATGAAATGGATGTTGGTGGTTTCTTGAATGAATTACGTTAATGTTTTTTTTACGTAATATGTATTTTAGATTAAGTCAAGGCGAGGCCAGTTTAAGTTCTTTTACGGCTAAGAACAAAGTTTAGTTCATAAAAATAATGATGTTACCTACTACTTTTAATTAGTAAGACCATAATTTAACAATTACAAGTTGATGTTTTTTGACATTTGTTTGTTTTTTTTTTTGGCATTCATACATTTTCCCGACATTCATTTCATTTAATTGTTTTTCGTTCACACGACATTCACTTGTTTCCCCAAAATTTACTTATTTTTTTGACTTACCTACTTCTTATATGGGACGGGGTGGGACTACGAGTCATGAATGGCTGATTCAGGTTCTTCACCACTCACGCTTCTCCCAGCTACTACCTCCAGCTTCTTTTTATTTTTAGGTTCCTTAATATTCATGGTACCGAATCGCATATCTTTTAGAAGATTTATAAAAGAATGATCGATAGCGTTCTTTTTCGGCTTCGTTATTATCTTGCGGCAGTCTTTCCAAAATTATGTTAACGTCTAGAGGAGCAATACCAGTCTTTCTGAACCCAGCTTTGACGTTATTTTCTGAATTAGCATGTAGTTGCTCTATTAATAGTTTCAATAACCGAGGTAAACAGCCCTTTGGAATAGTCGATAGGGTCCTTCCGTCAGTCTTCTTCCATTTTTCGAATATATGTCTCCACGCTGTTTTCATGGGCCTAAAAAACGCTACGTCTAATGGTTGCGTCAAGTGTGTGGAGTTAGCTGGAAGGAATACGAAATGTTTTCTTTACATAGTTTAATGAGATCTACTGAAAGGTGTAAAGATAAATTGTCGCAAATGAGAACTTTTTTTCACGGTTTATTTTCTAACATTGGTATAACCATCGTCTTGATCCAGTCGGCGAAAATTTCTCCGTCAAACCAGCCAGATCCAGAACGATTATACCTAGCATTTTCCGGGCCATTGGTAATCCAGGTATTATACTATAGGTGGGTGGCTTTGTACACCACATAAGGCGGAATGTTTCCCCGTCTGCCGTAGCTGCCATTATCAGTGATACTGACCCTTTAGTGTGATTCATTACCGAAAATAATGGTTTTAGACCGACAAATCATTTTGCGGAGATGTTTGATGTGAGTGCACAAACAATAAGGAATCATCTACATTACACGGGGTTGCACCACAGGCATTACGCCAAGAAAATATATTTGACGGATGCTCACAGACTTGCTTGTCTAAACTTCGCCAGAGACCACTTGGAGTTTTATTGGTCTTATACAGTATTTTGTGATGAAAAAACATTCAAATCAAGTCAGCACTGACGTCTACACCTTTGGCGTTATAATTCAACACGGTATAGAGATGATCAGTAATCCCGAATAGAGAATCAGGTCGAATTTCTGTAAATATTTGGGGATGGATGAATATGGATGGTGTAGGAGAATTGTGCTCTCTTCCTCCTCGAGCGACGGCTTTAAGTTATATATATCTACGTGCTTCAAAATACAATGCTACCGACAGTTCGTAATGTTTACCCGGAGAATGAAGTGCCACAATTTGATTTTATCTAAATATATAAAAGAAGAAAGTGACTGACTGACTGACCATCAAAGCACAGCCCAAACGGCTGAAGCTACAATGATGAAACTTGGCACGTAGGTTCCTTTGGTAGTGTAGATGAGCACTAAGAACGGATTTTTGGAAATTTTAATTTTAAGGGGGTTAAAAGGGGGGTGAAAGTTTGTATAAAAATCCGTCAGTTTTGAAGTAATGATCTTATAATTTTGTGTTTGGACTGAAGATTAAAAAATAAATTACACGTGTCTCAGCGATTTTGATTATTACATCCCCATGAGGGTGAAAAGGGGATGAAGTCATGGGAATAATGAAATCGTCTAGAGACTTGAAATTTTGCACATATATGCTTTATATTATACATCATATATATATATTATACATTATATTATACATACATCTCATCTCTGTACATTTTTATTTGTCTACAGTTTAAATCCTGCAAAATCAGTGTTAAAAGTTATATCAGTGTGTGTGTAGACCCGAAACCTACTTGTTGAAATAAGTGCCGTGAACTAATTCTGGAGTTTGATTAAGATATTTCAAAAAAACTTGAACTAATTCCCGACTTAGAAAAATTTCCGAGGGTAAACTGTAAAAGTGACAGTGCATAGTGCGAGAATAATTAACAAACATTCTACAGTATACTCTAATCGTTTTTGAGCCACTGTAATAATAACACGATCTTATTTTGAACACAAACTGTAATGATCGGCTGGTGTAGTGGTACACAGCATCAATAACTTTTGCTGTTTCGCGAGTGTCATGGTTCGATCCTGCTAATCATACATAAACTTAAAAAAAAAAAAAAAATTTTTTTTTGTTTTTTTTTGTTTCCTGTTTAGTTTTTTATTATTTATTTTTTTTGTTGTTTTTTTTTCATATATATACACTTTTTAACTGGGGACCTTAAAATTAATTACATATTAAAATACTCCTGTGTGATTCTTCATAGCAATCTCGACGACAGTGGAAGTAGTACTATACTATCCCAAAGGCGCATTGATAGCTTGCCCTTTTCGAGTTGCAATTTGTTCCAAGCTGTTATTTTCAAGTTACAACATAACAACTAAGCTTGCTAAACATGTCAAACACGTCAAGCTCTTGGGGATGCTGCAACAGTGATGGAACGGGTGACGATTGTTTCATTGTTTGTAAGACTTGCAACAAAAAGTACCATTTTGCGTGCGTGTCTATGCCCGAATTATCGGAAAAATCTGAAAATTGGAAGTGCCCAACATGCACAAGTAAAATGCCGAGGTCTACAAAGAAAGACACTACACCCATTCGTAATTTGTCCACGTCCAGAGGCAATAAAAGGGTCGCTCTTAATTCGCCACCCGCTCCTTCAACGTCTAACGCTGCTGTTACTGCGAATGACGTGCGCACGATTGTCCAGGATATATTTAAACAAGAACTCGATGCCATGTACAGGAAATTGAACGAGTGTATGGTGAGGAACCTTAACGAACAACTTGCACCAATTAAAGAAGAAATGGCCCATATCAATAATTCTATGTCATTTATGAATGAACGATTTGATAATATTGAAGCTGAACATCAGGTTGCTGCTAGCACTATGAAGGACCTGAAGTTTGACTATACTAAGCTGAACAACACTGTAACTGGTCTTGCTGGTCGCCTAAATTATCTTGAGCAACAGTCTAGATCTACCAACTTGGAAATTCAGTGTGTCCCAGAAAGCAAGAATGAAAACTTAAACGTCATTATCTCCCAATTGGGAAACTTTCTTAATTGCAAGATAAATGAGACCGATATAATGAACTGTACTCGTGTAGCCAAGATCAACAACGCAAATACTCGTCCCAGGTCAATAGTTGTCCAGTTCGTCTCTCCCAAGATACGCGACCATGTTCTTGCTGCTACCTATAAATTTAACAAGAATAACCCAAGTGACAAGCTAAATTCAGCTCACTTAGGCTTTGCTGGTGAGAAGAAGCCTGTTTTTGTGGTCGAACATCTATCTCCCTATAATAAATCCCTGCATGCTGCAGTTAGACTTCGCGCGAAAGACAAGGGTTATAAGTATGTTTGGGTGAGAAGCGGAAAAATTTTTGTTAGGAGGAGCGATGATTCGGGTTATTTGTTAATTAGAGATATGGATGATTTATGTAAAATAATTTAGTAATTTAGTTTTTAGTAATTTATTAACTTATACATGTATATTAAGTCAAATTATTTTTAAAATTCAATAAATTAAATGTTTATTATCAAAATTGTAGAGGGCTACGAACTAAAACTCACACTTTTTATAATAATATTTCTTGCAATAATTATGATGTAATAGTTCTAACCGAAACTTGGCTTAATAGTTCTATACAGGACGGCGAGCTTTTTGATACACGCTATGTGGTTTATAGACGAGATAGAGAGCCTCTGGGATCGGCTGCTTGTAGGGAAGGGGGTGGTGTTTTGATAGCCATATTAAAGAGCATTAACTCTAAACGTATGAATAAATGGGAGAGTACCTGTGAAGACTTATGGGTGACAATAAATGTTAACCTCTCATGTAGCGTTAGTCAAATAGCTTTCTGTGCAGTCTACTTGCCACCGCCTGTTCGACTTGCATCTATGATTAATTTTACAACTAGTTGTAGTTCAATAATGGAAAAATATAATTCACCTATTTGTATTATTGGCGATTTGAACTTAAGTCAAATAAACTGGAAGTTGATGGATGGCGACTGTTGTTCTCGTTCCTTACCGAATGTATGTGAAAACCTTATAGATTTTACTCTTGTTAATAAACTAACCCAAATGAACAATGTTACAAATAAATCGGGACGTGTATTGGATCTTGTTTTAACTAATTTAACCTCATGTCATGTAACTGAGAGTATATGTTCGTTGAGTGTCGTGGATCTCTACCATCCTCCATTGGATATCTTAATTACATCTTTAAAAAATAAGAGATTGCCATATAACTCAAGTAATGAAAAACCAAATTTCTATAAAGCAGACTTTGATTCTATTCGTGAACAGCTGAAAAAGCAAGATTGGAATTTATTATTAAGTAACGACAATACTGTCGATGAGATAGTTTCTAAATTTTATACAGTAATTAGTGATGTAATAAAAAAGTACGTTCCTTTAACTGTACCTAAAAGAAATAATTACCCACCATGGTTTACTCATAATTTGATAAGAGCTCTTAGAGAAAAAAATAAGATAAGACTTCGCTTTAAAAAATATCGTAACCCAAGGGATGGTATCGAACTGGATATTCTCGGCAAACGATGCAATAGACTGGTTACTCACTGCTATAATTATCACATGAGGAAACTCGAAGAAGGTCTTTCTGAGAATCCAAAGCTGTTTTGGACCTTGGTTAAAAGTAAAAGAAGTGGTTCTAGCAGATACCCTGCTAACATGTCTGATGGAAACACGTTCACATCCGATAATATAAATATATGCGAAATGTTTGCGAATACTTTTTCGGCTGTTTACGAAGGGAACTGTGATTTGGCCAGTGGTGGTTATATTGATTCTGACTTCCTTGACACTTTAAAACCAAATACTGTATGCCTGTATGCCCCTGTGTTGAATCATGATACTGTGCTTGCTAAGCTAAAATCAGTAGACAGTAGTAAGGGTGCAGGGTCAGATGATGTGCCCTCTTTTTTTATCAAAGCCTGTGCATCTGAGTTAGTCGAACCATTGCTCACTATTTTTAATGCGTCTCTTGCTGCGGGAGTGTTCCCTTCCTTATGGAAAACTGCAAAAGTGGTTCCAGTTTACAAATCCGGTCATGATGAACTCATTGCAAATTATAGACCGATCTCAATCCTGTCATCATTTGCTAAAATCTTTGAATCCCTTATCTGCCCTTATCTTCAAAGACATGTTAGACTGTATCTGAGTGACTACCAGCATGGATTTGTAAGCTCTAGGTCTACCTGCACTAATCTTACTACTTTCACTGAGTACCTGGTAAAAGCCGTTGATGCTGGTAAGGAAGTGGATGTTATCTATACAGATCTCAGTAAAGCTTTCGACAGAGTTCCGCATGATATTCTGATCCAAAAATTGTCAGCTTACGGAATTACAGGATCTTTTCTAAATTGGCTGGCATCTTATCTCTCGGAGAGAAAATTTTATGTCGTTTTAAATGGATTTCGATCCGGCACTCGCAGTATAACCTCGGGAGTGCCCCAGGGGTCTCACCTGGGTCCTATCCTATTCAACTTATTTATTAACGACTTGCCAAATTGCTTGCAGTTTTCTGATCCTTATTTATATGCTGACGATCTAAAGCTTGCAAAAGTTGTTGGCTCAAAGGATGATGTTGAACTACTGCAAAAAGATATCAATTCACTCGTAAAATGGTGTAGTACAAATAAAATGCAAATCAATCATAAAAAATGCTTTTACATGAAATTTTCTAGAAAGTGCAATGATTTACATCACGATTATGTTATTCAAAATAATATTATTCAAGCGGTGGACATGATGAGGGATCTTGGTGTTGTGTACGATAAAAAACTAACTTTCATACCACAATTAGAGAACATCAGTAATAAAGCTTCCAGAATGTTAGGTTTTGTGCTCAGATACAGTAAGTGTCTGAAAAGCAGTAAGACTAAAATACTGTTGTTCAATAATTTAGTCCGTAGCATCTTAGAGTATTGTAGTGTAGTATGGCGACCGCATTACTCCGTGCATTCTTTACGGTTGGAGCGCATACAAAAACGTTTTATGCGGCATCTTACATTTGCTGAAGGTAAAACAAAGACACTGGTCTCCTACAAAAAAAGACTACAATATTTTAATTTACTCTGTTTAGAAAAACGTAGGGATCTTATTGATGCAATGTTCGTTTACAAAATTTTTAACAACAAAATTGATTGTCCACAATTGATAAGCTTATTTAAACTTCGCGTTCCTTCCCGAATTCCTAGAACTCCAATTACCCCGTTGTGTCCACCGTTTAGGAGAACTGTACTGGGTGGTAGCTCTCCTGTACCCAGGATTTGTAAACTGCTTAATAGCATCAGTCATATGATTGATTTACACAATGACACCTTAAATGCATACCGCAAATCGATTTGGAAGCATCTTTCTGGCCCTGATATTTTTGACTGATTTCTAATGTAATTCATTCTTTCATTCATATATTCATATTCATATTCACACATTCATATACTACGTATGTTTTGTCTAAATTAGTCTAATTAGTTTCTAATTAGTTTTTAGTGTTTAATTGTCTTTATTTCTATGCATGCAGTGTTTACCTATAATTAGTTGTTACATTTAGCTTAAGTAACTTGTAAGAGTCTATAGTTGTATTAATGTAAACAACTGTTGGTAAACCTATTAAAATAAAATAAAAATAAAAAATATTGTGCAGGCATCTACTAAGAAAGGATTTTTGTAAATGCCACCCCTAAGGGGGTGAAATAAGGGATGAAAGTTTGTATAAAAGTCGGTCAGTTTTGAGTTAGTATCTTCGAATTTTAGGTTTGGGCTGAAGATTAACGCAAATTAAGGTTTTTTGGGAATTCTGTCCTTGGGGAAGGATCATGCGGGATGAAATGTTGTGTAAAAAAGTATTTACAAAAGCAAAATTATTAAAAATACTTTTAAGTCTTTATAGTCTGTTGGTAAGTATAAAATGGCTCAACGCATAGATATAGGAATTAAATAGGGACGGGATAGGGATAGACCTAACTTATCAATGTTAAACATTGACGTGTTACAATATTACCGAAATAATTTTCATTTTATATCGTTTTATATTCATTTTCTGATAAGTACATAAGGGGTCAGTAGTGTAGCAAATCAAAAATAGGAATCCTATAAAGAATGTATTACCTAACAATTACTTCAGTAGATGGGTTTCTAACTACTTAATAAATGAATCAGTGATAGGAAATAAGTAAGTGTAGGTACCTAGGTATAATCCGCGGCGCCTAACGTGAGCTCTGGCTACCATACTATCAGTATCATAATCAGAGCTCACGGTAAGTACAGTACAGTAAAATCTCTTTATTCGCGGGGTATATGTTCCATAAATATGCCGCGAATACAGAAACCGTGAATACAGAATGGTAATTTATATGGGTTTATAGGAGATACGTTCCTAGGTGCCAAAATAAAAAACACAAATATATAAGAAAATCAATTTTATTGATGTTATTGAACATTTTGATTAATCATTATCCTCAGGCTTAGGCAATGGTTTGAAGAATTTTGTTATTTTCTCTTGCTTGGCAGTTTTTAATAGCTCCGACAATTCAGACTGATACTCAGCAGTCGCATTAGCAATTTGCCTCTTAAAATTAAGACTTCGTTCCATAGATGGATCAATGTTCACAAAGAAATCGCAAAGCTCATTTGCCATTCTTAAACCTTCACTAAGATTTTTCAGAGTAAATGTCACATTTTCAGTGCTAGTGGAAGCCTCTTCTTTAATGGGCTGTGAATTTAACATTTCCTCCAAGTCGGTTTCAGTCAAATCTTCATCTTGCGATTCAAGCAATTCCTGAATGTCACTTGATTCTATCTGTTCGAACCCATCTCGTCCTATTCCATTTGCAATTTCAGCTATGTTTGCAGTCAAAGTTTGAACTTGCACGGATTCTTCGTCATTTTCCGCAATCAGAGCAGGCCATAGTTTTTTCCAGCATGACTTCAATGTGTGTGGTTTCAGTTCTTCCAATGATTCTTTTATGTTTACGATGCATTTTGCTATGTCAAATTTCTTCCAGCATTCCATAACATTCATATCAGGATTACACTCCATATTATCCAATACGATTTTGAAGGTTCGTCTAATGTAATAGAGCTTAAAGGCCTGGATTATTCCTTGGTCCATAGGTTGAAGCAAAGCCGTCGTGTTTGGAGGTAAAAATGTCACTTTTATATTTGGATGCATAGCTTCAAGTTCGCGAGGATGACCTGGTGCATTGTCCAAAACTAGAAGTGCCTTAAAGTCTAAATTCTTTTTTTTCAAGTAAATTTCAACTTCCTTAACAAAACAATTCCGAAACCAGTCACAAAATACAGCGCTTGTTACCCACGCTTTCTTATTAGCACGCCAAAACACTGGCAGGTTGTCCTTGTTTTGATTTTTTAAAGCACGTGGATTTAGCGATCTGTAAAGCATCAGTGGCTTAATGACACAATCTCCAGATGCATTAGAACATAGCAGCAGTGTTACTCTATTCTTTGCTGCCTTAAATCCAGGAGCAGACTTTTCGCTTTTAGAAATGAATGTTTTGTTCGGCATTCTCTTCCAAAACAGTGCAGTTTCGTCTGCATTAAATACTTGCTCAGGTTTGTATCCTCCATCAGCTACTAGGTTTGCAAAGTCTTCTGGATACCGTTCTGCTGCAGCAGTATCTGCTGATGCAGCTTCTCCTACAATTTTAATGTTATGCAATGATTGTCTTACTTTAAATTTATTGAACCAACCTTCCGATGCCTGAAATCCTCCATCTGTACATTCACCACTACAACTACCATCATGTTCTTTAAAATGAGCGTAAAGACGGTTTGCCTTCTCCCGGATCAATGGACCACTCAGGGGAACCCTTTTTTGGTTGCGGTCTTCTATCCATAATGACAACGCCACTTCCATTTTTTCTATTGCTGGATCACGAACAATTTTCGCCGACAATGAGTTGAAGCTACAGATGATCTTATTTTATCTTCGGATTTTTTTATTGATCGTACAGTTGATTCGTTGACATTGAATGAGCGTGATATGGATGCAAATGACTCTCCAAGGCGTAAACGATCAAGCATTTCTATTTTCACTTTAAGCGGTAACACAGATTTTTTCGTGTCGAAACGCGTTTCTCAATTTTTTTAGTTGACATTATTAATTACGAAGAACGAAGAGAGCAGTAGAGACGTGTTACTCGATCACAATTTTTGTAACGAATGTGAAAGATAAAACAATAAAATAGGCAAAGCGGCTTTTACCAAAGAACGGAACAGCAACATTTAAAAATATACTTTATTCCTTCAGAAATAAGGTTGCTTTCTTCTGTTTGTTTACATTTTCAAAAACGCCGACCGCGGTGTTTGCGGCAAATGCGACAAAGGCGCCTTAGGTCAAAGTGCTCGACGGTACCATTTGACGGCACTTGCAAAAGATATTGCGTTAAACACCTATTGGAATTTTGTATGAAATTTTAGATCCGCGAATAAAGAAATTTTTTGCCGCGATTAAAGAAATTGGGTTGCATTTTTTTAATCCGCGAATAGTGAAAACGCGAATGACGGAAGCGCGAATAGGGAGCTTTTACTGTATACAGACGAGTTGAACTCATCTGTGTACTGTATCTATTCACGTTTTAAAAAATTAGAAGCATTGCATTGCGGATGCATTCCTCTTAGATGCGATGATGATGGTGACTGCTTCAGTTAATTGGCAACGATTACGTCACAAGGACGTATTCTAGCGGAGTACGCAGTGCAACATATTATATTGATATTATTAGGAACATGCAAAAAATCGTAAGTAATAAATAATACTGTAATTTAATTATGTAGGTATACATGTACATAATAACATTGTTACAGTGATATTCAAACTACAGACTACATTTTTTTATACCTACTCATGTTTTAATAATGTTGCAGCCTGAAGACACATATTTGATTCGGAAAAAAGCCAAATTTTGTCCGTCTTGTGGGAAGTATGGTTTTAGAGTAACTGGTAAGATGGTTTCTTTTTTTATAAATGTTGTGATAGTTAAGTATAAACTTATTAAGGTTAGGTAAATACCGATAATTTTATAAAGCGCAGATACCTAAATGACCAAGTTATACAAGTACAAGATGTTAAATTAGCCACATTCAACAAGAAACTCTGCTTGGACGTCATAAGAACCTATTTGTTGTTCTTTCGGTATTATTAGTACGGCAATTATTAACGGTTTATTTGTTTTTTCAGATAAATGTAGGCTATGCAGTCTGTCATACGACGAGCTCCTGGGAGAACTAGAGAGATGTCATATGTGCAAACACATCCTAGCTCCCAAATGGAGCTATTGTGAAGTGTGTGGGACGGAGACGCTAAGGGCACAGCGGCTCAAACGACCGAAGATGCTATCGAGCCGTGCCAAGTTTTCAAAAGTGTCTGCTGTCGTCACCACCCCAGAAGTGGCTCCACGTGTCACATCTCCTGATGTGTTTCAGGAGCTCAAAGTCGATCTCAGCGAGATAGACAGCTTGGAGGAGTCGGCGTCGATGCCCACGGCACCTCCATCTCCACCTAACGAAAAACCTTTGACGAATGACGACGCCGCCCCCTTCTAATAAAAATGTGCAGGTTTTCTTACGATGTTTTCTCTGACATTATTATTCGATTTTTATTATTCTTATGTTTTTAGGGTTGTA
Organism: Eudonia mercurella; assembly: GCA_963082485.1. Classification (NCBI taxonomy): domain Eukaryota; kingdom Metazoa; phylum Arthropoda; class Insecta; order Lepidoptera; family Crambidae; genus Eudonia; species Eudonia mercurella. Next base: position 29,291 of record CAUJAO010000025.1, read on the forward strand.
GAATGGCCTTTTTTCTTTTGTATGTGTAGTAGGTGCAATATATCAACATTAAAAATTAATATTATAACTTGCTTATTTGCAGTTTTACTAGCCATAATCCATATCTCAACTTATAAACTACTCACTGACCACCAACGCACAGCTATACAATCATGAAACTTACATACGTTCCATCCACACGGCTGCTGCAACGCGGAGCAGGAGGTGCAACAAAGGTGCAAGGGGCGAGGGGGGCAGCAGTATGAGTGCAGAGCCCTAAAGTAGAGATGTGTCGTACTTGTCAAATCGAGTACCAGGGCTTCCAAGTACGTCCCTTTTAAAATACCAGCGCCAAAAACCAGGTATAAAATACTTGAAAGTATTTCATGCATGCTTGCATTAAAAAAAGTTCATAACATTCCAATTATAAGGTACAAAATCGCGAATGTGATTCGGAAGACTTTACGGACTTACAAGTACTAAATTACCAAGGTATCACAGGATTTTTTATATTAGTATAATCGAATAGTGTTATCGTAAGTCAGACTTTCTCGTTCTATCCCGCTCTCGGCTCGGCCGCATCTCCCAAGTCGGCCGCGACGAGACTCGAGACGACCGGGACGCGGGCCGATCCCGCGACAGCACCGCCGCGTAAAAATACTTTTAAAGTATCACATGCGATATTAGTCTTTATGGCGACAGTGTTATGAATCATAATTAATTTAGCAAAACCAAATACTTTAAAGGCTTGCGAGTATTTGATTGAGCTAATCTATAATAGACTTTATTATTAAAGCCAAAAAGAAAATAACGCATTGCCTCGGCTATCTAGTAAATACTTTGAAAGTCTTGCAAGTATTTTGGGCTCGTACCTGCCCCCCAACCGCCTAACTCTCTCGCTTTCGATCGCTTTGAAGGCGAGGCCCTCGCCTCGCCTTCTAATATAATATCGAAATATAATATCGAATAATATCGAAAGCTATAGCCTATAGCTTTCGATATTGCTTTCATATTCCTTTCGAAATGACAAGATGACGCCTCCTCCTCGCCTCGCCTTCAAAGCGATCGATAGCGAGAGCGTTAGGCGGTCGGCCCCCTGGTCGGCGTACTTGGAAGCAAATACCTAGTCTTAAAACCTGGTCGCGTAAATACGCACCATCCCTACCCTAAAGCAGGCACTCGCTGCAGGGCCGACGTCGTTGACAGTTGTATGCGAAAACGGAATTTTGAGCTTATGCGCGAATACTTTGTGATTTTGCTGGGGACAGTTTCTTTTCTTCATTGGTTTTGTAGCATAGTTTTGTTAGTTAAGAAGATTTTTGTTTTGTTAATAGGTGTAGTAAGTAGCGTAGCATAGTAGTATTGTACCAAATAGGTAGTTTAGTGGTAGTACTTTTTGTTTTTTCTGGAATAATATAGATAGGTATAAGTAGATACTTAGTACGTAAAGGTAGATTAGGATCTTTCTTCTTTAGAATTACGTAGGTATATTAGGTTTTTCTTCATTCATAGAATAGGTGTTAGATAGGTGTATAGAGATATAGTATAGGTATATAGTAAAAAGTATAGATTAGTATTTTCTTTCGTTAGATAGGTTAGGTATTTAGGAATTCTCAATTTAGTGGTTACAATATGGTTGTTGAAATTCTTAATATTGGAGGGAAAATGGTGACCCATTTTATAGTACCCATAAAAGGGGACGGAGCTTGTCTTTTTAGATCTCTTTCTTATTTAATGTACGGTAACGAAGAGATGGGATTCGAAGTACGTGAAAAAATTGTTCAGTATGTAAAGGAGCACTGGGATGAGTTTTATGGTTTCACTGACGACGGATGTGGTGACAACTACAGCACCCTAGAAGAATATTGTGCTCGTATGATTCCTCCTTCAACTTATGGCACAATGTGTGAGTTGACCGCTGCAGGCAGAATATATAACTTCGTTTTTGAAGTGTACCGCCATCGCAAGTTGTATGTGAAAGTTGGCACTGAAGGTTGTCCAATTAAGCGCCTTCGCTTTTCAGGCGATCTAGCTGGTGGTCATTTTGAAGTATATGTGTCAGGTGAGGATGAATTCTATACTATATTTATTTATTCTATATATACTATATTTATTCTATATATACTATATTTATTCTATATATATTATATACATATACAGGGTGTCCCAAAAATCAACGTCAAGCCGAAAATGGTTGATAGGCCAGGTGGTGAGAGTTATCAGAAAAATAATTAAAAAAATCTAAGTTAAGTACTTTTCAAATTATTGACATAAATGTTTTTTTTAAGAAAATTGACAACTTGTGATGATCTTTTAAGTACTGTGACTACAAATCTTTACTTTTCATAAAAAAAAATTTTGTGGTGTAATCCTCAATAACCCTTCTGTTAACTACAGTCTAAAATTAAAACACATCTGCCTCAGTTTTAAAGAAAATATCACTTTTTTTGCCCCACCATGTAGTAAAAATTATTACATCGCCCAACTTTAACTGACTGTACTGAAAAAAAATGTACTAGGCTATTTCGGCAAGTGACTTTAAAAGTTGGCGTATTTAGTCAGGATTCCAAAAAGGTATAATACTAGCTAGATTATTTATTAAATAAGAAAAAAAAAACATTTTTCGAAAGAAACCCGTTATTAAGCTAATTCTTTTTACTCAGAAAAAATGCTTTTATTGCACGTTAGGCTTTCTCTAAGTCCCTAATTTTCAGGTAAAAGTTTGAGTGAGATGGATAGTGACCTTTTTAGTCAAGTGTGAGCGAGACAGATAGATACGCCACTTTTACCAAGATGAGTGAGACGGATAGATACGCCACTTAGGCCAGTGTGAGTGAAACGGATAGTGACGCCATCTTGGCCAAACAGTGACCCACAGGCACAATATGCATTACTGCAGCAGTACGTTACGCTCCTTCGTTTACTGCGCATCTTTCTGTATTCGTGTTGATTTCGTGCTTACAACTTACGGCTTTGTGTATTGGACTCGATTGCCTTGTGAATTGGATTTGTTATCTGACCGTTTCTGACGACTCTGGCTTTCTTCTGGACTATACTGATCGCGTGATTGTAAAGTGTGACTACCACCATGCCATCTCGGTACACTGTTGAAGAGTATGCAAACATGCACCTCATTTATGGGGAATGCAGATGCAATGCAAGTGCTGCAGCTAGACTTTATCGAGAGAGATATCCAAACGCTCAGCGTTATCCGGATCATCGAGTGTTTGTGAATGTTCACCGGTCACTCTTAGAGGGTCGATTTCCAAATCAAATGGCTAGTGAGGGAAGACCCCTCATACCCTACGAGGACACAGTTCTACAAGAAGTCGCACAAGATCGAAGTACCTCAGTACGTGAAATTCAATTGAGGACAGGAGTGTCTAAAAGTACCGTTCACCGAATTTTAAAGAAAAACGAGCTCCACCCGTACCACGTACAACGAGTACAATGTCTTTTACCTCGTGATTACCCTGAAAGAGTTACATTTTGTCAAACGATGTTGCAAAAGCACAGGGAAGATCCGCGATTCTTGGACAAAATAATATGGTCCGATGAATCAACGTTCAAAAAGGATGGTTACATGAACCTCCACAATTTACATGAGTGGCATGTGGAAAATCCACATTTGATGCGAGAAGACAGATCGCAGTATCGCTTTAAAGTGAACATGTGGACCGGCATTGTAAATGGGAAAATTATTGGACTATTTGAGCTGCCGGAGAACTTAACCGGCGAGGTCTATTTGGACTTCTTACAAAACAACCTACCACAATTATTAGAAGATGTGCCGCTAAGCATTTACGGAAGCATGTGGTTCCAACAAGATGGCTGCCCAGCACATTTTGCTCGCCCAGTCAGAGAATTTTTAAACCAAGAATACCCGGATAGATGGATAGGGCGGTCTGGATCAATTTCATGGCCAGCCCGTTCACCTGATTTAAATCCGTTGGATTTCTTTTTCTGGGGAGCCGTGAAAGAAAAAGTTTACTCTAAACCCATTGAAGACATAGTCGAGCTGCGCCAAAAAATTGCGGATGCGGTTGAAATCATAAATAATAGAGGATACGCTCGTTTAGTAAAACGATCTTTTTTAAGAAGATGTAGGGCCTGCATTGAAGCTGAAGGCAAACAATTTGAGCATTTGCTATAAGTTGAATAAACTTTGAATATTAATTATTGCATTTTATTTAAAACTTTATTTAACCATATTTAACAAACAATTTTGTCATATTATTAAAGCCTGGTTGTGGCGTATCTATCTGTCTCGCTCACACTTGACTAAAAAGGTCATTATCCATCTCACTCAAACTTTTACCTGAAAATTAGGGACTTAGAGAAAGCCTAACGTGCAATAAAAGCATTTTTTCTGAGTAAAAAGAATTAGCTTAATAACGGGTTTCTTTCGAAAAATGTTTTTTTTTTCTTATTTGATAAATAATCTAGCTAGTATTATACCTTTTTGGAATCCTGACTAAATACGCCAACTTTTAAAGTCACTTGCCGAAATAGCCTAGTACATTTTTTTTTCAGTACAGTCAGTTAAAGTTGGGCGATGTAATAATTTTTACTACATGGTGGGGCAAAAAAGTGATATTTTCTTTAAAACTGAGGCAGTTGTGTTTTAATTTTAGACTGTAGTTAACAGAAGGGTTATTGAGGATTACACCACATATTGTTTTTTTATGAAAAGTAAAGATTTGTAGTCACAGTACTTAAAAGATCATCACAAGTTGTCAATTTTCTCAAAAAAAACATTTATGTCAATAATTTGAAAAGTACTTAACTTAGATTTTTTTAATTATTTTTCTGATAACTCTCACCACCTGGCCTATCAACCATTTTCGGCTTGACGTTGATTTTTGGGACACCCTGTATATAGAATAAATCCTACAATCAATTCAATCTCTTCAGTAAAAGCTGGCAAAATTACTTCGAGACGCGCCGAGGTCGTTGATTTTGTACCGGTATCATCGACTGATTCGGACATCTCGACGGAAATGAAAACTAACTCGACCTGCAAAAATAAAAACAAGAAACGTAGAGCTAGATTTACTAACAAAACGAGGAGGAACCAAGTTAAACAGGCAGAACAAACGTATTTGAAGAAAAACGCTGAGAAGCATAGGCAGGCTGTTGCTGACTACCAGCAAACGCACCCTAAGGTGCATAGGCAGGCTGTTGCTAAGTACCAGCAAACGCACCCTGAGGTGCATAGGCAGGCTGTTGCTGACTACCAGCAAACGCACCCTGAGGTGCATCGAGCTGCCCAATCTCGACAACGACTGCAGGTGGCTACAAGAAAATGGGTGAACAAGTTGCTATCAGGAATGTCCTACAATTCTGAGATTGCATACGAACGTGATGAGGTTTTAGGTATCGGTAACATGAATAAAAAGTGTCAGTGGTGCAACGCATTAAAGTGGAAAGATGAAACACCTGGGATGTGCTGTAGTAGTGGGAAAGTGGACCTACAAGTATTACGCGGTCTTCCTGAGCCTCTTTATAGTTTAGTTATGGACCTGCACCCCGATCATAAACATTTTATAAGCAACATACGAAAATATAATAATTGCTTCCAAATGACGTCATTTGGAGCAAAAAAAATTATAGAGCATGGTTTTATGCCAACTTTTAAAGTCCAAGGGCAAGTTTACCATTTAGTGGGCAACTTATTACCACAACCAGGGCACCAAGAACAATTTCTTCAAGTTTATTTTGTTGGAGAAGACGAAAGGGAAACCAATATGAGGTGTTCTAGGCATCCAAACTTAAAACCATTGTTAGTAAAGCAGTTGCAGAAAATGCTTCACGATGTAAATCCTTATATAAAGGACTTGAAGACTGCTATAGACAAGGTACCTCCATTATATGACTCATTCAAAGTTGTTATTCATGCTGATAAAAAGCCATCTGAAGGGCATAGAGGTTGTTTCAACGCACCAACTGCCAATGAAGTGGCTCTGGTGATGACAGACCAACAATTTGAACGTCGAGACATTGTTATAGAAGGCCGCTCTAATCCTTTACAGCGAATAAATGAAACCCATAGGTCTTATGATGCTTTACAGTACCCGTTATTGTTTTGTCACGGCGAAGATGGTTACTCCATCGCCATACCACAACGTGATCCAAAGACCCAAATGTCTTTGAAGAAGACTGTTTCAGCGGCAAGTTTTTATTCATACCGTATAATGATCAGAGAAGGGGAAGATAACCATCTGATGCGTTTTTGTGCTCTATCAGTCAATTTTTGGTTGACGAATACGCCAAAATTGAAACAGAAAGATTAAGTTTCATAAAAAATAACCAATCAAAGCTACGCACAGAGAGTTACATTCATTTAAAGGATGCCATTGGTAGGCAAGATGCTGATCAAATGGGTCAGATGGTAGTGTTACCATCTTCGTTTACCGGAGGGCCCAGGTACATGCATGAGCGAACACAAGATGCCATGACCTATGTTCGACACTATGGTCGTCCTGATCTTTTTATTACTTTTACCTGCAATCCTAAATGGGAAGAAATTACACAAACTTTGTTTTCAGGCCAAAAATCACACGATCGGCACGATATTATTGCAAGAGTTTTTCACCTAAAAGTAAAAAAAATGATGAATCTATTAATTAAAGGAAAGTTGTTTGGAGAAGTGCGATGCCATATGTATTCAGCGGAGTGGCAAAAACGTGGCCTTCCGCATGTTCATATTTTAGTTTGGTTAGTAACACGTATCACACCGGATAACATCGACGAAATTATATATGCCGAAATACCTGACCCAGAACTTGATCCCCAACTTTTTGAAAACGTAAAATCCCACATGATACATGGTCCTTGCGGTAGTTTTAATTATAATTCACCTTGCATGAAAGAGAAAACTTGCAGTAAAAGGTACCCCAAACCTCTACTCGATGAAACACAAACTGCTGATGACGGTTACCCTCACTACAGACACTACTCACTTGACAATCGCTGGGTGGTTCCATACAACCCCGTTCTTTTACGTACATTTAAGGCTCACATCAATGTTGAGTATTGTAACTCAGTTAAGTCCATAAAGTACATTTGTAAATATGTAAACAAAGGATCTGATCAAGCTACTTTTGCTATAGAAAATAAAAATGATGAAGTAAAAATATACGAGAGTGGGCGATACATAAGTAGTTCCGAAGCGGTTTGGCGAATATTAGGTTTTCCCATTCACGAACGTTTCCCTACTGTACTTCAACTTGCGGTTCACCTTGAAAACGGCCAAAGAGTATATTTTAATCTACAAAATCTTGCAGATAAATTGATTTCACCTCCAAAAACCACGCTTCTAGGCTTTTTTGATTTGTGCAAAGTAAACGATTTTGCAAAAACACTTTTATATTTCTAAATACCAGCATATTATACATGGAACAAGCACCACTTTGAAAGGAGGAAAAGAGGATTAGATGTAGATGGATGGCCTGGTGTGAAAAAAGATCATGCTCTGGGTAGAGTATACACTGTACACCCTAATAATACGGAATGCTTCCATTTAAGAATGCTCCTTCATGAGATCCGAGGTCCAACATCTTTTGTGGCATTAAAAACGATTAATGGGGTTGTACATGCTACTTTTCAATCAGCTTGCAAGACGTTGGGGTTGCTTGAGGATGATGAACATTGGCATGCAGCGCTTAAAGAGGCAGCATTGTTTCGATCGCCGTACATGATGAGAGAGCTGTTCACAACCATGTTAGTGTTTTGTCACTTATCGGATCCTTTGAGCCTGTGGAATGATTTCAAAGATGACTTGTCAGAAGATATAAAACGGCAAGTAGAGAGGCAAGTTGGCAGCAATGTCGATAATTTAAAAGATGAAGTCCTAAATAAATGCTTGAATGAAATTGAGGAATCTTCTTTGAGTTTAGGTGGTCTCCCTCTAAAAGAATATGGTTTGCCTCAACCAACTGTACCGCTAACTTTAGAAAATAGAGATTATCTAAGGGAGACTAACTATGATGTGGCAGATTTACAGACTTTTGTAACTAACAATTATGGTTCTTTAGCTCCTAGCGTGGGAGATAAATCAAACAGCCAGTATGTTGTCTATAGCTTCGTGAGCTGAGCGCTAAGAGGTTGTTTATTAAACTGTTTACATGTTATATACTAATTATTGCTAATGCTTAAGTATGTGCGTCAGCTGGAAACAGCGAATGTGTGTGCTCTAGATACAAAGTCCGAGCTGACGCTACATCACTCCCCCCCAAAAAAAAAGAAAAGGGTAACAGTAATTAACAATATACCTATTTGTTGTAAACTATGAATCTATCAATTATTAAATAATATTTGTAATATGACTAACTATCAACAGAGCGACAGGTGTAAAATGACACTCTGTTGGCTCGCTCACCGGTATCTGCCGTATAAGCAAAATACCCGCGGCGCGACGGAGCTAAAAATAGACTATTTATTAATTATTATGAAAATGTGAACAAAGCAATGATTAATTAAAATTAAATCTAACGACGGGCTCAGAGATTCTCCCGGAACGGGTCGTTTTCACATTCGCGGCCGGCTGCGTCTCGGGTCTCGTTGCTGGTTCAGTCTCCATCACGGGCGGCGGCGTTTGCTCGCGGTGGGTCTCGCCACTGTGCTCGTCGTGTAGCAGGAAGGCTGGTTTCAGGCGGTCGATCGATATGACGGCTGTTCTGTTCGGCAACTGTACGGAGTAAAATTTCTCGTGGCGCTCTAGCACTCTGTATGGCCCGTTGTAAGGTGGCGTAAGTGCGCTTTTCGCTGCATCATTGCGTACGAAAACATGCGAACAAGTGCGAAGTTCGTCATGTACGAAAATGTTGCGCTGAGAGTGTTGTCTCCGTGGTATAGACAGCAGTGACGTCATCGTTTGGTGCAGTTGCCGTAGCACGTCGTTAACATCTTGAGATGTCGCAGTGGCGGTGAAGAAATCTCCCGGAAGCCGAAGTGTGGTGCCGTAGGTCAGTTGTGCTGCGCTGACTTTCGTGTCGTCCCGTATTGCAGTCCGAAGTCCGAGAAGAATCATGGGTAGTTCTTTGACCCAGTTGACTCGGTTGCATTTCGTCATCAGTGCGGCCTTGAGTGTTCTGTGCCAGCGTTCTACTTGTCCATTTGCTTGCGGATGATAAGCAGTAGTGTGGATGTGGTTGATGCCAAGCTTGCTTGTGAGCTTTCGGAATAGTTCGGACTCGAACTGTCGTCCTTGATCCGACGTAACGGTCGTCGGTGTTCCGAATCTGGCAATCCAACCTCTGAGTAGAACCTGACAGATGGTTTCGGCACTGATGTCTTTGACGGGATACGCTTCTGGCCATTTGGTGCAGCGATCGATCATCGTTACACAATACTTGCATTCTTCAGAGATAGGCTATGGCCCGATTATGTCAATATGCAAGTGCGCGAATCGATCGGACGACGGAAATTGCTGAAGTGGCGAAACCGTGTGTCGTTGCACTTTGGATTGTTGACATAATAGACATGTTTTTGCCCACGATCCAATGTCCGCGTTCATCGATGGCCAAAAATAACGTTGCGCTAACATGTGTCGTGTTCCTCTGACACCTGGATCGTTATGTCGTGCACGATGTTGAAGGCTTTTCGTCGGTACAGCTGCGGTAAATAAGGCCTGTTGTAGGGCGTAGATGTTTCGCAAACAATAACTTTGTCGCTATTCGGTACGGGGAACGTTTTAAACTGCAAGCGCGGGTTGTTAAGCAATTCCTTCAGCTCTGTGTCTCTTTCCTGCTCCGCCGATAGTTGCTCGTAGTCGATAGGCGAAGGGAAAGTTATCTCCTCCACTCTAGATAGGCAGTCAGCAACAACATTATCTTTGCCGGAAATATGTTGTATGTTGGAGCAAAATTGCGAGATAAAATCGAGCTGGCGCAGTCGTCTTTCCGTGTCATATGAGCTCGCTGGTTTGTGTAAAGCAAACGTAAGCGGTTTGTGATCTGTGTAAACAGTAAATTCTCTGCCTTCTATCATGTGACGGAAATGTTTTATTGCCATGTGAATAGCAAGTAGTTCCCGGTCGTACGTGCTGTACCGTTTCTGTGTCTCGCTCAGTGTTTTGGAGAAAAAGGATAGGGGTTTCCATTTTCCGTTCACATGCTGCTGTAGTACTGCTCCTGCACAAGTGGCCGAACAATCTGTCATTAAGCCTAGACGAGCAGAAGTGGATGGGTGAAATAGTACAACAGCGCTTTTTGTTGAGTTTATTATAAGTCTCTATTAGTCTCTCAAGTGTATCAGAAGGTTGCTTTTAGGGTTGGTGAATAAAACGATGTAATTACGTAATAATTGTCTATTGCGTGTCACTACAATATATACGTACAAACAAGTACACGTAACAAGACCGGTGGGTACGCGTGTAGGGATACGACTGGCGTCTGCGGCTACGGTGATAGCTACGCCGCTACGACTACGGGCTAAACTGCTGACCCAACGCTATGTCGCTACACACGTCCCCCCCTTTTTTTTAAAAAAAATTGAGTTAAAAAATTTATAACTACAAAAAAGAATGTAAAAGTTAAAATTCGTAATCTTCTTTGAAATCATGGTCTGTGACTTTGTTACGTACCGTATCTAAAAATTAGAACACTGTATTTTTCACTTTACATTTTAGGTATACTTTTGTTCTTCGCAGTGGGAATGCCAACTTGAAAACGTAAGTATTTACGATATTACCACTTTGGGTAAAGTCTGATGAGACTTAGGATTTTCCATGGTCGCAATCGTTCTTACACGTTTCAACAACACTTTGTTCACTTTTGCATTAAGTTTGTTCCAACAAAAATATAATATAAAAATCACTAATATCACTACCACTACTATAATAGCGATCGAAAAATAAAATAACTGCGATTCTAATCCTTTGGCGTTAACTATTGCACTTGCTGAAATAGTTTGCCCTTCGTGATTTTTACTGCTATAGTTGCCCATCTTAACAATTGACATAGAATACTAAATTAAAGTTTATAGTTGTTCTTAATTTTATATAAAAATGTACGTGATAGTAATGTGATTAAACTAAAATAATAAATGCTAATTTACCATAAATCTTACTGGCGTTTTAATAACACGTCCAGTACGTGTTTGTCGCAATATTGAAGGTTTGCTTAACACGTTTCTCTCTAACTGTTCCGCATTTTCATTTTGGGAACAATTGCCTTCCGCGTTGTTTGAAATATTTAAATCGGTGTTTAAACTTAAGTCCGAACTATAGTCTTCGTCATTAATTAAAAAAGCTGGCTTTAACCTATCAATTGAAATGTTTGTTAATCTATCTGGTAATTGAACTTTAAATACTTTATCATTTCTTTTAATAACTCTATAGGGTCCTTCATATGGATTTTGCAATGCTTTCGTTGACCGATCCGTTCTAATAAATACGTGACTACAAACTTTTAATTCCGGATGTACGAAAATTGTTCTAGAATTTCTTTGTCTTAATGGCTTCGGCTTTAAGTTATTCACTACGTATTTTAATTGTTCAAAATAACTATATGGAGTTAATGATGAATACTTATTACTACTCGTTTCGTAAAAATCGCATGGAAGTCTTAAACTTTGTCCTATAGCTAACTGCGCTGCGCTAACTCCCGTATCACTTCTAGGAGCTGCTCTCAAACCTAGAAGTACTGTGGGAAGTTCATCTACCCAATTATTTGCATCTAATCGCGCTCGTAAACTTGCTTTCAAGGATCGGTGCCATCTTTCGATTGCACCGTTCGATTGTGGGTGATACGGAGTAGTACGTAGTTTCTCAACTCCTAAGTATTTCATTAATTGCAAAAAAATGTCACTTTCAAACTGTCTGCCCTGATCACTTGTTAGTTTAACAGGACAGCCAAATCTAGTAATCCAATTTTCATAAATGATTTTTGCAACCGTTGAGGCTGTAATATCTTGTACCGGTATTGCCTCCGGCCAACCAGTATATCTATCTATCATAGTAATACAGTAACGAAATCCTTCTTGTGAAATGGGTAAGGGACCAACGATATCAACGTGAACATGTTCGAATCGTTTGCATGGTGTGAAATTTCCTAGATCTGATATAGTATGGCGCTGTACCTTTGCTTTTTGACAAGCAATGCACGCCTTTGCCCAAATACCTATATCTCTATTCATATTAGGCCAATAAAATTTTTCTTTAATTATTTTACGCGTGGCTCTAATACCGGGGTGGCTAATATTATGTATTGCCTCGTATACTTTTCTACGAAACTTTTCGGGCAAATAAGGTCTGATACATTCCGTAGAAATTTCACAATACACTGGCTTAGTACAATTAGGTATGTTCATTTGTTTAAACATGATTTTATCGTTTGTATTATTCCTATGAAGCGTAATATAATCGTCATTGTTCTGTGCTTCTGCTAACTCGTTGTAATCGATCTGTGTTGGGCAATATATGGTCTCAATACGCGATAGTGAATCGGCAACTATGTTGTTATCGCCGCTTATGTGTTGAATATCCGTTGTGAATTCGCTTATGTAACACAATTGTCGCGTTCTTCTAGGTGTTTCGTTGTTCGTACCTACTTTACTAAATGCAAAACAAAGAGGTTTATGATCGGTAAAAATAGTAACTTGCTGACCTTCTATGATGTTCCGAAAATATTTTACTGACAAAAATATGGCTAAAAGTTCTCTATCGTACGTACTATATTTTAATTGGGGTTCTGTAAATTTTTTTGAAAAATACCCTAATGGTTTCCATATACCATTTACTTTTTGCTGTAATACTGATCCTGCCCCTATCTTCGAAGCGTCAGTCATAAGAGCTAATGGTAACTTCGGTAAAGGATGTGAAAGTGTAATCGCGTTTTGCAGATCTTTTTTACTGTTTTCAAATGATTCCTCAGCCTCCGGGGTCCAAATAATTTTCGTCTTATCCCTTTTTTTTGCATTGTGTAAATACTTATGTAATTCACCTTGGCGTTCCGCTGCGTTATGTATATGAGCTCTATAAAAATTGATCATTCCTAAAAAACGTCGGAGTTGTTCTACAGTTTCCGGTTTAGGATAATTACTGATAGCTTCTACTTTTTCTTTAAGAGGTTTTATACCTTCACTAGATATTTCGTATCCTAAATAACTAAGTTTCTCCTGTCCAAAACAACATTTATTTAAATTGATTGTAATACCAAATTTATCTAACCTTTTGAAAATTTCCTCTAAATGTTCTCTATGTTCGTGTTCTGACCTTGAACTTAATAACACGTCATCAATGAAACAGAATTGATAATCTAGACCTTGTAACACTGTATTTTGCATGAATCTCTGGAATGTTTGAGCTGCGTTTCGCAACCCAAATGTCATCCTTGGAAATTCATACAATCCAAAAGGTGTAGCAATAGCTGTTTTGCAAATATCCTCTGGAATTGTTAATATACTATGGTAAGCTCTATTTAAATCTAATCTTGAAAATATTTTCCTATCTGCCATGATATATGTGAAATCTTGTAGTCTAGGCACCGGGTATCTATCAGGTTTTGTGACTGCATTCAAAGCTCTATAATCGCCACAAGGACGGATGCCGCCATCCTTTTTCGCCACTACGTGTAACGGGCTAGACCATGGGCTCTTGGAAGGTCTACAAATGCCCATCTCTTGCATGACCCTAAATTCTTCTCTTACCTTTTCGTAACGCTCCGGTGGTAGAGGTCGTACTTTGGCATGCACCGGGGGTCCTGTGGTCTCGATGTGGTGATATACCGCATGCTGTGGGGTTTCCTTAAAAGAAACTTTTTTCGTAATGTTAGGATATTTCTTTAAAATGTCTAAGTAAGGATGATCATCGTTAACGGTCTTTATGGAGGGTTCATTATGTGAAACAATTTTTCCAAAAATATTCATATTCGTTAGCTTATCGATTAATTTATTTTCCTCTAAATCTACCATTAACTTATGGTGTTTTAAAAAATCGGCTCCTAAAATAGGTTGTTTTACGTCACAGACTATGAAATTCCAAGAAAATGGTCTACGTAATCTTAAGTTTAAAGTTAACCTTTTTTCTCCATAAGTTTTTATTACACTTCCATTAGCAGCGTATAAAGTATATTTCTGTTCCTTATTATCACTAGCACTAACTAACCTTTTATTACGGGGTAATACGGAAACGTTGGCACCAGTGTCCACGAGGAAAGTAAGTCCGGAGTTGTCGTCTAAAACGGTTAATCGGTGGTTGTTAACTTCTTGTGTGCAGCTATCCACCGTTGTCGTCTGCACACCTCTTAGTTTTCCGACTTCTTAGTCCAGTTGCAGGGTTCCACACATTTGCTTGCTTTGTTGCCGTACCTAAAATGGTAAAAACAAAGCCAATCAGGGCTTGATGGTGTCCTTCTCTGGTTTGGCTTACGGGAGCCTGATGAGGATCTGTATCTGCGTTGATATCTGCTGGAACTGCGTTGCTTGTTGTAACTACCTCGCTCTCTTCCACGTGACCTCTCATTTTCCACTTGATTGAGTCTGACGTGTAACTTGGCTATCTCCGCTATTAACATCGACCTGTCATCGGGTTCGTTCTGCTGCTTGCTGCTTTGACCGACCTCATTGATGTGTAATTGTTTCGAATTCTCCAGTATCTTGTCTGCCATAAGTGATAATGTATCTAAGCACTTGGTATCGGATACTGCTAAAATTGCTCTGATGGCTACAGGTAAATTATTCTGCCATAAAACTAGCAATGTATCATCATTTATCTTATCTCGGGCTAAATCTCTCATGCGTCGCAGAAGTTGGCTTGGCTTTTGGTCACCCATCTCGATTTCTCCCATTAGTTTCTGTATTTTGACGACCTCCTTGGTCGAGTGGCTTGCACACCGGTTTTCATGGTGTCGCTATCTCTGAGGTTCCGGGTTCGATCCCCGGTCGGATCAATTTAGAAATACCTGTTTTTCTATATTGTTTCGGGTCTGGGTGTTTCCTATGTATAATAAGTATGTATTTAAGTATATTAAGTATGTTTATCCGTTGTCTAGTTAACCATATAACGAGTTTCTTAAGGAAGCTTTTCTTGGGGCTAGATAATTGGTGTGAGTGTGGGAAACATTTATTTATTTATTTATTATTTTCCTGCTCTCTGATTCCTCAAAAATATCTAATAATCTCTTCTTTAGCGTTTCATATTTTTGCGTCTCAGGCGGTTTAATAAGAATGTCTGTTACCTGCTGGATTGCCTCTTTTCCCAGTTTCGATATGACTAACTGGTATTTCGCATCGTCGCCCAGTCGTTGTGGATGTAGCACAGCTTCCGTTTGCAAGAACCAAATTCTCGGCTGGTCTTGCCAAAAATCGGGTATCCTAGCTGCTACCGAAATTGCTGCCACGTCACCTTGTATAATTTTAGTTTCCGTTTCACTGGCCGTAGACATTTTATGCACTATTTTTGCTTTACTAAAGTTCGTAACGCTTAGCTCTATTTATAGCACTGCCCACGCGGTCTGTTAAAAAATTGGGTCGCTCCCTTAAATCACACGCGCATCACGTCGGGGTCACCACTATTGAGTTTATTATAAGTCTCTATTAGTCTCTCAAGTGTATCAGAAGGTTGCTTTTAGGGTTGGTGAATAAAACGATGTAATTACGTAATAATTGTCTATTGCGTGTCACTACAATATATACGTACAAACAAGTACACGTAACAAGACCGGTGGGTACGCGTGTAGGGATACGACTGGCGTCTGCGGCTACGGTGATAGCTACGCCGCTACGACTACGGGCTAAACTGCTGACCCAACGCTATGTCGCTACACTTTTTATGCTTTCTTTGCACTTCTCGAACGCCTCTTTTGACGTTTGTGTCCACTTGATCGTGCTTTTGTCATTCTTCTTAGAATTGTGCAGATACTTATTGAGCTCATCTTGTATGTCAGCAGCGTGAGGTATACACTGGCGGTAGAAATTGACCATTCCGAGAAAACGTCGCAGCTGTTGGACCGTAGTTGGCAAAGTGAAGTTTGAAATTGCCTCGGTCTTGTCATCCAGCGGACGTATGCCATCTTTGGATATGTGGTAGCCCAGGAAATCTAGTTCTTCTTTGCCGAATTCGCATTTATCCACGTTAAGCGTGATGCCGTACTTGTCCAGTCTCTCCAGTACTTGACGGAGTAGGGACTCATTTTCTTCTTTACTCCTTGATGGGAGAAGGACATCGTCAATAAAAACGAAGATATCGAGCCCTTTAAAGACCATATCGACCAAACGCTGGAATGTTTGACTTGCGTTACGTAGGCCAAACGTCATTCTCGGAAATTCGAAAAGTCCGAACGGTGTTGTTATCGCCGTTTTTGGTATATGCTCTTCGAATATGGGAATGTGATGGAACGATTTCCGGATGTCCAGCTTGGAGAAGACTGTCTTGCCACGCAGCAAATACGTGAAGTCCTGTAGCCGTGGTATAGGATAGCGATCAGGAAGTGTAACGGCGTTCAAACGCCTGTAATCGCCGCAGGGCCTTAATTCGCCATTTTTCTTAGTGACGATGTGCAGTGGCGTTGCCCAGGGACTGTCAGAGGGGCGGCAAATGCCCAACTCCATCATCTTCTGGAATTCCTGTTTCGCTTCTTTGTACTTCGCTGGGTTCAACGGACGAACTTTTGCATAGATCGGCGGCCCCGTCGTATGTAAATAATGCACGACATTATGCTTAGGTGCATTTTTCAATGTAGACGGCCTTGTTACGTTAGGAAATTCACGTAAAAACTCAGCGTAGGGTCCGGTTACGTCTATCGTGCGAACGGATGAGTCATACGAGTGCGATGTGCGCGCGTCTACCGATAGTTTAGTTATTTTATCGATCAATCTCCTTGCGCTTAAGTCAACGTTGAGTTGGTTTTTAGCGAGGAAATCTGCTCCGAGGATTGATCTGCGCACATCAGCTATGACGAACGTCCACGTGAAGGGTCTACATAGTCCCAGATTTATGCAAACGGTCTTCATTCCATATGTTTTTATTTTCGTTCCGTTGGCGGCATAAATTGCGTATTCGGCAGTAGTAGGTTTTTCTTTAGTGCGGGCGAGTACAGATATGTCTGCTCCGGTGTCTATTAAAAATTGTGTCCCACTTTTACGGTCGGTGACACATAGACGGTAACTTGATCCGTCAACACCAACTCCCGCCGCGGTTAGTGTCGGATTTAGTTTTCCGACGGCGTTGTTCGCTTCGCTTTGTATGTATAGCGAGCTTTATCTGTACAACGCGTCGATTGATCTTTGAACTTTCGGTGGTACCAGCATATCCAATCATCGTCTCGTCGGGAACGGTGCCTGGAGTATGAGCGGGATGGTGATCTGCGTCTCTGTCTATCTTGCTCTCTCGACGTATGCCGCTTAGACATGCGCATCTCGCATAATTCTTGCGTAAGTCGATCAATCCTCTTCAACAGCCGTTCTTCCAAAGCCTCTTTTATAGACACTTCAGATGAGACTTGTGCAACTTCTAAAGGTCTCATATTATCGACGACCTTATCAGCGATGTTCGCCAGCGTGTCTAAATCCTTGCTGTCGCTTACTGTTAGAACAGCCCGAACTGCGGACGGTAATTGCCGTTGCTACATGATAGACAGGGTGTCATCTGGGATCTTATTCCTGGCTAGCTCTCGCATTCGCCTCAGGAGTTGCGTCGGTCGCTGATCTCCCAGATCCATCTCATCCATAAGTTTCTTCGGTGTTGATTAGCTGCAAACACTAGAGATGACGTTGCTAGTCCTACATTTCGTGATGTTACTGGTAACATCTGCGCCTTCTTATTAACATTGGAGGTCAGTTTCGCAAGTTGCTCGTTAGTTACGAAAGCAAATATTTCGGATTTAATGTCGTCGAGATTCTTTTGCATAGACTGGTATCCGGTTTTAAGTCTATGGTCTTCCATTGGTCTTCCATTCTGGACTTATTGAAAGTCTTGCGGGTTTCATTTTGATGTTGGCCTGCACGTCCGTGGCCTCTGCCACGTCGATTGTTCCCACGTCCACGCGTTGGGTTGGTTCTCCCTTGAGGGTATGCCATACTGGCTACAACATACTGGCTGTTTAATTTAGCTCCTAGCGTGGGAGATAAATCAAACAGCCAGTATGTTGTCTATAGCTTCGTGAGCTGAGCGCTAAGAGGTTGTTTATTAAACTGTTTACATGTTATATACTAATTATTGCTAATGCTTAAGTATGTGCGTCAGCTGGAAACAGCGAATGTGTGTGCTCTAGATACAAAGTCCGAGCTGACGCTACATCTCTTTAACACCAGAGCAAAAGTCAGTTTATGACCGAGTAACAGAAAGCGTGTATGATGGAGAAGGAGAAGTATTTTTCTTGGACGCCCCCGGGGGCACCGGAAAAACCTATCTAATAAATTTATTACTTGCAAAATTTTGAAGTAATCGCGACATTGCTATAGCAGTTGCATCTTCAGGGACAGCCGCTACTCTTTTGCAAGGGGGTCGAACTGCACACTCTGCACTAAAATTACCTCTCAACCTCACGAATGTAGATACTCCTTTGTGTAACATTTCGAAACAGAGCAATCTGGCGGATTTGTTAAGGAAAGCTAAGATAATAGTGTGGGATGAAAGTACGATGGCTCACAAAAAAGCCATTGAAGCTTTAAATAGGACTTTACAAGACATTAGGGGTAACAAGAACTTGATGGGTGGCATGACAGTATTACTGGCTGGTGATTTTCTTCAAACATTGCCGATAGTTCCGCGAGGAACACGTGCAGATGAAATTAAGGCGTGTCTTAAAAAGTCTTCTCTATGGTCTTCAGTAAAAATACTTAAACTATCGAAAAATATGAGAGTACACTTAAAGGGTGAAGTCGCTGCGGGTCAGTTTTCGGAATTGTTACTAAAACTCGGAAATGGTATTTATCCAGAAAATAATGGTATGTTGAATATACCCGACGAACTTTGCACTGTTGTTACAACAGTTCCAGAGTTGATAGATAAAATTTATCCGGATGTTGCTAACATACAAAATAAATCTTTGGAATGGTTGTGCGAAAGGGCAATTTTGACCCCAAAAAATGACCAAACAGCAGTAATTAATGACATGTTGTTGAAATCATTTGAAGGCGAAGAAATGCTCTACAGCTCGATAGACACTGTAGTAAATCCAGACGAGGCCGTCCATTATCCTGTAGAGTTCTTGAACACTCCAAACCCATCAGGTTTCCTTTACCATAAGCTTTTACTGCGTGTTGGTACACCAGTAATGTTGCTGAGAAAGGAGAATGAGCAAAATGGTCTATGAGCGGCCAACAACGAAATAGGTATTAAATGAAAGTACTATTACTAAGTACTAACTTTTACTATGAACGTAACATTGCAGCTCATTTAGAAAAAAATACATATAGGTTAAAATACTTAAATAATAAATGTAAGAAAATGTGCAAACTCATTTTTATAAAATACATTAAAAAGTATTTCTAAACGTCAGCATACCGGTTACAAGACTCAACCCAAAAACGAGTTTACTACCTGAGTTCGAACGGACCAATCAGTGTTGAGTGGAAACAAAAGAGCCGAGGCGTGGGGTGCGCTTGCGCTACTCCGTGCAGTCCTTCGCTTACCCTTGTGACGTTGTGTACTGTGCGATCATCTACGGATTCTTTTTCAAACATTTTGACCTTGGCTACCTTATGGACACTGTTTCTTCTTAACCTGATAACCTGGCTATTAACTCTGAATTTCTGTTCATTTGTGCTTGTGTACTTGGACTCTGGACTGGTGTACGCCAACGGAACATTGATTGAAAAATGGCAGAAAATCGACCTATATGTGTTTTGTGCAATCGATCAGTGGTTAACAGAAGAAGATTAGAAATAACCCATGCTCTTTTTGAGGAAAATGCTGCCAATGCTCAATATATTATTGAAGCTATAGCTCCACAGCAAGTAAGTATTTTTAGACTTTATTTTTTGGTTGTTTTTACCCATGTGTGCCCACCTTATAGGGGTGATGGCCTAATCATCTGTCACGATGAGCACATGGGTTCTTTTCTAAGAATAGTTAAGTCATAATCAAAACAGATCTTCTCTCTCTTTCTCACACATGGCGCTTATGAAAACAAAGCCAGCGTTATCTAGCTTCGAGACATAATAGAGGCCAAACTCACTAACAATGCGTATGAGCATGACTCATGACTTGACGACCGCTTGGTTCAGTGGTTCGCAACGCGCTTCTGAACCAAAAGGTCGCGGGCTCGATCCCCGCACGGTACTTTGTGTGCATGAACATGTCTATTCGTACTGGTCTGGGTGTTTTCTATGTATAATAAGTATTTATTTACAAAAAAAAAGTATATAAGTATGTTTATCGGTAGTCTAGTACCCATAGTACAAGCTTCGAGCTTAGTTTGGGACTAGATAACTCTGTGTGGCCCAGAGTGACATGTCTGAAATATTATTATTATTATTACTCATTTGTCACGTGGAAAAAGAGCTCGGCATGTTCTTCACTATACAAAACATGATTAGACCGAAACTACTATGTTATAAACTATTTTTCTTTTCAGGTTGAATACAACGGCCGAGAATACATTTGTCGACCATGTTGGCAACGAGCTCAACGGGCTGTGCAGCCAAACAATTACCCTGCCCCGCACGACTGTGTTCTTCAAGTGGAAGAATATTCACGAGTGCCTAGCACCTCAGCGAATTGTGTGTTTGACAGATGCCGTAGTGTGTCACGTCGTCGAATGCCTGAGAATGTAAGGATTACTCTTCTGTTACATTCTAACTTATTCATACCAGACAGTGCCAGAATATGCGATGCACATTTAACATCGAATGATTGGGAGGAGCTCATTGATAGTCCAAATCTCAGACATGATTTTAACAGCACTCATTTTGTGCAAATACTAGAGCTTTTGAAAACAGCTGTTTTAAAAAAAAATATTCTGGACTTTGAAGATATCGAAAATATGGATACTAATGAGATTCATATTCGATTGGGCGTTAGCAGAGATCAATTCCATTCAATCTTGGAACAAACGCCTTCTTTGTCTGAGTCAAACGCCAAAACGAAACTAGCCATTTATTTAATGAAGTTGCGAACTGGTGATAGCAACGAGAGATTAGCCACGCTCTTTAACATAAGTAGAAGGACTCTAGAAAGGCATTTAAAAACCGCACGTGATGCTATATCTCTGGATTTTAAGCCAAGACACCTTGGACTTGACCATTTAAATAGAAGAACGGTCGCTGACCGCAATCTTATTGTACCAAACGCGTTATTTGGAAATCCCGAGTCGTCTCCAGAAGATAGGAAGGCAATAACAATCATGGATGGAACATATATTTACATTCAGAAGAGCTCCAACTTTTCGTTCCAGCGAGAGACCTACAGTCTACACAAATACGAGAATCTATTGAAACCGTTTTTAATGGTGTGTTCCGATGGGCACATAATTGATGTTTGTGGGCCCTATGCTGCTACCGACTCAGATGCCAGTATTTTGGAAAGAATAATAAATGACGAAGAAGGCACATTTCACTGGTTTTACCGGGCTGGCGATATATTCATTTTAGATCGTGGGTTCAGAGACGTCTGTGGCGATTTGCAGCGATTCAACTACAGTGCCTATATGCCCGAAACCAAAGACCGCGGTGCAGACCAGCTTACTACTGAACAGGCCAATAGAACTAGGCTGGTCACTCTATGCCGCTGGGTAGTGGAAGTTATAAATGGCAAGTTCAAGCGAGACTTTAAACTGTTTAGGCAAGAATATTTTAATCGCGCCTTAAGTCACATGTTCCAGGACTTCCAAAACGCAGCGGCACTCATCAATGCATTTCAGACACCAATACAAGATAGTATTTATGCATCGTCGTTCGTGAATATAATTAATGAACGCATTGAAATACCAAACCTTTTAGCGGATTATGTTATCCGTCATAACATAAATAGACAGAGGGCATCATTTGAAAGACTCAGCAGTGATCAACCTATTTTTGAAGACTTCCCGGTTTTTTCTGAAGAAGACCTAATTCTGTTTGCACTTGGCACATACCAAATCAAGTTGGCTCGCAGCTACTACGCTGAACACTTAGTTGAAGGCTTGTACAATATTGAAGTATACCGAGAGCGTCAAATAAGTCAGCTCAGAGATTTTATTGAAGAAGAAGACATTTGGTTATTACGTGTTCGAATACAATCTAGACATGTGAGGTCCAGAATATATTATTCTTATATTGTAATTAACCGAGAAAGACAAAATAGAGAAGCAATTGCTCATTATTATTGCAGTTGTATAAGTGGAAGGCGCACAATCGGTTGCTGTGCACACGTTATGTGTATAGTGTGGTATCTGGCATGGGCTAGACATCAAGACGAGGATATTTTATTACCGGCATCAGAACTCAGTGCTATTATTGTACATTAAATGTATTAATGTACAGTGTGTCCTGATAACGGCATCCTTGTCTTGATGTCTAGCCCATGTACATGAAATGTGTTAATGTTTAATAATAGCACTGAGTTCTGATGACGTTATCATTATTATTATTATTGGCGATGTTTTATCATAGTAGTAAATGTATTTTTAATGAAGTCTACAAGCCATTTTATTTTATTTCCTTATTTTTAAGGCTAAACCTTAGTTATAATACGCTAAATCACAGACTGACATATCTAAAATAAAAATGTATTTAATTCTATTAATAATTACACCACAGATACAAAACATCTTGAGGGTGATTGTAGGGTGATAATACACCAAAAAAAATTAAAATTGTTCCTGGCCGCTGATAGACCAAGCGCCATACGATTTTGCCCATTCTCCTTTAAAACCCCCTAAACTTTGTAACGGAACCAGGCTACAAGTCAAAGCTTTGTCACGCAATGTGGTAGAGGCAACTATTTTGACCGGCCCTTCTCAGGGTGAAACTGTGTTCATACCACGAATTCCATTGATTCCTAATGATGTTCCCTTTGAATTCAAGAGACTGCAGTTTCCTTTGAAAGTCTGCTTTGCCATGACAATTAATAAGGCTCAAGGACAAACTCTGAAGTATGCTGGTGTCGATTTGAGGGAGAATTGCTTTTCTCATGGACAGTTCTATGTAGCGTGTTCACGTGTTAGCTCATCAAATAGTCTGGTGATATTGGCACCGACATCCAAAATTGTTAAAAATGTTGTTTATAAGGAAATACTTTAATTTAATTACTTACTTATGATTATGATTTCTTATTAGGTATTAGTCATGGATAAACACAAAAATAGTGAAGGGATAGGGACAGGGCAAGGATACAGCGTATTCATGATAGATAAAGTAGGTAAGTATAAGTCTCTCCTAAGAAACGCACGTTCACATTACATTATTTTTATCATCATCATTTTCTACTTTTTCTCTACATACTGTTAAAATAATGAGGAAAAGCATGTAGTCCACGCGTGCGAAGCCGCGGGCAAAAGCTAGTTCAAGATAATTGTTCAATTCATAAAGCGAAGATCGTTACAGCCTGGTTTCGTTCACACACTAACGTAAGGGTAATTCCGTAGCCCTCAAGATCACCGGACCTAAACCCAATAGAAGATCTTTGGGGCCTTATAGTCCAAAGATGGTCACATCAAAATGAAAGAACCAAACAAGCTCTTGAGAGTCACTGTAATTCAATTTCGGAGGACATGCGGGGAACCGATATTTGCTCACGGCTTGTAGCTTCAATGAGGTCTCGGCTTTAGAGCATAGATGCTAATGGCGGTTACACCCGTTAATTTACGAGTGATTTAACACAACTACTTCATAAATATAATATCGTGTCTTTACTTTTCTTTTTAGGTATACCTGCCTTTCTTTTTTTTGAAATTTAACAGTTTGTCGTAAAATCATGGCTAGCCGCACACACAATATTATTGGCAATTCAATTTTGACTATAATAATTACTTATCATCCCCCCGGCCATTGATTTTACGACGTCATTGTTTCCATCAAGTTCAAACTAAGAACAGCTGTCACGTAACAAACAGTAATCTTATTAATCAAATAAAGATGGCAATAGAAGTTGTCAGATCGATCTGCAAGCGAAACTAATCTTTATCGCCTATGAATGTGTCAAGCGACATTCATCCTTAGGGTGGTAAACCAATTTTTTGGGCGACCGTCCTAGATATTTGTGTTGAAGTAGTTGCCGCAGATCGTGCATTCAATGGGGAATAAGTACTGCTACTGGTAGAAAATAAAGTTATGATATCTGATGGTACCCTAGTGCATTTCAGCAAGTGCTCTTTCATTTTGGTAGCATTTGGTCTTTTAAATTTATTGCGGCAATAATTACACAACAAAGCTTGTGTTCCTTCAACCTCGCCGCTCCGGCGGCGGCGGTGAACTTGCCGTCTGTATCGGCTGCCGGGAAGGCAATGCCGACACAGCAGAGTGGGCAGATTGGGGAGGAATAGGGAGCTGAGGAGGGATGGATGATGAATAATGGGATATTTGGGACTTATTTATTTATTTATTTATTTATTTATTGTTAAAGGTACAATAACAGAATACAAATTGTAACATTGCAATTTACATCAAACCAACACTTTTTAAATTTGAATCCCAATAAAAATTGTACACAGCATTGACCCAAAACAACAGTAAACAAAATATTCAATTAACTACATAATTTGAACTAATCTAAAATAAAAAGTTAACAATTTGGAAAATGAAAAGAACAATTGAAGCAAAACAATAAGTGAGTGTTATGAACAAATTCGAACAGAAAAAAGGAGAACAATTTAAATATCACGTAATAGTGATACTTTAAATGAACATAAACTACAATTAAAAATGTCCATTTGAGAACATAAGTTATTATATGCATGACACATGCGTAAAAGCGGTGCATTTTTTGACACATTATTGTTCACACCTGGCAAACTAAACAATTGAGAATTACGTACTGAACGAGTTGGTACCTTAAAGTTAATATGTTTTAAGAGTTCATCACAATATTCGCCATTAACAATTTTATGCAAAACACATAATTCATTTGCCAGTCTACGTTTCTCCAAACTGACAAGTGAAAATTTTGTTAGCCGGTCAGCATAGTCTGGCAATTTACGTCTCAGATCCAGCCTTGTACACAAATACCTCAAAAAGTGGCGCTGAATAGACTCAATCCTGTCAGTGTGGTTATTATAGACAGGCGCCCAAACACTAGAACAATACTCTAAAGTACTCCTAACTAATGATGTATAAAGTATGATTATTGAATTCGGGTTTTTGAATGGTTTTGATTGTCTTATTATAAATGCAAGCATTCTTTTAGCTTTACTACAAATATGGTCGTAGTGTTGCTTAAAGGATAAAACCATATCAAAAAATACACCCAGATCACGGACAACGGTTACACGATCTAAGACCATTCCATTTATATAATATTTGTACACTATTTTATGTTTATTTTTTGTAAAACTAATTGTTTGGCATTTTTTACTGTTCAGCGACATATAATTTTTAGTACACCAATTTAACAAAATATCAATATCATCTTGCAGTGATTTACAGTCATTAATATTCTTAACTTGCCGAAACAACTTTATGTCATCAGCATATGCCAAACAATTACTTTTAAATAATTTCAGCAAATCGTTAATAAAAATTAAAAACAATAAAGGTCCCAAATTTGATCCCTGAGGGATACCAGACGTAGCCAAATATGGTACCGAATCATACCCATTAAGTGTTACCAGCTGTGAACGATTCAGGAGATACGAAGTGAACCAACGATGAAGACTTCCATGTAATTCCAAGTGATACAATTTAATTAAAAGAACGTGATGATTAACGCGATCAAATGCCTTGGAAAAATCAACGTAGACTGAATCAACTTGAACCTTATCATTAAAAGAATTACAGAGACTTACTTGGCGAGTTCACGCTGACGGCGTGGCCACGACACGACTGTCGTGGAGCTTCATGCTGGTAGAAGTCGCTTATTTCGCGTTCACACACACGCGCACGCGCACTTTATGAAGGAGTGTACCGGCCGGTAGGCAATTCACGAGTAGTTCTAGAAGGTTCTGGAGCGGAGAGCTGATGGTATAACGCGACGTCTCGGGCGGGCCGATCGGTGAGAACTTAATGACCGAATGCACGCTGCACGTCTATGCAGCTGAGTGAAGGTCGCGCGGTCCGTCAGCACACTAGCTTCGCCGTCGGCTTGTACGGCGTATCTTTTATTTGAATGAGTGCACCGTCGCGTTTCTGGCGCGAACAACGTCTTCCATCAATTCTGTTAAAAAGGTTTATGCAAAGTTTGAAGTAGATTGGACCAAGCAATCACATTGTCTTTACAAACTTTGCCCCCCTTTTCACCCCCTTAGGGGTAAAAATTAAAAAAAAAATCAAAATTCAAAATCATTTATTCAGTTTAGGCTACAAATAGCTCTTATGAATGTCATTATGCCATCGGTTCGAAAGTCTACTCTGGGCGGGAGAACTTGTACTGAGAAGAACCGGCAAGAAACTCAGCAAGTGTCAAGCTCTTTTCTCCCTTACAGCGTCAAAAATATTGGAAAATGCCCTATCATAAAAGGACACTTTCCATCACAAACAAACACAAAAAAAGGACAATCACAACACCCAAAAATACAAAAAAAAAATAATAATAATAAGTTTTGCAAAAATTACATCAGGTACCTACCAATTTCAATTTTCACAATGTCATACAGTACTAATAAAAGTCAAAAATTATCTAAGAAAACAAAGTTAAAGTATACGAGTACAATAATAATAAAATTAGATAAGTAAGCAAGAGCAGACCTGCCTCCACAGGAGGCACCCGTTCACGAGTATGACATATGAATCAGCCATCGCTTCACTCAACCATATCTTAGGGAATGTAACGACCCGACGCACATGCCACCACCGCAGAGACAATAAAGAGAGCATGCCACACTCAAGCTACTCTAAATAAGAACTCAATGAATTGTAAAAAAAAAAAAGTAAAAATGTATTTATTTCAGGTAAATCAATTACAATTAAGTTGCCGGGGCTACCCCAAAAAGTAGTCAGAAGACACCTGTGTGGGGTACGCCTCGCTCTTCCTACGTAAACATAACAGTTTCTATTTACATAAGTGATACAAGATTTCATAAGTTCTTTGCGAGATTGTGTGTATGTGTGTGTGTGTTTGTGTGTGTGTGTGTATGTGTGTGTGTGTGTGTGTGTGTGTGTGTGTGTGTGTGTGTGTGCGTGGGGGGGGGTGTGTGTGTGTGTGTGTGTGAGTGTGTGTGTGTGTGTGTCTGGGGGTAAGCATGTGCGAGTGTGTGCGGGAGGTGTATATGTACTAGCGTGTGTATTATGAAGATGTATCTGAGGGGGCTAATT
Source organism: Eudonia mercurella (assembly GCA_963082485.1). Lineage (NCBI taxonomy): Eukaryota > Metazoa > Arthropoda > Insecta > Lepidoptera > Crambidae > Eudonia > Eudonia mercurella. The sequence continues at coordinate 56,597 of CAUJAO010000025.1, forward strand.
TAAAACCTACTGCTTTATATAGTGTATGTGTGAAAAACAATAAGTTTCAACTCCATCAAGTCACTCTAACCAAAATGTCTTCAACGTCATCGTAACTAAGGGCTGAAAGCCATTCAGTTAAAACCTTCCTACACTTAAACAGTTGCATGGGGTAAATACTTAGTGTTCGATGTATTTTGTTATACACATAAGGAGCCTGAGCTATAAATTGCCGAGTGGCAAAGACAGTACGAGCAGGGTATGAAGGAGCTACGGTATGGCACCGTCTTTTTTGAAGTTTGGTGATATCTAAAGGTAAAGTTTTGTGGTAGCTTATTGTCATCTGAAGAATGTACAGCTTTCTAACAGAGAGCAAATTAGATATATCATAGAGGGTTTCGGTTGAGTATCTAAAAGGCTTACGGTACATGACTTTAATCAAGGATCTTTGTGCACGTTCTAAGTCTATAAAATAAGTTTTGGCTGCACCACCCCATATCGGGATGCAGTATGTTATTACTGATTGGGCTAGAGCAATATATATTTTGTTTAGCATTTCAGTACTCATGGCGTGTCTCAGAGATTTGAAAATCCACATGAGCTTCCTTACCCTTCTTATAGTAAGCTCTAAATGTGGATACCAGCTTAATCTCTGATGCACAATAATTCCGAGGTATTTAACACTGCTAACTTTTTGTATAGATGGGCAATTACAAGTGATTGATGAAGGTGTACCACAGGAATGAATTTTGATGTCAAAATCAGGTGAAGGCTGCGAACTTATGTAAGGAGCGAAACATACGTAATTCGTTTTTTGGGTATTTAGAGTGAGTAGATTATCACTAAGCCAGTCACTAACACTAGCCAAGCCCCTCTCAGCCTCCAACCTGACCTTGGTCCAGGTCTTGGCAGTAAAAATGATAGCGGTGTCGTCCGCGTAGGACACAATTCTCCCCCCAACGTTACATAGGTTACAAAGACTGTTAATATATATCAAAAATAGCGTTGGGCCGAGGACACTGCCCTGCGGGACTCCGAACGAAACATTTTCTTCTGTACTAGTAAAATTGTTAATTTTTACTCCTTGTTTCCTATTATTAAGATAACTACTAAGAAGTGAGAGAGCAGCGCCCCGAAATCCGATACTTTCAAGCCTGCGTACAAGAATTGAGATAGAGACGGTGTCAAAGGCTTTTTTGAGGTCAAGAAAGACCGCTAGACACTTATTACCCTTATCGACTTCCCTAGTTATAACGGATGTAAGATCAGAAATAGCATGCTGCGTAGATCTACCCTTTCTAAAACCATATTGAGAGTCAGATAGAATGTCATACTGGTTCAGGTAACTTACTATTCTAGAGTTCAAAAGTCTCTCAATGATTTTAGAAATGGAGGTCAGCACAGAGATAGGTCTGTAATTACTTATGTCGTTGCTATCTCCACTCTTGTTTACAGGAGTGACAATGAAGCGCTTGAGAAGGTATGGGAAGATTCCTGTTCTGAAACACAGATTGGCAAGGCCAGTGATCAGCGGAACTATGATATCCTTACTTTTCTTTAGAAAAGATGTAGGAATTCCATCCCAGCCTTGAGCACTCTTGGAGTCTATGGATATTAAAGTATTTTCTACTTCCCTGTGATCAGTGTCCAGTAATACAAAAGAAGACAGATGGTAATCATTATCTGCAGTGCTTGGTTTCGAGGGAACCAATCTTTTAGAGATGTTGTCAGCTAGAGTTTTCCCAATGTCAATGAAATATTTGTTTATATGGTTGACAGAGGTTTGAGGACTAGGTTTAATTTTAAGTAGGTGACTGTTTGGGCTTTTGGGTGGCTTATAGTGGGTGATTTCGTTTATAGTAGACCATAAAGTTCGAGGGTTCTTTACTGAAGCATTGATTTTATTTTTGTTATATTTATTTTTAAGTTTTTTTAAGAGGTTTCCACAGAAGGTACGATACCGCTTATAAGTTATATTTAGGATTTGATTATGGGGGTTTAACTTAAGTTTAAGAAAAATAGTATTTCTCAGTCTTATACATCGTAAGGCACCTAAGGTCATCCAGGGCTTTATAATTCTTCTACTATTAGGGACAATAACATTTTTAGTATTGGATTGTAAAGCCGCTCTTACCATCTCTATCAGCGCAAAGGCATAAGTATCGGGGTCCTTAAGCACATCAAAGAAAGACACGTCAGTATTTACTAAACTCTTATATGCACTTTCGTAGTTAACTACGGTTTTGTACATTTTGGGTATAGTTTGAGCAGCCTTATTTGAGATTGATAACAGAACAACAGATTGTTTAACGCAACATAAATATTGTTTGTAAACTGTAGGACACTGCTGATAAAGGCTATCATATCAGCGCTAAGATATTAAAGTATAATGATTGATCCAAATAAAACAAAATGTGGATTTTTTATTATAACCAGGCTGCTTTATCATCTAAATATTCTTTGATTGTATAATAACCTTTCTTAAGTAAAGAAGATTTTACATGATTTTTAAACTTATGTAATGGTAAATCTTGTACAGTACTAGGTATTTTATTATAGTAGTGTATACCTTGCCCCAAGAAAGAGCCAAGAACCTTTTGCAGTCTGAGTTTTTTTTAATTTCTAGTATTGATATTGTGTATGTCACCGTGTTTAGTAAATGAGTTGATATTGCAACGCACAAAGACTATGCAATTATAAATAAACTGAGATGCAACTGTAAGAACACCAATTTCTTTAAAAATAGTTCTTAGAGTAGTTCGGGAACCTAGTCTATAGATGGTTCTTATTGCTCGTTTCTGCAAAATAAATATAGTTTCAACATCAGCCGCTGTAGCCCACAGTAAGAGGCCATACGACATGACACTATGAAAATAGCTAAAATAAACTGTTCTAGCAGTATCAACGTCTGTCAATTGTCTTACTTTTCTGAAGGCATAAGCAGCAGAACTGAGTTTTCCGGCCAATTTCGATATATGAGGGTTCCATTGAAGTTTTGAGTCAAGTGTGATACCCAAGAAAACTGTTGAATCTACTAAATCTAATTTATCACCGTTTATTCTAACATCGGTTGGCTCAGTTTTAACATTAGGTAGTGTAAATTTGATACATTTTGTTTTTTTTGCATTAAGCTGTAGGTTATTAACAGTAAACCAACTGAGTACTTCTGCGAGAGCATTGTTTACATCATCATAATTATTCTTACACCTAGTAACATTAAAAATGAGTGAAGTATCATCTGCAAATAAAACAATTTCACAGAAGTTCTCCACAAAGAATGGCAAGTCGTTAATATAAATTAAAAATAAGAAGGGCCCAAGAATTGATCCCTGCGGAACTCTCATTTTTACATGATAACCAGATGATTTAGTTCCATTAATATCGACAGTTTGTGTCCTTGAACTGAGATACGACTCTATCAATTTAAGTGCAAAATCATTAATACCATAGTAGTGTAACTTCATCACCAGAGTCCGGTGCTCAACGCAATCGAAAGCCTTGGATAAGTCACAAAAAACTCCAAGAGCGTTCTGAGACCCCTCCCAGGCATCGAATATATGTTTTATTAAAGCAACACCAGCGTCAGTAGTGGAACGACCCTTAGTAAAACCATATTGTTTCTTATGTAAAAGATTGTTTAAGTTAAAGTACGCCATTAATTGCTCGAGTATAAGTTTTTCATAAATTTTGCTTAATGCTGGTAATATTGAAATTGGCCTATAGTTGCTAGGGTCTTCTTTGTTCCCTGATTTAAACAAAGGTATAACCTTACTAAATTTCATAAGATCTGGAAAGATACCTTTATTGATACAGTAATTAAAATGTCTGCAAGATAGGGAGCAATAGGATTTATAATATTCTTAATTACCTTAATACTTATGCCCCACAAATCACTAGTGTTTTTCATTTTAAGTGATTTAAATGTTTTTATAATATTCAAAGAATCAATGTATTTAAATTGAAAAGATAGATTAGGTTTAGGTACATATTTTTTGAGTAAAGATTGTGCAGCCTCTGGTGATGAATCTAAATTTAAAGTTGTTACCACTGGTATATTCACAAAATATTCATCAAAAATATTAGCAATTTGTAAATCCGAATTGACAAGGGTGTTGTGAACTTTCAAAGTGAAAGTATTGTCCCGTGGTTTAAATTTGCCCGTTTCACGGTTTATAATATCCCAAGTGGCTTTAATTTTATTGTTAGAGTTTTTAATTTTGTCTTTAATGAAATTTGATTTTGCTAATATGCACACTTTCTTAAACATTTTAGAATAATTCTTAACATATTCTGTAAAACTAAGAGTATGGTTATATTGTCTTAAATTATATAACTCATACAGTTTTTTTCTACTATTATATATACCTGTCGTGGCCCAATCACAGAACTTGAGTTTATGAGAAATTTTAATTGTTTTAGAAGTAAAAACTTGATTGTATTCTGTTTTTATTAAATCAAAAATATTACTATATAGTACATCTGGGTCATCATGTACAAAGGGTAACGCATCAATTTTACATACTATACTATTTTTGAAAGACTCCATTCGTTTTTTTGTTACTGGTTTACATTTTACTATTTTTGGCTCATCCTTGATATCAAAATCATAGGTCAACTTCAAACCACAATGGTCAGACGTAAGATTATTAAAAACTGACTTAAAAACAGTATCATAGTCTGTAAAAACATTATCAAGACAAGTGGCCGAATGAGAAGTTATTCTAGTAGGTTCGAGAAATAGATTTATTAGATTAAAGCATTTAAATAACGCAACAAGACGAACACTCATTGAGTTAATTTCTAGAATATTTATATTAAAATCTCCACATACTAAAACAAATTTATTTTTTAATTTTTTTTTCTAAGTACGTCCTCCATTACTGATTCAAAAATACCGAAATTGCCCGTTGGGGGTCGGTATACACACACTATTACAAAACTATTGAACTCCACACACGATAGCTCAATGTTACGCTCCACTGAAAGGTTTACAATATCGTTGCGATTTTTGTATTTAATATTACTTCTTACTAGTATTAGAGAACCGCCGTGTATGGCTGTGCTTCGTACATACGCGCTCGCTAGTTGAAAATTGTTTACATGAAATGACGTATCATGACTTCTTAGCCAATGCTCAGTTATACAAAATATGTGAATTGCCTGACTTTTTGCAAATAATTCTAATTCTAAGTCCTTGCCAGCCAAACCCTGAATGTTTTGATGTATAATATTAATGAATGTGGACTTGGCTTTTGTCTTAGACCTCAGTTTAAACAACCTGAGGTTGTTACCTTATTACTAGTTGTAAATGGTGCATTAGTAGAACTACTAATGATTACATTATTATGACGAGACTTAGTTATAACATCTATAACTGTATCCTGTATATTATAAGCTAACAGTTTAGCTATTTGGGTCCTACAATTCTTAGAAAGATACATAGTATCTGTAGTTAAACTAAAGTTATTAATAAATTTATTAATGTCAAAATATAAAATAGTGTCACTATGACGACAAATCAAATTAAATAATAATAAATTTAGTTCATAAATGCGCTTGTTTTGTTCCCAGGTCAAATTTGTACAATAGGGAAAAGCGCTAATTATTAACTTACAATTTGTATCCGATTGCAGTTTTGTTAAAATATTAAAATTATTTATTATGTCACGTTTCTTAGTTTGTGAACTGTCACCACATAATACAATAACATTAGTGAAACTATTCAGTGAGTTTTGTGATATGTTATTTACTATAGCATTCAAAGACTGACCTGGGGTACAAATGTTGGTAATTGAATGGTTAACATTTCCATTCATAAGCAACCCTAAGCCCTGACCCAGTTTGTCAGAGTACATAATTGTGTTTCGTACTAATTTAATAACCTTAGATTTATGTATTGTTTGAGGTGAGGATGTAGGACTGGGAACCAAAACAGACAAATTATGTGTGTTCATCTGGATATTAGAGTTTACAGATAAAGACTCTTTGTTTAAGTTGATTTCATTATTAATTAATGAGTTGTACCGATCAGCATTGTACTTACACAGATCAACTAACTCTGTGGCTGATTGGGGTTCCCTACGCCATATCGAATACCAAATGATCGAAAATCAAAATATCGAACACTATTCATCGAACGGTCCAAAAATCGAACGTTCAAAATATCGAATTTACAAATAATCGAACGTTCAAAATATCGAATGCTCAAAATATCGAACGCTCAATACATCTAATGATTAATTTATCGAATATGAGTTTTTTACATCATGAACATCTTGTATTCAGCTTGTCAAATTGGCAAAACTAAAGGATTCCTGGTTGACTGTGTGATATAGTAACGTAAAATTATGATAAAAACACTTTTTTGTGAATATGTTTTATTTATTTATATTAATCATCTTAGCGGTAACTTGTACTATTAGGTACATAATATAAGCATGAGATAACATCTAGCTAATAATAAGATATAAAAATAATATTTATAATTTGGTATGTATTGCGATTGCGCGTAAAAAGTCTAACAAATCCACGTCATTCTTTTTGTTAATTACATTATTAATGGCTATGTCATCTCTTTTTCCTTTCTTCTTAGGTAGTTCCAAACTCGCATTGGCCCTTTCAATATTTCTATTAGTAACAGCTTGCTCTTTTACTAAAAATTCAATTGTCGCGTAAAGATCCCACTTTTTTTTATCCAGAATTGTGTTCCACCTTCTGTGCCACCCTTCAATATGATTTTGAGTTCTCGGCAAGCCCAGCCTATTCATGTCAAATACTGACCACAGAGAAGGCGGGAACATTGGTTCTGAGCGAGTTATGACGATTTTATTATTGTCTGCTTCAGTGGAAGTATACTTACCATAAACGTAATATTTAGCGAACCATTCGGTAACATCATTTGCCTCTGTAGGCAATACTTCATTTTTTAACTTATCAAATGCTTCCGGTATCTCTTGATGTGGCAAATACGCGAGTGCGATTAGATGTCGCAATTTGAGCAAACTCAGCATCTTCACCATATTGACGCTGCAGACCATGCTGCTGAACTTGTCGCCATACGTTCTGTCCAAGATGAAATAGGCAACCTCTATGTTGCGCCTCTGGGAATTCTTGTTTTACGGCATTAATAACTGCCATCTCAAAATCAGTCATTATAATGTGAGGATTTAGATCAATTTCATTATCTAAAGCGTAAGCTTTAAGCTTTTGTAAGAAATTTAAATAGCAACTCTGGGTTTATTTTGAAAGGAATGCGTAAACCAGAGGTACCATTTGACGACTTGGTCCCTTGTCTACAAAACCATGGATACTATATAACTGAATAAATAATATAGGACAAGTCTCAAAAGTTCCATCCATAACCCATAATTTTGATCTATTTAATAACTTTAAATTTGACTTTGTAGCAAATAACAAAATAAATTCATCTCCAACTTTTACTTGACACCCAAAAAATCTTTCACCGTCGACTTCACGCAATTTTTCGGGAACATTTACATCATCAAGAGAGGTAGGTTCCTTCGGTCTCTCTGATTTTCTTGCCCGTCGTATAATTTGTGCAGACGCGTACTTATTAGGAAGAGCACAACAACTTGATTTTGAAATGTTTGCTACATTGCGTTGTATAATTTGGCTCGGTTGATCAAGTGAAGTAGATGCTTCACGTTTGATGGAAGTCCGAAAATTTAATTCATCTACCTTGCTCGGGTCTGGCGCATGATTATGTTTTGTATTATAACTTTTTAACAAATGCTCCTCTGCTCCTTGCTGTAGCGTAGTTATTGCCGTACTGCTGCAACTATTTTTATATTTGTGTGAACAATACCAATAGAATGTTTGAGCAACGTTTTTGTTCACCGCCATAACATAGCCGTCCAAAATTAGTACTGTTTTTCTTTGTTGTGACTGCACAGGCTTATAGAGGGCCCCAACAGACATTATTTTCAAAAATTACTAACGTTTCAGCACAAAAATACTTAATTCACTCATAAACTGGCAGAACAAGACTGCTGCTATGAAGTTATAAATAAACTGCATTGCGTTTACAAAATATTACTCCGTTAGTGGGTAAAACAAAAAATATTTGATAGCTTCGTTCGAAAATTAGGCTATATGAAATTTTATTGAATTTATTAAATACAGGTGATTTCATGCTTATATTATGTACCTAATAGTACAAGTTACCGCTAAGATGATTAATATAAATAAATAAAACATATTCACAAAAAAGTGTTTTTATCATAATTTTACGTTACTATATCACACAGTCAACCAGGAATCCTTTAGTTTTGCCAATTTGACAAGCTGAATAGATGTTCATGATGTAAAAAACTCATATTCGATAAATTAATCATTAGATGTATTGAGCGTTCGATATTTTGAGCATTCGATATTTTGAACGTTCGATTATTTGTAAATTCGATATTTTGAACGTTCGATTTTTGGACCGTTCGATGAATAGTGTTCGATATTTTGATTTTCGATCATTTGGTATTCGATATGGCGTAAGGAACCCGGCTGATTGGATATGTTCTTCAATCTGTTTCTGTGAAATTGAATATTTTTTGGTCATTGTATCAAGTGACTCATACATGTGTAACCGTTGGATATCAGTTTGTAATTGCTTTGTGTCCCGCTCATACATCTGTCTACTTTCCATTAATTTACTATTATATATATCTAGAGAATCCATGAGGCTAATACGTTCCTTTCTAAGGGCAATGTTTTTGTAAAAACAGTAATTTTTTTAATTAACTTTTCAGTTTTCCTTATAAATTTATTAATTTTTACATATTTCTTAATTTTAGTTTTGCTGGTGTTATTTATTTTGTGGTTGTTTTGAGATTGTTGTACCGACATACCACCAGGTGATGCCAAAAGCTCTTCAAATAAGGACTGAGTATGTTCCACTTCATGCTGCTGCTGCAACTCAACAAATTGGGAAATCTGGTAGTTGGCCGCACTGAGATCCCTTTCCAACTCGGTGATGCGGTCAAGTGCCCTTTCATAGGTGTTGTGCTGCTGCTCAAAAGTGGAGATGACATCTTGCAGTTGGTCACGCTGGTGAAGCACATCCTGGTGTTGCATGTGCAGTTGGCCTAACTCATTCTTAAGCTGTGAGTTTCTGCCTATTATGGATTTTATTTCCAATTCACTGTCATCCCTCTCTTTTAGCAGCTGATTGCAGGATTCCTTGAATACTTTTAGCTCCTCAAGTGCCTGTCTGAGCTTTAGTTCAGTACTTCCGCCGTAATCCGCCGATCATCACTACAAAGCTTCACTTTACACTCATCTGTGAAGAGCACCATACCCCATTGATTCATGCTCCAATCTGAATGTTCGCGGCAAAAACTTAAACGATTTCCACGTTGAACCCTAGATAAAGGAATTCATACTACTCGGCGTCTGGACCTTTGCTGGTCTTCATGCAGTCGATTACGTATCGTTTGATCACTAACACGAGTCCCCGTTGTCAACCGTAGGCGATTTTGTAACTTACGTGCCGTCACAGAGCGCTCTCGACGGGCACTCAATCGGATGTAGCGATCCTCTTGTGCCATAGTCACTCGCACCCTGCCCGATCCAGGCCTTCTTGCAACACTGCCAGTCTCTTGGAACCGATCCCACACATTTTGGATGGCTCGGCGAGAGAAACCCAACGAAAAAGCTACAGACCGCTGTGAATGACCTTCAGCAATCAATGTAACGGCTCTGGTGGCAGTAATGGTATCCATATGCCTTCGTTGACGTGGCATTATTAACAAAAGATGTTAAAAGAAGCAAAAGATGGACAGAAATAGTTTTTTAACAGAATAAAATTGTGATTCCATCTGAAAGGAATTTGACCTGAAACTCGTTTTTTTTTATTTGCTTCAATTTCTGGCCAGCTGTAAGACTTAAACACCAGCATTAAAGAGGTTGGATACTGAAGCAGGCCGGACATCATTAATTAGTCACTTATTAATTAGTTTACATCTAAAAATTTACTCAAAAACAGAAATATGTAAGTGGCCCTTATTTTCTTTTGAGTAGTATATTATAACCTACTTACTAGCTTCAGGGTTCAATCAGTTCAGTCGTTGAACAACCATAGCTACTTGCGCATTAAGAATGCTCCTTACTAAAGTAATTAAACGTGAATTGTTTCAAAAGCTCTATAAACTACTAGCTTTAGGCCTGCGGGTAAATAACAAAACTCAATTTAAAAAAATGTCAACTTAAGGCAGTGAACATTACCTACCGTTTCCTATGCCTACTGTGTTTTCGACGCAGCTCGCAGTCTCATTTTTATATCCATCAAACATTTGTTATGAAAACGCTCAACACCGCACTGGTGCTCTAAAAGAAGTTAGAACTAACAAATGCTAAGTTCGAATAAAAGGATCCGCTCATAAGTTTCCTAAGTCAAGTGATTAGTTATCTCCAGTTCACTGTATCGCAGATCACATTTATGGCACATAACAGTTGATTGGTATATTTTTGGACGGTCGAGGTGTTAGCATGAAGTGGATGTGGCTAGCGATGTGGCTAGCGATGGTGCTGGCGGTGGGCACGGCGGCAGCGCAGCAGGAGGTGATCACGGCGCAGGGTCGGCTGCGGGGCGAGCTGCGGGACGGGGTGGTGACTTTCAGGGGGATACCTTACGCCACCGTCGACGCACCCACGGGCCGGTTTAAGGTACTTAATGACTCAGTGAGCCGAGATGATTCATGGCAGACGATATGGCGCTATTGCTTTCGGTCCTATGAGGTCTCTTACCAGTCTCGTACGTATCCGGAGCCTTAAAAGGTCCTTGTTGATCAAATTGGGATTTCAAACCGTTTTTAGAAAGCCAGCGGCGACATGTTCGTTTTCAAATAATATTTTGATCGTCTCGCGTTACTTTCGATACCTATATGTATGTATGTGTTCTGGTCTGATTTGCAATACGCTAACATTTTTATACAAGTATATATCTTGCGCTCCTTTTTCTTAGTATTCTTCTTCTTAACAAAAGTAAGTAAACATCATAGCCTTATCTTATCTTATCTTATCTTAGTGGGGCCTGCCGAGGTTTCTCTCTTGCAGTAGCACTTCGACCCATCGGGATCTTTTGTGCAACCCCGTCCTTTCACTCTTCTTCCTCTGTAAAGATAGATGCCATAAGTTTGGCCACGTCCTTAAGAGCGAAGAGCCTGAAGTCCTCCGGTCTCGGATAAGCCGACCCCAGGAGTCCCATTCTTTTCCTAGCCAGAGAGTCGCAGTCACACAGTAGGTGCTGCATTGACTCCGTTTCCTCTCCACATGCCCTACACAAGTTATTTGTTGATAAATGCATTCTGTGGAGCATTTGTTTTGTGGCATAGTGCCCTGTCAAGGCACCGATGGTTAATCGGGCCTGCCTTCTACTGCCTCCGCATATGAACTTACTCCGTCCTAAGGCGTTTTCACCTAGGAAGGATTTGGAGTGTTTCATACCCGGCTGCTCTTTCCATTCGATGCCGTGCCTGTTTTTGATGTAATCTTTTAAGGCCTTGTTGATGGTACTTGGTGCAAGTGCCACGAACGGCTCTGGACCAATAAGCTGGGTCTCTGAGCCCTCTCTGGCAAGTGCATCCGCCATCTCGTTGCCGTGGATTCCCATATGGCCTGGGACCCAGATCAATCGCACCTTGTTATGTCCACCTAGCTTGTTTAGAGCTTTGGTGGTTTCTAGAACAAGGCCAGAGTCGATTCGGGGCGATATAAGTGATTTGAGCGCTGCTTGGCTGTCACTCAGGATGAATATATTGCGCTTTTCCATAGCTAACTCTATATTCTGCTTTGCACATAGGAGAATTGCGAAAGTTTCGGCTTGGTAAACAGTGGCAAATTTCCCATGCTTTGACTATGTTTGAAGTCGTTGTTATAGACGCCTGCCCCTGTGCCCGACTTCATTTTTGATCCGTCGGTATACCAGATTAGGCTGTCTTTTTTTGGAGACGGTGGCCCTCGTTTCCATTCGTCCCTGGTTGGAACATAAACTTTAAATTTCTTTTCAAACATGAATATGGGGGATATTTTATCGCACCCCATTTCCATGATCCTGTCAGGAATGTCACTTGTTTCCCATTTTGTGTGTTTAGTCAGAAGTTTAGATGCGTCCCACAGTCCGGCCACCTTTAGTCTATGTAACGCTTTCTTTGCCTCTGTTTCTATTACAATGTGCAAGGGTGAAAGGTCTGTGAGGACCTCCAGCGCTGCCGTTGGAGTGGTTCTAAAGGCACCAGTCATCGCCACACAAGCTGTTCTCTGAAGTTTGCTAAGAGCATTCTTACCCTGTAGCCTGGTTCTGGGCCACCAGACGATGCTGCCATATGTGAGGATCGGTCTCACCATCGTCATGTAGATCCACCTAATGATTTTGGAGTTGAGTCCCCACATCTTGCCATATGTAGACCGACACATGCCAAAAACTCTGTAAGCCTTGGCTACGGTTGTGTCCACATGCTGTTTCCAAGTAAGTTCCCTATCCAGCGTTACGCCTAGATATTTCACTTCTTTGGACCAGGAGAGCTGGGTACCATAGAGTGTTAGGTTACCCAGTCCCGTCGTGTTTCTCATTCTTGTAAAGGGGATGGCTGTTGTTTTCCCCGGGTTTACAGAGAGGTGATGGGCATTGCACCATTCCTCCAGCAAACCCAGGGCACGTTGCATTAACCCCGATACCGTAGAGGGAAATTTCCCACTAACTGTGATGACCAGATCATCCGCATAACCAACCGTGTAGAATGGTCCTTTATTCAGCCTTACTACGATTGAATCAACCACAAGGCTCCACAGAAGAGGCGAGAGTACTCCTCCTTGGGGGCATCCTCTGGTTGTTCGTGCAAGTAGACTGTCTCCTAGCAGTTCAGAGTTGATAATTCTACCCTTTAACATGCATTCGATCAGATTACAGATCGGTCGTGGCACACCATGGTTTTTGGCTGCAACCTTGATGGATTCAAAGGTAGTGCGATCAAATGCACCTTCAATATCTACGAATGTGCAGACGCAAATCTCTTTGTTTTCCAGCGCAAATTCCGCTCGACTCACCACATGATGAAGAGCAGTTTCTGTTGACTTCCCTGCTTGATATGCACATTGAAGTCCATGGAGTGGGAATCTTTTCAGTGGTCCCGCTCTGATATATTTGTCTATCATCTTCTCCAGGGTCTTCAGGAGAAAGGATTGTAGACTTATAGGCCTAAAGGCTTTGGGTTCTTCGTAATCTGGTTTTCCCGTTTTGGGTATGAAGATTACCTTAACACGCATCCATGTTCTGGGAATGTGTCCAAAAGCTATGCATGCTTTATACAGCCTGCAGAGATGAGGTTCCAGGATGGAGGCGCCCTGTTGTAGTAGAATGGGATAAATGATGTCAAGCCCTGGCGCCTTAAACGGTTGAAAACTCCCCAGCGCCCATTTAACTTTACGTTCATCTACTACCCTTTTCGCTACTATTCCCTGCTGTTCCCTCCAGCTGATTGGATCATGATCGTCTTGGATGACCTCTGATCCAGGGAAATGGGTGTCGAACATAACCTTCAACGTCTCACCCCCTGTTTCTGTACGTACTCCATCTTCCTTCCTTAACGTGGTTAATGGAGTCGCCTTTGTTGTAGAGATAGCCTTGGTAAGTCTCATTGCTTCCGGAAAAGATTGTATCTGGTCGCAATGTTTCCTCCAGGCAGATCTCTTTGCCTTACGAACCGCACTACTGTACCGCGTTAAGGCCTCCTTGTAGTCACTAAAGTCGTTCCTCGCTTTCGCTTCGTTGAACGCCTGTCGTGTAGCTCTTCTAATTCGAGCCAGTTCCGGGTTCCACCATGGTACCCTCCTTGTCGCTGATTTCGTCTCTGGGCAGTTATTTTGCCAAGCCGTCATCAGTGCTTCTGTAATTCTGTCAGCTTCAAACTCTATGTCCAAGGCTGAGTTTAGTTTACAGCTAGGACCATCCAGCTCCATTCTGAGGTCCTTTTTGAAGCCCTCCCAGTTAGTGTTCCTGGGGTTCCTCCTACGCACAGTCTCTATGGTTTCACCTAGTCATAGCCTTTCTTAATTAACGGCTGACTTGCATACGTTTTATGCCAGAGATGCCATCTTCTAGCAATGCTCGCAAATTTTGCCGGCTACCTTGCCTTCTATTATCATTTGGAGCAAGCTATATTGAACATTGTTTTTAGCAAGCAGGTCTCGCTCCAACCTGGCCGGGGGTGCGGCAGTCGCAGCCGACGCGCTGCGCTTCCTCGTCCCGCGCCGAGGAGTGCCTGCAGCTGGCGGTGACCGTGCCCGCGTCGGGGGGCGGCCCTTGGCCCGTGCTCGTTTGGGTCATGGGCGGCGCCGGCCAGTACCACCCGGGGAAGCTGGTGCAGCGAGGCATCGCCGCTGTCATTGTCAGCCACAGGTATACGGCTCAGTAACCATAACGCTTACCATGTGTCTTTTGCTATACTTCATTTTTTGCAGATATCAATTTCATATCAGTCGATATAACCCCGTATGGTAAAGCGTATGTAGCGCTTGTGGTAGGAGTGGAGTTGGGCCAATAGTATATGGAGATTGCCAACATGATTTTATTGTACCTACCAGCTGCATTTTTAATTAAATGATTTTAAAACGTCAAACTAATAATAGGAATCCAAACCTCATTATGTAAGACATCATTAGTACATTCAAAATAACAATGTGAATCAGGCAAAAGTCTCAACGCAACAAAGTCACTCAATATGAATCAAAGAATGCTCATAGTGAGCAATGGGTTCGACGCTCCAATTTGCAGATAAATGGAATTCCTCAAAAACCTGGCGAAAACTTAATTGAAATTGTAAAATCGCTTGCTAAGCTGTGTGCCTTTCCGCTTGATGTGCGTACTGACGTTGACTTCGTAACCCGAGTAGCGGTGATGAGTAATGCTGACAGTAAAAAAGCAAAACCCATTATATTAAAGATGCTTTCAAGATACAAGAAAGATGATTTCATGGCCTCACTTAGAAAGCTAAAAGATATAAGAACCAGTGATCTGGGGTTTTTAGGGGAGAATGGTAGAATCTTCGTCAATGACCATTTATCTAGCCGTAATAAAAGCCTACTACAGCAAGCTAAACAGAGAGCAAAGTTAAAGGACTACAAATACTGTTGGGTGCGTAACTGCACCATAATGGTTCGGCGTTCCGAGTCGTCTCCTGTGCTACACATAACGTCTGAAGAGGCTTTAAAAAAGATCACATAGGTGTTATTGGTTTCTTTAGTTGGTTATGTTCAATCATCTTGGTTGATTTTTTAAACCGGTGTGGTAATTTTAGAGTAAAACTAATTATTGAGTTTCTTATACTTTTTTATTGCATTTGTATGTTTTGGTATCTTTTTTTTGTATTTATGTCATTTGGTGCGAAGCGTTTTGGTATAAGGTGGTGTGACAATTGGTATAAGTGTTTGGTGATTTATATGTATTCCGATTTTGCGGCCCGCAGCTTGAGCGCCCGGGCGCAAGTTACTTGTATTGTTTTTTCTACGTTGTTCTATTGCATGGACCATCGCTCTCGACTGCAGGCAATGGTAAGTATTAGAACGCTATTCATTGATCGTTGCTCTCTAACGTGGTGTGATTACTATGAAACGTCATGCGTAATAGGGATTGAACAGGTTGCAAGTTATCTTTTTTCCATCGAGAGTTCTTGTTACTCACGTCGTTGTGTTAATACTTTGTATGCGTTACGGATACATATTCGGTTGGAGGTGATAGCATTCTACCGCCTTTTAGTTATTTACTTATTAATTTATCATTTTATTATAATACAATGTTATTTTTTCTATGTTCTGATATTAAATTTAGTATTTAATATTGATTGGTGGAGTATACAACAACATGTGAAGCCGGATAGTTTAGGTAATTATCGTTTAACCTTAATATTAATTAAAAAGAACTATTATTTAATTTTACTTTTACGGAGTTAAATATATTTTATCAAAACGTACGTGGTTTAAGGACTAAAACAAAAGAGTTTTTTACTAACGTTTTAAATTCTGATTACGATGTAATATGTCTCTCGGAGACCTGGCTTTTGCCGGCTATCTTTGACTGCGAGTTATTTGATTGTCGATATAATGTGTACAGGACGGATCGTGATTACGAAAAATTGGGGATACGTATGGGGGGTGGTACTTTGATTGCGGTTCGTAGAAATTTAAGAATTGATTTGCGCCCTGAGATGTCACTGCCGCCTTCTTTACCTCGTGCTGATATCACATCCGTTAATTTAATCTTCACGGAAGGAACTAACATAACTAAGGTAGGCCTGTTTTGTTGTTATTTTCCTCAAAGCCCATGTCAAGCTTCCTCAGAATTACAGTTCTTCGATTATGTTGCAGAGTTAAGTGTCGAATGTTTGACATATACTTTTATTGTTGTTGGAGATTTTAATATAGCGGAGGCTAAGTGGTGCCCAAAGCCTAATAATGTCACAACTAACAGTGAAAGTGTTTTGATGAATCCAACAGTGAATGTTTTGACATCACAAGTTTTTAATTTCTTAAATTTTACTGCTTGGCACCAGTATAACACGATATGCAATCATAATCTTAGGTATAACTCTTGGTATTAATTCCATCTCAATTCTACCAAAATCCTCGGAGCTATGGCTAAAAATACGTCTCAGGCGATTTGCATCTGATAACCATTTTCAATGGTTAAAAGCAGACACGCGATCGCACGCTAAAAACAACAAACATTTCCCTGATATATTTTGTACGATATAATAATACACGATATTTGTAATAGTATACAGATTTTACTTTGATCGTTCGCCCGGGGAAGGGTTGTGGCCAAATATTGTCGATATGTAAGTATGCGACCACCATGCGACCTCTGCACCGACAGAAAACAAACATCTAACAAGTAAATGGGATAACGAAATGATGCCAAGATATTTATTGCAAAGATTTGATGTTTGTTTTATGTTTAGATTTATGGAATGGCTTGACCATTGGTCTTTTTTTTCACTTACACAGAAACACGCACACGGACGTTGTCATTTGTTTTTTTCCTTTAGTTGATGGCTTCGTACGATTAGCTCATTTAGCCAGTGTCAAAGTAATTTTTCTTACAAGTAATAAATAAATAAACATTCCTTCCAGTATGATGATGATGAAGAAATGAGAAGTGAGAAATTATATACCCCCCTAACCCTTCGAGTATCTCAGTAAAGATGTGGGGCTTCACTAAGTCCTCACGCGGACTTCTTGAGAGAATTTGAAAAGTGACGTTGCACTGTTTTGTTACATTTGCCAACACTCATGCACACTCACGAACACTTAACGGTTAATAATCCACCATTATTTCACATTAAATGTTAAATTAAATGTTTTCCCACACTCACACCAATTATCTAGCCCCAAGAAAAGCTTCGTTAAGAAACTCGTTATATGGTTAACTAGACAACGGATAAACATACTTAAATACATACTTATTATACATAGGAAACACCCAGACCCGAAACAATTTAGAAAAACAAGTATTTCTAAATTGATCCGACCGGGGATCGAACCCGGGACCTCAGAGATGGCGACACCATGAAAACCGGTGTGCAAGCCACTCGACCAAGGAGGTCGTCAATTAATTACATAATATTTGACATAAACATTAATATTTGACATAACACAAATTTTAGAAAACAAAACAAAACCGCAGACATGACTCTTCACATTCCCGCCAAGAAGTCTCTTGTCATTTGTTGTTATACAAATACATAACAGAAGTTCTGACAGAAGAACGATCAACAACGTACAGTCACAAGCATTAACATGTATAGATAACTTTTGTCTAGGTTTGATTCTTATTCTATGTTAACATGTCAATGCTCGTGACTGTACATACAACACCTAGATCGCTGGACCTAGTACGCTGAAATTGTGCAGGCAAGTCCTTTTTATAAAGCAAGAGATAAGGAGGCACTTCCCGAAATGCCGTCACCATGAACATGACAGATACGGGTGTCCCGGGGATCGCAAAAAGTAATGGAAGGTACAATAATAGCCTATCCTACTACTATGCAAAAGGCTCCATCATTGAAATTAAGTCACCGCTACATCGTCAGCTCATTTTATGTCTCCACTGCTGGGGCACGAGCCTTCCATACGGATAGATAGGGGGAACGGGCCATAAACCACCACGCGGGCAGTGCGGATTGGTGGTTATTAACGACTGCTAATACAGCCAGGACCAACGGATTTACGTGTCTTCCGAAGCACGGAGGAGCTCGAGATGATAGATTTTTGGTCACCCATCCGATGGCCGGCCCTTGCGAAAGTTGCTTAATCTCAGCACTCGCAGACTGGGCGCGTTAACGCTACATTTGATAGGTCACCACGCTTGTCAAATGCGGGTTGGAGATCATAAACCTACTATGCATTGAAAAATACGAAAAAACTTTGCCCTGCTTAGGGAATTGAATCCAGACGTAAGTTGGGATTTTTATATAGCCGAGAAGAGCATTTAACTTGTTAGTAAATAGCCTAAGTACTAGCCTAAGTAAGTTACTGCTGGGAAAAGGCGTCTATCATTGAAATCATGTCATCGCTACAATTGAAAGGTATTATCTAAATCAAGATGCCATGTACCTACAATTATTTGCAACTAAAAAACTTGTACCCAAGAGCAGCACGCTACCACTCTACCAAAGAGGCGTAGGAGGTAAACCCAAAAAAAAATATTGGAAATTATTCTCTCTGAACACCATATTGGACAGCTCTCAGATCTCATAAGCCTTCGGATTTATCAGGTTGGCCGAGCGTTAACATTTTGCATGCAAGTATGCCTCCCCCTCCATATATACATGTATATGTTTATATGTTATCGTATTCGGGTCGATATCGGTCGCATATTCAACTAAGCTCCAGTTATCGTGTAGAATCTATGAAGCGCCGAAAAATTGTGGGTCTGACGACCTCTGGTTGCCAAAAGGTTGTTTTGAGGTATATTATGACGACCCTTATGGAATAGAATATAATAGAAAACATTTATTAGTGACACAACACATATTACATTACTACATACAATTTTAACAATAGGTAAGCGGCACTAAAGGGTGCCCGCTCAGCATGATGTCATGCCTCCTAGATTATAGAAGAACCTGACGCTGGTCTTCTGAGAATACCTTAGTGTGGGAGAGCGCAACCATACACAAAAACACAACACAACACACAACAAATAATACCAAGGTATAATGCAAAAGTGGTGAGTTATTTTTCAAGAACTGGATCCAGAAAGAAGATATCTTTTGAGCTGTCTCTATATCAACTTTTGTTCGTATTAAAATTGTTTATGTATTTTTATACAGAAGCTAGATAACGCAGTGGGTAACGCTCTCGTCTGCGATTGTTGTAGTTAAGCAACTTTCGAAAAGGTCGGTCATTGGATGGGTGACCAAAAATTTATTATCTCGTGCTCTTCCTTGCTTCGGAAGTCGTTAACAACCACCAATCCGCACTGGGACAGCGAGGTGGTTTAAGCTGGTGATGATGATATAACTTGTAAGAAAAATAACATCGTTGCAAATTTAATATCTTCTATGTGACAAAAGTATATATCATAGAAAAACGAATAAAACTTTCTCCTGTAAAATTTTCTGGATAATATTTTTGTGTTTTTTTAGAGGGATAAACAATGACGTTATTATGTATAGAAATAATAATGTATCATGTATTAAAAACAAGTATAACAATAATATTAATAATAATGATAAATATTTTATTTGACTAACATCTTTTATGCTTTTATTAGTAGGTATGCATTATGTGATTAATTTATTGAATGCAATTTTATTTTATTTTATTTAAAAATGTGTGCTAAGCTTATTAATATATAACGATTGTATTGTAATATAATTTGTTTTTTAAAATAACTTAGCGCCCACCTATGTAAACTACCAGACTTGCGACACCCTTTAAACAGGGTCCATGTACCTATTACTAAGATTTTAGCCCTAAGTCTAATCTCTAATGTTTGTAGCTAGTAATGTATTCCGCTTCCAATAGGTAGGATTTCTCTGCTAATCAGCCTGTGAAGACTACAAATCATCGATAACTCCAAAATATAATAATAATAATAATAATAATAATAAAAAGTATTTATTTGTTCTAAAATTACAAGTTTCACAATTAACTTAAAACTAATAACATTGAACAAAATGGTACTGTGGCTCAGCATCAAACAGCTGAATCGACAGCTGTAGCTGATATTCTGCCACAACCTAGCGTGAGTTTAGAAACGTTTCAAAGTATATGTGACTACAGTTAAGCTATATATGACAACGATTTTACAACAACTTTAGATAGAAATAATTAATCACTATATCTGCAAACTCCGAAGACAGTTTCAACACTTGCCCGAACCGCTACGACGGCGAAGCTCTTACTAGCTGCATGTGCAATAAATAAATAAATAAATAAAGCCTTTTTTGACCCAAAAGACACATAAGAGATTTTAAATTTGCAACGACGATGATCGCTCTAAGCAAAAAAAAATACTGTTATTAAAAACAATACTTATAGACTATACAATACTAAACGCAAGACTCCACCATAACTCACGACCCCCAACCCTCTTATTGGTACTTAATAAATCCTGCTGTCAGGACTACTCGGAGGCTTCGTATAAAGCTGCCAATGCCCCAGCCAATGATGGACGCGCTGTGAGCGGAGGCGGAAATGAAACTGACGGCCGGCTCCATGGCTCACCTAATCAGACGGAGCAATTACACTGTTGGAGCTGATTAATAAACGAGAGGCAGAGGTGGATAGGATACGTTCACAGACAAAATCAAAATGTCTAGCTGATTATTATACGAGAGGCAAAGGTGGATAGGATACGTTCAATCAAAGTCAAAAAGTATATATTCCAATAAACCTATTTATGAAATGGGTTACCTACTTTTGATTAGTCCATAAAAATATTTTTTAACAATAATATAGGAGCTCGATGGCGCAGTGGTTAACGCGACTAGTTTGTGATTGTTGACGTTAAGTAACTTTCGCAAAAGCCAGTCATCGGATGGGTGACCAAACATTTATCATCTCGAGCTCCTTCGTGCTTCACGTAAAGCTTTTGGTCCCGGCTGCATTAGCAATCGTTAACACCAATCCGCACTGGGCCCGTGTGGTGGTTTATGGTCCGTTCTCCCTATCCATCCATAGGGAAGGCTCGTGCACCAGCAGTGGGGACATAAAATGAGCTGATGATATTAGCTGATGAGTATATTGCCCAGCATCACAAAATAAGGTGATCCAGATGGTAAGCTCAATACATATCGCGCTCGAGCAACTCACACATATATACTCTCAAGGACATGGATCATGGAACTGCTAGAAACAGTCCGAGCGCAGCTGTTGCAAGTTTTCCGATCCGATCTGAACTCCTCGAAGAATCTAGTAGGGTAGTATGATAGCTGGGAATGGGAACCCGGGACTTCTGGGTCTATACCGGTGGTCTTAACCACTAGACCACAGAGAAGGTTAAATAATATAACCGCAACAACACTGCGACAATACTGTTTTACAAGCTTATGGTACCTGAGGGCGGCTAAGGGTTACTGACGTGACTGCTTTCTGATCTTAATACGAAATGAAATGCAATGAAACTTTATTCAAGTAAACTTACAGAATGAGCACTTTAGAATCGTCTTAAAATATTTTGCATACCACCCATTCAGGACGTCTTTTAGCCGTGCAGAAGAAAATAACCCGATCCGATCCCAGACTCTCGGAGAATCTCGTAGGGCACGGGGACACGCACTAGTGGGTGATGCCGTTCCCTCTAGAAAACCTCTGATGGTGCTTCGTTTCACACGACTTGAGGATCCTTTTAAGTTTCTCGCCGCCCCCAAAAAGTCGGGTGACGCTGAAAATGTCCAGTGACTAATGAAAATATATGTTGCGAGTGTCCGTGAGCAGTTTGTTGTCTGTGTGCGTTGCTCGAGATTTCCTTCTGCAGTCTTTTTATTTTGTGTAGAGCATGATAACCGAGTTAGTGTCAAGGTTGTAATTTACTGACCCCAAAATTGGCTTTAAAGGTTGACCGGTCAGATCTATGGCGATACAAAGGTCGGACTGATTGATGGCCCTTTACAGATGGCTGTGGACAATCAAGTTTATATTGCAAAAAGCATTGGAGCTTGAATTATCACGGAGGGATTGAATAGGGCTGTTTTCGGATAGATTAGAAAATGTTTATTATACGCTATGTTTGAAACACTATGAGGGATCCTTGAAGAAAGTGATCCAGGTATGATACAGATACGATATGGATCGTATAAATGCAACGTGTTTTTATAAAAATCGCAATGTATGAGCTTTTTATATATAATATGTTACAATTATGGCCATACAAATTTAAAAGTTTATACAAATCAATGAGTTAATAAAAAAAACTTAATATGCTTAATGAAAAAAATTGATGTACCTACATAAAAGGTCAGAAGAAAAAAAAATTAGTTTAACTGTATTTATACGATTTGTAACTTTTCATAGTAGAATCACAAGAATTCTGTTGAATCTAAAAACTATAAACTTGAGTTAAAAGTCGCTACCAAAGAGTTTCTTCTCCTTCTCTTGGTTTAAAATTAAGAACTCTTTTGATGATCTAAAAAGAAAAATAACCTTTTATAACAAAAAGTAAATAGGAGGCAAAGGAACTTAATTTAAACATCCATAATATCTTGAAGCTTGAAGCATTGTAGAGTAGACAATTCCCGGAGATGTCACAACTTTTTCTGACCGACAAAAGGTCTGATAAAGTGCGTGACGTCAGAGCCACCCTTGCCCTTTTACCTACCGTTCTTGTATTGACGCGAGTGAGAAGCGTAAGCGAAAATTTTGTGAGAAAAACTAAATATGTACCTACCATGTGAACTAGACAATAAATCTCGTTCAAATCTAGTCGGTGTTTAAGACATAAGGGCGCTTTCAAATTAGACGTTTTGTATCGGACCGCAGTCGTGCGTTTGCTCTGCTTTCCATATTAAAACAAGCGTGGGGCTGTCGTGCGGCTTGCGTTTAATATGAAAACGCACGGCAGCGGTCCGACACGAAACGTTTAAATTGAAAGCGCCCTTACAAAAACATTTCAAGTGTGGTCGGCCTACCATCTAACTGGATGGTCAGACCGGACCAGAATCTTTCAAAGCAAGGTTTTACTTTTAAGGATACAAGATCCAGAGAATCTACATGAGCAACGCATAAGCATTTCCAATAATGTACGAGTACCTATAATATGTTCTAAGGAAGAAAAGAAATGCCCTTGCTAATTTCTTGACGGTTCTTACATGATGGCATAGAGACATTCATTAGAGCGGTTTGTAGTCTAAACTGAATAAATGATTTTGAATTTGAATTCAAATTTAAGAACTGAAGCTTCAGACGGATTTCAAAAAATAACGTTTATAGTGAAATCTGTTTAAATTCAAAAACCAATAGGGATTGGGGGGTAAAGTACGTATTTTTCCATACACGCCGTAACCTTTAGCTAATACGCTATCTCTTCTCCCTTAAACCCCAACCTAGGCATGCTAGAGATCCCCTCAGGCGGCCGATATTAAAAATGATAAGTATTCGGTCGAACCTTAATATAGTCTTATTGGTACAGATTGGGACGGATTTAAAATTTCAAAGAAAACGTATCTGAAGTCCACCTTTTGTGCCCCACTATAAAATTTTGAACACAATTATACTTGGGAAGACACTCCCTGATCGTAATACCTACGTTTTCTTTAACTAATACTTTGTTTTGTAAGAAAATGAAAGCGTTGTTGTGTTCTGCGGCAGTTGGATGAATTAAAGTCAATTCCTTATTAAATGAGCCACCACCTTTTTCGTGTCTTATTATTCGTTCATTATTAGAATGAAATTCGTTAAAAATCAAAAGTATTAAGCGTAAAGGTTTTGCAGATCTTTTATATAATGGTGACCAGGTATAGTTAAAATAATAAATAGAGTTTAAATTTCTTTTCACTTCATAGTAAGTGACAATAAGGTCAATGATGAGCACTTAAGCACTAAGGAAATGTCAGAAATAGCACTATTTGCTGATCACTTCTATACTACTAAACTAAAAAATTAACGATACACTTAAAATGGTTTTCGGTTAACAACTTAGTACTTAATGCCAAAAATTACGAAATTGCTTAGATTTTAATCTCCAAATACACGTATTTCTCTATTGAATATTGAGTTAGATGCGAGAAACTTAGGAATCGTTAATAGTACTTCTTTTCTTGGTATAAAGATAGACTTTAGGCTATAGTGGGGTTCTCATATTGAGGGTCTAGCAAAAAGGTTTAGTTCAGCTGCCTTTGCCGTTAAAACTATTAGGAAAATAACTAATCAAGATACTGCTAGGCTGGTTTATTTTGCATATTTTCATAGTATTATGTCATACGGATTATTGTTATGGGGATCAGCAGCAGACATAGGTCGAATTTTCATTATCCAGAAAAGGGCAGTCCGGTTTATATACCAGTTAAAGCCACGTGATTCCTTAAAGGATTTATTTAAAGATATAGATATTTTAACTTTACCGTCATTATACATATATATTTGTAAATATTATGTATGCGCGTAAAAACCTACATCTTTGTACCAAGAAAAACGAGGTTCACGGGTTAAATTATGTGCACCGAAGCTAAGAATCAGTAAGAGTAGAAAATCCTTTATAGGTAACTCAATTCGATTTTATATTAAAATACCTGATGTTATAACTGCGTTGACAGATATTAAATTCAAAACGCACGTTAAACATGTTTTAATTAAGAAAGCAGACAAATGCGTGTGGAAATAACTCGCCTGCACTGGCTTGAATATTTTGTATATCTTTATATATAAAAATCTTCTGTGCGTGTGTATGTTATTGAACACCTTCTAAACGGCTGGACCGATTCGCATGAAATTTTCTGTGTGTGTTCAAGTGAATTTGAGAAGGGTTAGATTTACAATTGGACCCGATAGGAGGCGCTGCTATAGGGGTCCATCATGGATACGGGTGTTCTTAAGCGGACGAATGATTTGTTTGTTTTGTTTTCATGGAAACTGTCAACGTTTTCTTTGTTTTGTTGTCATGGAAACTGTCAAAGCGGTACGAAGTCCGCCGGTCAGCTAGTTATATATATTACATGATTGTAATTTGGTTGAAAAGATGGAGAAAAAGAAATAAGCCTCCTGAGTTTGTTGCCAGCTCTTCTCGGTCGAAGGCTCTCCCAAAATCCGAACTGGAGGTAGATTTTCTTTAATAATCTTTTAATAAACTGATGATGATGATGATGATGATTGATCCGACCGATTTCTGTCATGGCAACCACTTCGACTACGAAAGCAGGTCAAATGCGCAGGACATATTTGGGTGTACAAACGCTCAAACGCAGGTACACACGGCTCGTCTTCCCCTCCTTGATCCAGTGGAACGGAAGACCGCTACGACTAGTAGAGGGTTAATTAACATTAAGCATTAAGAAAACAGCTATCTTATATTTGAACGAAATATACAGGTACAATGCTATTAACTTTACTGTTAGTCACATACTTAGATAAGATGACAGTAACAAGCCAGGCGAACTAGAATAAGCCCTGCTACCAACCGAGCACGATATATATCCCCTAAAATACAAAGTTAAGGTCTCCAACCTTTCTAGAACAAACTATCGTCGAGCCAGAATCTCATCAAGTAGCGGAGCGAAAGCACCATTCAAACTGAAAGTCACGGTACACATTTATAGTGACAAAAGAGAGCTAGTATTTTGTCTTTCTTTTGTTTTTAGAGGTAACTTTTTCTGTTCTCGAAGATATTGTTCCAACTTAAACGGTGAGGTGAGCTTTTTATAGATGTTCCAGTTTTCACTTCTTTTGTTTTTTGTTGAGGTTTCTTTTGTTTCAGGAGAATTGTTTTAAGCTTTAATTTTTAGGGTTACTGGTTGATTTTTAAAGCTTCTGTCAGACATTTTAGAAATTGAGGAAGAACGGACGGACATAGTTATGTCGTCGCCCTTCATACACGCCGTATGCGATGCTTTGTAAACAACTTTGTAAAAAACTTTGTAAAGTTCATTTTCACACGCATTATAATGCTTTGGAATTGCGTGCCATCTATCAAAGGCCTCACGCTTTCCAGGTAGGCTACTCTTAACGCAAACTCAATCTCAATACAATTCCAATCCCAAATCTAAAAAATTCAAATGGCACTCTTAAAGCGCTACATTGGAATTAAATTGCGTGGAAATTGAGTAAACAAATTATTATCGAGATGGGGCGTTCCGAAATTGCGAAACTTATCCAAATATCTATAGATATTAATCCCATTGGAATTGTATTGAGATTGAGTTTGCGTCAAGAGTAGCCTACCTGATATAGTTAGTTAGTTTAGTTGGTATAGTAAAATTTTAAAGATAGTATATAAGGTCACACTCTGTCAACTACAAATATTTTGAGGATAAATTCAACAACATATATAAACTTTTTTTTAATGAAAAGACCTTAAATCTTTATACGCTAGTTTTCAAGAAAAACGACAAAAGACATTTTGATTAAAAAATAAAACACTTTCGTTAGTTTCAATTCAAAGGAGCCGAAACACAGAGGCCGAAATTGCCTTCACCGCTTACACGTGCACCTAATTTCATTCAAAAAAGCCGACAGAGAGGCCGCTCTTAAAAATATTACAATTTTTGTGTCAGGAAAAGTAAAAAAAAAACTAGCCTAAATTTTTTTTAAATGCTAGGGCCTTCTTTCTCTGATATAATTAGGTGTTTTGTCAAAATATTTGCAGTTGATAAAAAGTGACCTTATACATATAAGACGGACGCGTTGGCTCGTGATGAACCAGATTTTTTTTTAGACTTTATTTTTCTGTCAAAGGTACAATTCAAATCCAGATTGAGAGTGATCAACACATTTCTAAATCATCATTTGTTCTCAATATAATGCCGTATAATTTTATTACATTTATTAACCTAATTAGATGCTTTAGCGCGTCACTTTTAATTACTTAACATTTAAAATTAAAAGCGCACCTGCTCCGCCATATTTGTGTCAATGTCGATTTATGATTCGCACAATTTATGTTGCCCCGCAGGCTTATTACCGAAAAAGCAACCAGTTGTTAATTTTACAATTGCAACGCGACTGCTTTAGTTGCGGTTGATTAATTACGGACAAAATCGCTCAAGGTATGTAAACTATTAAATACATTTTGAAAAAAGATAAAGTGTTGAAAAAAGTCCACGAGCGGGATTCGAACCCGCACCCCATGACATGCCGGGTTGGGTGCACTACCAACCATGCTATCATCATATCAGTAGTATCGAGCCACGATAGCATAATTTTGGTAGTGGAATTTTTTTTAACCGACTGCGTCAGAAGGAGGGTTATGTTTTTCGAGTGTATGTATGTATGTATGTATGTATGTATGTATGTATGTATGTATGTATGTATGTATGTATGTATGTATGTATGTATGTATGTATGTATGTATGTATGTATGTATGTATGTATGTATGTATGTATGTATGTATGTATGTGTGTGTGTGATGAGGTGTCGTGAGATCTGTTTTGACTGTGGGTGAGTGACATAGGCTATAAAAAGTTTAAACATTGGCTGGGTTAGCTATTAGTAGTCTTGACCCCAAAAAACTGTTAGATCGACCACACGATCAAAATTATTTAAACGAACTACAACGTCTACGGAATTTAAAGGATATGGCCAATTTTTCTATGGACGTAGATGTAATTAATAATTTTCATTTACAGCAATGTTTTGTGGTGTTTTGTTTTCGGGAATATTAGCAGATTTTATTGTCATGTTTAAAAAACTCAAAGAACTTGTCAGTCAAAAGTGCTAGACGTCAAGAGTTTCATTTTTACGCCTAAATCAGATTTGTATACGCTATGACTTTGCTATTAAAAAGAGTAAGGCGTTTTAATATAATTATTTTATGTAGGTTTGGTTTCAAATTGTAATTTGTTCGCGACAAAATTATACCATGTAAATAATCATATTACATACATTTTAATCGCAAATGCACTAAGCGAGCGATCATTGAGTGATTTGTGTTCGTAATACCAATTTATCAACCGCTACTTGAGCAGTCGCGTTGCAATTGTACAATTACCAACTGGTTGCTGTTTTCGGTAATAAGCCTGTCATATTTATATGAGCCAGAGTCGTGAAGGGTGTCGTTAAAACATTGCCAACTTCTCATAACTTCAGTCATTATTCTTTAGTACCTACGTTAGACTATACGTGATTGTTTTATGCAAACAAATGGTTGATACTCACATTGAAATGGAGCCAAGCTTGTTAGTACTTTGGTTATGTACCTTATCGAGTTTCTCTTTGTTTTGTATAACAACTTTTTAATGTGATTTCGCTTTGTTTATTTCAGCGGGTGTGAAATCAATTACCATAATTATACAAGTGTTATTTAAATTATATATGTATTATAATTTTGCTCAGCAGTAAGACAATGGAGAGTCTAAAGGCTGTTTGTTTTACTTACTTAGGGAAAAGCCACAAAAGAGTGCGCACTACCTACCGAAAAGTACGTATTCCCATACGAAATTCTATTTTACCTAATGGCAAACACATATTCATGGGATTAATAAATACTACGTACCATATTGACTCTATACACACGTTATGTTACCGGCAAGTAGTTGCTAACAGATTTAATTATATTCAATTATTAGCACTGCGGTACTCTTTGGTAGAGCGTGCTCTTTGGTGACTTTACCCTACTATTTATAACCTTTTTTAATTTATGGAATCGACTTCTTGGCGGGAAAGTGAAGAGTAATGTCTGCGGTTTTGTTTTATTTTCGAAAATTTGTGTTATATCGAATATTAATGTGAAATAATGGTGGATTCTTAACCGTTAAGTGTTCGTGAGTGTGCATGAGTGTTGGCAAAAGAAACAAAACAGTGCAACGTCACCTTTCAAAATTTCTCAAGAAGTCCGCCCGAGAATCTTTACTGAGATACTCGAGGGGTTGGGGGGTATATCATTTCTCACTTCTCATTTCTATTATCATTCATCATCGTCATACAGAAAAGAAAAATTGTTTATTTATGTATTATTTGTTAGAAAAATTACTTTGACAATGGCTAAATGTGCTAATTGCACGAATCCATCAACAAAAAGAAAACAATATATTATGGAATCAGGCGTTTCTTTGCACCGCTTAAGCACAACGTTGTGGAGATCCTTGTGGGAGGCCTTTTCCCAGCAGTGGACGTATTTTGGCTCAGATTATTTTATAGATTTTCGCTTTCAGAAAGTTGCGCTAGATTCCATTAATTATTAGAGATATTAAAACTAAATAAAGGTGCACTTCCAATAATGCTATCGTGACTGTCCGACCATTGCCTTGTCAGTACTATCTCTTACTTTGTAAATAATAAAAAGATAAGTAAATAGCCTACAACTGTCCCACTGCTGGGCAAAAGTCTCCATCATTAAAATCAAGTCATCACTATCACCACGCTTGCCAAATGCAGGTTGATGATCACAAACCCGGGCTATGCATTGGAAACTCCGAAACACACTTTGCCCGGCCTGGGAATTGAACCCGGGTGCTTCGGGTATCCAGCCCAGCGCTTTGCCCCACGCCCGATCCTCTAAATGTCACTACACATTTACAGAATACACTAAACATGCACACTAGCTTAGGTCCAAGACACCGTACTCGTAAAACAAGGGTACGAAGAACCGGTTCACACGCGCTCTATACCAGGTACAGACCTGTACCTGGGCGCTTCTCCCCTCCTCCACGGCCCGGTCTACCCACGCCGAGGTCCGAGCCTTTAGAGGCGCCCTCGGGTAGTTCCGCTCCCCGATCCGATCCGAACCCTTCGGAGAATCTAGTAGGGCACGGGGACGCGCACTAGTGCGCGATGCCGTTCCCTCTAGAAAACCTCCGAAGGTGATTCGTTTCACACGGCTTCAGGGACCCTTTACGTTCCTCGCCGCCTCCAAAAAAGCCCGGTGAAGCTGAAAATGCCGTCTGAGGCAATCAGCAAACTCTCTCAAAAAAAAAGCGCTTTGCCACTCAGCCATCGAGGCGCTGTAAATACCAAATAAATTAAATTAATCAAGTAGTCTTCAAGTGCGTATACATTCATATACGCCACTTGACTCTTATAAAACACTGCTCCTATGTTAGGAATCACGTATCGCCAAATTCGCAACTCATCCCTTTGACAAATTGCGCTATATCTCCTCAGACCCCTGTAATAGTGTCACCGTCCCCCGATAACGCGAGCCTTCGTAAACTGTGTCCACACTTGAGAAAAGTTGGCCTTTATAAAAAAAAAATTATTGCTCTTGGCTGCAAATAGCCTTTACAGCGTCAACACTTCGCAAAAAAATATTTTAATGCTTTTACTATGCCGCTTCATGGATTTCGGACACTATACACTGATCTGTAATAAAAAAGATGCACAAAAAATTTACTAAAGAAAGAGAAAGTGAAAAGAAATGTGTATTTTTACAGTATTTTTTTTAACTGTCTGTACATAATTCATCTTTTTTTTTTAAATGTAAATTTAGCTTCTTGAGTTACAGAGTTTTAAAGTTCTACTTGAACTTTGTGCTTAATTTCATCCTGGACCCAAAGTTTTCAAGTGTGGACACGCCTTTAAGTTTATTTCGAAAGGACCTCCTTATTACTGAAATCTATCATTGGGACTGATATATCGCGGCGTTTACAATGGACAAGAAATGGCAAATAGACTTTAGTTCCGGGGAAGCTGTCTTAGCATCAGTCTTTGATAGTTTATTTGAGGTCGCAATGTATGAAAAGGGCATAGTACAATGAGCAACGAAAGTTTAGTACTATATTATAAATTATTATATTAATATTATTAAAGCTTAATAGCTTTACTCAAAGTTAACGCCTCGATGGCCGAGTGGTACAGCGCTCGGCCATCCCGGTTGCATAGCGGTCAGTGCAGCCGCCCAGATTGCGGAAGACCCAGGTTCGATTCCTGGCTAGGTCGGGTAGGCGTTTAATTTTTTCACTGTATTTTATAAAAAAAATAATTTGACTTATTATTGTACTAGTTACCGCTTTGCGGAATACTGTCTTATTTATAAGGTCCCCCCCCGACTGCCATAAAAATTTCAGTTTTATTAATCAAACAGTTTTGATTTTTTGTATAATTGAGTGAGTGAGTGAGTGAATGAGTCACATTTCACTTTTATAAATACAGATAAATAAATACATGACATTTTGTTTTTTGCCTTTAGTTCTTTTTTTTGCCATTTTTGTCATGGCAGTCGTGTTTTTATTTTTTTAATTATTTATTTTTATTTTATTTATTTATTTATTTATTTATTTGAATTAGGTACGCAGACAGATTACAATCAATTACACAGCCATGAAAATTTAACAATATATGGAGACTAGACTGTAATCCAAAAATTGCATACACAGCATGATTTGAGTACTACCAAGCTACTTTAAAATAAAACAATTATAAAAAGCAATTACGAAAAAAAAAAAAGAAAATCAATTAAATCAAGAAAAATCAATTAAATCAATAAAATTAAATAAATCAACATTCAAAATAAATACCTAAAAGTATAATCAATCAAAACAATTAAATAAAACAAATACCTAAAATAATCAATTAAAATTATCAAATACTTAATATTCAAAATACTTATCCAAATAATAAATTAAAATAACAATTAAAAGCAATAAAATTAATCA
The DNA here is from genome assembly GCA_963082485.1 of Eudonia mercurella. Taxonomy (NCBI): domain Eukaryota; kingdom Metazoa; phylum Arthropoda; class Insecta; order Lepidoptera; family Crambidae; genus Eudonia; species Eudonia mercurella. The sequence goes on from CAUJAO010000025.1 coordinate 88,325, forward strand.
AAAATAAGCCACTAAGCAGAGTCAGTTTGAAGGCCTTCATCACATTCCAACTTAGGAGTGACACTATCTGCAGGAGTTGAGGATACCCCTGAGCTAAAGATATCTGATACAGACTTCTTATATTGGGAGAAACTAGAGTTGAATACATCTATGCATCTGCCACCACGAATCACATCATTGTATGTCCGGCACATTCTTACTACGGGGTTGTAGAAGGAGGTATTGTTTTTATACACTTGTATTGTGAACGTGTTTGGGTGACGCGATTTATACCGGGTGTTCAAGTTGAGCGAAGAGAGCATATCCGGGGCATCGATAGTTGAGTGAACTATTTTGTGGAGACATAACAAATCATATCTTATGCGACGCGAATTCAAAGAGATCAAATCAAATCTTAAGAGTCTGTCATTATAGTTCTCTAGTGAACGACCAGGATAATACTTCCGTGCTATGTACCTCAAACATTTCCTCTGCAATTTCTCTATGTTATCCACATGTACACTATAATATGGGGACCAAACAGGGCAGCAGTACTCCAGGACGCTTCTTACTAAACTGAAAAATAGGCATAGAATACTGCGAGGCTTCTTAAAATCTTTGGTTGTCCTCATTATGAATCCTAAAAGTTTACGACTTTTCTTCAGGATATGATCATAATGAGGACGAAAGGTAAGATGTTCATCAAAAAATACACCCAAGTCCTTAACAATCTCTTTTCTGGTCAATATCTCGCCCTGGATGTAATACTGGTGAAATACTCGGTTCTTCTTTCTCGTGAAAGAAATAACGCAGCTCTTAGTCACGTTGAGACTCATTTTGTTAAAAGAACACCAGTCTGACACAGTGTTAAGATCATTTTGAAGCGCTATGCACTGTGTTATGTCACTGACATTAGTGTAGATCTTTAGATCATCGGCATATAAGAGAGAAGGACACGACAAACGGTCGACTAAGTCGTTGATAAAGATCACGAATAGGAGTGGCCCCAAGTGTGAACCCTGCGGAACACCAGAAGATACAGGCATGGGAGAGGAGGAATAACCTTTCACTGAGACAAGCTGAGTTCGATTATTCAAGTAAGATATTATCCATCTCAACAGACAACCATGTATTCCATAGTACGAGAGCTTATGACAGAGAATGGAGTGGTCAACTTTGTCGAAGGCTTTACTAAAATCTAAATATATAGCATCAGCCTGACCTCCAGAAGCAAATACGTGACACAGATAGTTCTTGAACTCTAAAAGATTGCTTAAAGTACTCCTCTTTCTAACAAATCCATGTTGTCTAGTAGAGATGTACTTGTTCAGGTGATTATATAGGGGGCTGTATACTAAGGATTCAAAAAGCTTCCCTATACATGAAAGGATGCTTATTGGCCGATAGTTAGTACAAGAAGATCTGTCTCCTGTCTTGTGAACAGGGACAATACTCGCCATCTTCCAACGGCCCGGAAACACCCCAGTCGCTATCGACTTATTAAATAAAATGGTTAGTGGCAATGACAGCTCATCGGAGCAGCGCTTTAAAAATTTCGTCGGGATGTGGTCAGGTCCTGCACCCTTACGGGCATCCAAGTGTTTTATTTTGGAAGCAATGTCCTGCTGTGTAAAACTGAGACTGTAAAGAGTAAAGTTAAAAACAGCAGGAAGGTTCAGAGATTCAGTTGACACAGCTGAGGAGCTTTTGTTAAATACCGATCCAAAGTATTCTGAAAACAGTTCACAGATGCCTTGACCGTCGGATGATGCTTTTCCATTATAGGTCATTTTCTGTGGCATTATGACTCTTCCCTTTCTACCATTTACGTATCGCCAAAACACCTTTGGGTCATCCTCCAATGATTTCTCAACCGTGGACAAAAAAGTATTATGGCATTCTGCGATAAGTGCTTTGCACCTGGCACGGAGTAACGAGAAAGTGTCGTAGTCTCGTGGGTTACCGAACTTTTTGTAGCGTTTGTGATACTTATTTTTATCCCTGATACAGTGTATTAGTGCTTGACTGTACCAATTTGGATATTTAGAAGACGTACGTTTAACAACGGGTGTATGAGTAGCTATAAGTTCATTGATTTTGGAATAGAATACATCAACACATTCGTTCACATCATTGGAGGACAGTAGCTTTGCCCAATCAAGATAACTCAAATCGGATTTAAGGTTCTGGTAATCACACTTGTTAAAATTGTAGCGTGTGTTGTTATTAGGTTTAATGGGTTTATCTTTTTCTAAGTTAGAAATTTCTACGCTATAGGCAAGATGGTGGCGGTCAACTCGGCATAAAGTATCGGTCTCAGTTACAGTGATAGAAGAAGCTGGGAGGGTAGCGAACACCAGATCCAGATAACGGTTATTGTCGTTAGGAATTGTATTAAATTGGATAAAATTACAAATGTTTATAGTTTCTATTAATAAGTTAGCCTTACGATCCTGGGGATTACTGGGGGCTAGAGCATTTAATTCGTCATGTTTTATCCACGTAATATTAGCAGTATTAAAATCTCCAAGTATCAAAAAATGATCCTCTAAGTTTGAATCAAGTATTCGCCTTTGAATATCGCGATGGAAAGTGGTGAGGTCCCCAAGTGGCAGATCAGGAGGCAAGTAACATAGGCAGATATGAAAGGTAAGTTCACTGGATGTACAGGGCAGAATAGACAGCCAGACATCCTCAACCCAGCCCTCCCAATGTGTTTGCCGGATAGCATTTATTTGGCTTTTTACAGCAATAAGGACGCCACCCCCGCTCTGCTTAGTGGACTGTGAACTTTCACGGTCCCTTCTAAATACAATGTATCGGCTATCTATTGATTCGCCATCATAGACACTGCCATCAAAGTTAGTTTCTGTTAAGCAGACAATATCATAATCGTTGATTAATATGTTCAAATATATATCCTTAAGTTTAGACCTAGCTCTTCCTAAATTCTGATAGAATACACTATACATTATGATTTAAGTTAATTCCTTAATATGAGAAACTAAATATAATAAAGAATAATTAAGAATGCATTAATTTGCTGCCTAATGAAGTTTAGAGAGAGAATCCATATCCTTGATAAGAATGGCGCCCGATGAGTCGTCCCTGCGCACGTAAATTTGACCATGTTTGATCCACACGTATTTAAAACCATGGTCTTTGGCTGCTTTCCTTGATGCTGCATGTAATGACTTCTGCTCAGGTGATAGGTGTTCAGTAACATAAATCCTGTGTGTCTCGCCATTTATATCAAGGTCCGAGGAAACTAGACCGCGCCCAGGGTGGGCTTTATTGTATCGATTAGTCGCCGAAAGTACCAAGTCTCTAATGCGCGGCGATGAGAAAGTAACGACGATGTTACGTGGTCTGTTGGAAGCAGAGTTTTGCTTGGCCACTCTGCGGCATGCGCTGACATTAGCGTCGTCAACCGTAACCTTTGCCACCTCACACAGTTTCTTAAACAGTGCCACGACGTTCTCGTTTCGACGCTCTGGTACGGCTTGAAGTTCTAAATTACAGCTTCTCGAAATTTTTTCCATTCCTATGAGGCGGGTATTAAGTCGAACTATTTCAGCCTGGAGCTTTGTGTTTTTATCCTCCAAAGATCTGATAGTAGTGGCATTTTTGTTAATGTCAGCTTCGTGTGTCTTTTGTTCAGCACAGATAAAGTCGGTAGTGGCACTGAATTCCTCTTTTATTGAGTTTATAGCTGACCCTATTTCGCTTCTAACCATCTCTTTGACATCCTCCCTTAAGGCTTTCCGAAAAGATTCCATAAAAATAGTGAGAGATGCGCTGAGTTTCTCTTCGAGGAGAGTACTAATCTTTTCGATAGTAATTTCTTCTTTGCCGGTCGAAATTCCACTGGAGGATGCCAACGCTGGAGAGGGGGGAGTCGCTCTGGGATCAGGTAAGTCGCAGGACATGTTCATAGAGTCATCAATGAGTGCCACAGAGCTTCCCTGGCGGACAGGTGTACTGTCATTCGAGCGTGCTCGACGAGTAGCATTGCTACAAGTTGGACATATCCAGGTTGATTTATAGTTCTTATTAAGTGCTAGAAATTGACTTTTATCTATATTAAGACACTGGATGTGAAATTTACTGACACATAGACGGCATTTCATAAACTCTTTTGAGTCTAAAATATTGTTACATGCGCTGCAGTTCATTACTACTATCTTAGAATTCGCGTTATGGTATTTCAAATGCGGTAAAGGCCAAGTTGGCAAAGTGTTCGATTGCTAAAAGTTGCCGTAGTACTGTAGATATAACGTAGCAATGCGTAGTCCGTAGATAGTGATATGTAAATTCGGCCGAGTCGAGCCCGGGCACCGTGGTCGAGCGGCTAAGAGCCAGCCTCCTACGCCAGAGGTCCGGCGATCGAATCCAGCCGCGCCGCCAAAAAAAAAAAAAAAAAAAAATTGTTTTCACTCACAACTTTGCCGGGTGCTTCGGACGCAGACCAAGACGTCGGCCAGGGCGAAGTCCGGGGCTCCGACACAAATTATGAGTTTATTAAAATAATTTAAAATATTCCGCAACACGACCGCTCGCTCAGAAAAACGCACGCCGAAAAAAGCTTTAGCTCCTCAAGTGCCTGTCTGAGCTTTAGTTCAGTACTTTGAGTAGCAGCCTTACGGGTCAGCATTATGAAGTTGGTTTTATAAACACCTGAAAATTAAAAAAATATATATATTAAAATATAATATGACTTATGTGTTGCAACTTAGGTTTATCTAACTTCTATTTGATTTCTATGAGCAGCTATTAAGATAATTTAAAAATGAGATTTTAATTGTAACTAGTGGGGGGTAGATGTGTCACACAAAAGTTTGTGGTATAAAATTAAAGTTTTGTATTGTAATTGCAAGTTATTAGGTACTAATCAAGAAATTAAATTAATTAAGTTATAAGATGTAATTGGTATAAAAACAAATACCAGTCACAAAGAAAAACAAGTAGGTGGGCAACTATGTATGTACTTATTTGAACATAGTTAACTGTATACTATAGTCCAATGATCAAAGATAATTAGTTAAACAGCTTCGTGATCAACTACTAGGTTTCGTGTTCTAACCAAGTTGATTATTAAAAATAGTAGTAGTACAAAGAACTAACTAGACTATTACATTGACACTTGCAAATCGACTGAAATGTTTTAGTATTTTGAGAGTAGCTACATGTAATTATGATAGTAATGAAAACAATACTCCCCCGGTTTATGTTGCTGCAGTCCACGGCAAAAGATGTTATTTTCACAACTTTTAAATAAATTTGTTTCACAAGTCAGCTGGCGCTGACAGTTGGGATGTTGATTTTGTCAATAATTTAAAAACTAGACAACTGTTGTCGGAGATAACAATAGTCAGTATTATTTATCACTTAATTTATTCACTGATTGTTAATAATATAATAATCTTGCTATAAAAACAATTTTTATCGAATTTTTAATAGGAGCTAGATATTTTGACTAGGAGGTAGAATTTTAGAAAATCCTTTCTTATCGGATGCCTACGTCATACAAAGAACACACTCTCCAAGTTTCAGGTCTCTACGATCAGCGGTTTAGGCTGTGCGTTGAACCGTCAGTCAGTCATTCAGGACAAATCCAGGACAAATCATTTTTATATAGATGAATCCTATTATATATCCTACCATTTGCAATGAAGTTCATTCCAGGTATTGCAGTGAGCTTCTTTTCCATCTCCAACGTAAATGGTTAAATTGTAAACACAGATTTTGCGAGAGTAATAAAACGAAGAAACACCAGAACATGGAATTTGAAGCACACTCTGCAGGTCAAATGTGCAAGTACGTAACAAATGAAGGATCCTCTTGACATTATAATTTGTCTTGTGCTTTAGCTTCAGTCATTATATTGACTTTTTCATATTAGATGTGTAGTGTATAGACATTTATAGTTGTGGATAACTGTCGTCTCGAGCAGCGCGCACGCGGGTCGCGGGGCGGGGCGGGCATGAGCCAACCGACCGCCGCGGAGTGAAGACGTGGACGCTTGCTGCGAGCCGATATCAGTGTGGTTTAGTGTTACTTGTTATTTCCTAATATTAACCCGATCCATAGTGTACATTACATGTGGCGACGAGACAAACTGTGAGTATTTTAAGGCTTTTTACATTTAATAACAAATGAAAAGGGAGGCAAAACATACGTGGACTAAATATTTATGCTATCCGACTATAATCGTTGTATAAAACTTACGAATCACGAGGCACTACATATTAATTCATGCATGACAAACGACCAAGCTTATAACAAAGTGATTATTACGTAGGTAACTATCCGCCGGGTTTCTTCACAGATGTTTGATTCATTTGGTTATGCCCGTAGTGGGTGAATAACCTACTTGAGTTTGAGCCTCAGCCTTTATTACATTATATGTTTGAGAGATTTAATAGGTAAAAGGAATTACAAAGCCTCACGAGTTTCGTTAATCAATTTAGGTACCCGGGTAATATAAATTTCTAAATTTAATGAATTGGTACACAGTATTAATTAGTTACTTATCTATAAAATAAAGGGTGTATTTACTGTATTATTTTTACTAGCTGATGTTGACTGTATATGAAAATTTATGACTTAGGAAAAATATAAGAAAATGTAAAGTAACTAGGTAGATACTCGCTTGGCCGTGAATTGCGTAAGTATTCTTTTGTTCGCGTTTTAGATACCAATCTAGGTTTCTATGAAAGTATTTCTATGAGTGAGGGAGGTGACATACCTACATATTTTCAACCATACTTGTCAACTATACCTACCTACTCATTAAAATAAATGTTCTTCGATAATCACCGAAAGTGTCGTGCGGTGATCGGTTTTAATTGCAGCTGGGCATTAAATTGCGACTGGGCATTAAATTGCGACTTTGCATTAAACTGCGGCTAGGCATTAAATTGCGACTGAGCATTAAATTGCGGATATCGCTGAAAACTTAATTTACAACTTGCATTAAATTGCGGAGACTTACCGGTATAGCATTTAATTGCGGACATACCTACATGGCATTAAATTGCGAAGTTTTCACAGTTTAAAATTGTATGTTTACAATTTGTGCCATTCGCCGCTTGGCGGCCGCGCGCTGGTTAACACTTACGCGCCATAGTACTACACAGTATGACAACGACGTGTTGTCATGGGCTCACAGGGTGTGTTTGCCATGACGACTAAGTGTTGTCATAAACGCTGAATGTGTACTGCGGGCGGCAGCGTACTAATTATAGTATAGGCACAGTCACGTACAGTAGACGCTTTATTACTAGCATTAGATTGCGATAACGTGTTAAAATGTATAAATATGCAACATAGTTACTTACCTTGTCAACAGGTAGCTCCAATGGCACAGTACACCTTAGAAAAGTTCGAATGTGAAGGGGAGGTTGGTTCAGTCTCTGTCCGTTGGGAGAGATGGAAAAGAAGTCTAAACATATACCTCGAGGCGGCAAGCATAGACACCGAGGCAAAGAAAAGAGCTAGTCTTTTACATTTCGGTGGTCCCGAGTTACAAGAAATTTTCTACAACATTCCGGGAGCTAATGCAACTGAAGGCGAACTTTTTAACATCGCGATCGAAAAATTAGACAACTACTTTGCACCTAAACAGAGCAAAGTGTATGAGCGACATCTGTTTCGTCTTCTAAAACAGGAACAAGATGAGAAGTTTGAAAAATTTCTTGTCAGACTTCGACTACAGGCCAAGAAGTGTCAGTTTGGTGAAAAAGAAGACGAGCATATCATAGACCAAATAACTGAAAAGGGTAAGGCAGAAGAACTCCGAAAGAAGATATTGAAAACAGGGGACAAGATCACTTTGGATGAAATAGTTGCAGAAGCGAATGCACTGGAAGCTATAGATCGTCAATTAGGAAACTTTTGCACGAAACCTGTGGAAAGTCAGTCAATTAACAGAGTAGGTACAGAGACACGGAAGGAGAAGCCAAAAAACAGATTGGAATGTAGTCGATGTGGAAGTTCCAGACATTTGGCCCGTGACAACAACTGCCCTGCAAAAGGAAAGGCTTGCCTTAAATGTGGCATCTTAGGACACTTCAGAAATCAGTGTCGGACAAAACAAACTCAGAAGAGGAAATTGGAAAGAGAAGAATCATCGAACAGTCAAGGAATAAAGAAGAAAAGCAGGACAACAAATAATATCGAAGAAACTGCAAACATAAACACGGATGAAAGAAAAGTCGACTATATTTTCAATATCGAGAATGACGCAAAAGTCATGTGTAACATAGGGGGAATCAACGTGGAGATGTTGGTAGATTCGGGCTGCAAGCACAATCTTATAACGGACCAAACCTGGAAAAAAATGAAGAAAGATAACGCTCAAGTTACCAACCAAGATCCGAATCCTAACAAAACATTCGTGGCTTACGGGAGTGCTACACCGCTAAAGCTATTAGGATCATTCAAAGCTGTGATAAAAATTGCAGGAAGATCACAGGACATCACAACATTCTACGTGATCAAAAACGGTACGCGTGACCTACTTGGACGTGTGACGGCAACCTCATTGGGAGTACTTCGAATTAATTTTGATATCAACCAGATTGAAACAGAGGCGTTTCCAAAATTCAAAGACGTTTTAGTTACTATTCCGATTGACGATTCAGTGAAGCCCATTGCTCAGCCGTATCGGAGGATCCCCATCCCGCTCGAAGAAAAAGTAGAGAGGAAACTGAAAGAATTACTGAAAAGGGACATTATAGAAGTCGTGAAAGGTCCTTCTAACTAAATCTCGCCTATAGTCCCTGTGTTAAAAGACGGAGGGGATATTCGATTATGTGTCGACATGCGCCGAGCAAATGCGGCTATACAACGTGAAAACCATCCACTGTCAACAATGGAAGAACTGTTACCAAAAGTTCGAGAAGCTAAAATCTTTAGTAAGCTTGACATACGAGATGCATTCCATCACATCGAACTTCATCCAGACTCAAGACACATCACAACCTTCATTACCAGCAAAGGATTGTATCAATACAAAAGGATGATGTTTGGTATCTCGTGTGCACCGGAGATTTTCCAAAAAACATTGGAACGGATCCTTTTAGGTTGCGAAGGAGTCATCAACTTCATAGATGACATTTTGACGTTTGGCAAAGACGTAGAAGAACACGACTTGAGGCTTAAAAAAGTTATGGCAGTGTTAGAGGACAATAACGTGATGTTGAGAGACGACAAATGCATTTTTGGAATTAAGAAAGTCCACTTCCTAGGTCATGAACTATCAAAACAGGGAGTCAAACCACTAGACAAGTATATTTTGGCTATAAAGGGATTCAGAGCTCCAACGAATATCGCTGAACTCCAGAGTTTTATGGGTTTAGTGAATTACGTGGGAAAATGGATCCCCCATCTAGCAACAGTAACAGAACCCCTCAAGCAACTGCTACGGAAAAGAACTGGAAGAAACACGGACATTCAAGATGACTGGGGAGACGCTCATAAGAACGTGTGAGATTTTACAATGCTAGGTATTTATTACAGAAAGGCTGCTACCGAGTATTTAATTATTTAATTGAATAGGATCTTACTATTTTACTAGATTACTTTAAAAAAACTAATTAAATTGTATCAAACTAACAAGTCTGATAATCTTCAGACTTCATGTGATTACTTTAATGAATAAGGTGAGCCATTTAGATTCTAAGAGTAAAAGTCAATATTATTGCTATGATTATATTTCTTGTTATTTTATAAATAACACTACAAAGATTAATTCTAACAATTCACTTTAGCTAAGCTTTTTAAATACAATATAATAGATTCATTTATAAAAGCAGTAGCTATGATATTGCAACATAGTAAAGCATAATAACGATATATAATTTCTAAGCACATAAAACACTACAAAGATTAATTCCAACAATTTATTTTAGCTAAGCTTTTTAAATACAATATAATAGATTCATTTATAAAAGCAGTAGCTATGATATTGCAACATAGTAAAGCATAATAACGATATATAATTTCTAAGCACATAATACATAATAAAAAGTATTATAACAGTTCACACTTAACTTATTTGGGAGATCTGCTTCGTTTGAATGCCGACGAACAACTGCCCGGGCAAGGAAGGGACGGCGCTTTTATAGGCAGTGACAAACAAGTGTGACTCATAGCGCGTCGAATCACCTGATTTGCATCGGAGTATTTTAACGTAAATTGATCATACAAATAACGCCAAATTGATTACATAAATGTTTTAAATAACTAATAATGCAAAATAAACAATTTGTACCTGATTTTCTTAAAATTAAACACTTCTAAACTTATGATTAATTTTAACGCAAATATTGTTGCGAACATTGTTGTTGTTTCCAACTTCTAAACTTATATGAATAAATTATACATCATTAATAATTAATCAGTACAAACAATATGTATTTCCTATCACGGCCATACTGACAGTACTTCGTCCTCGAAGTACCATAAACTTAAATCATAAACATTTTTTTTTTCATCATTTTTTTTTTTTTCTTTACATTAATTTATTTTTAGTCAAGTGTTTCTAGGTATCTGGTCCCATCACTTGCTGATGGTGAAGCCAAACCAGTACCAACACATGGCTCAACAGCAATATTCTAGTTTATGTTAGTCCTATAACCTGCCTGTTAAGTCAGACTAACACAAACAAAATAACCTTTAGCGGACTTATGGTCAACTGCCTCATGGTATTTGACCCGATCACTCACTACATTTGAAGCCGGGCCAGTACCAGGCAGATGGCCAACCAGTGTGATAGATCCGTACATTTCTTTATTGATCATTATAATAACTAAATAAACTTAGCATAAATACATTTATTTAAACATGGTTTAAAATATCCTCAACAGCAGCATTTTCCTCAACCCATTCTCCTGGCCAATACCTTATCTTTTCCTTTGCAACCACAATATTCCTAAGAGTACCTCTACCCCTTAGAGCATAGCGGTCATTTGCGAGTAAGGTCGTGATTTCATAAGGTCCTTTATATTTAGGTTTTAATTTGTCATTACGTCGGTGATCTTGGCTAACATACACTAAATCTCCTAGACTGTATACTTTGTTATTTCGTCTTACTTTATCAAATCGTACTTTATATTTTTCGGCTGCTTGTAACAATCGCTGATGAGCTAATTCCCTATCAGCTTGCAAATTAATGTTAGATTCTGAATTTTCAAGAACGTCATCTAATCGGGCTTGAACACATGGTATGTTTGCATTGACACCTATTAATAAATGGAGAGGAGAAAACCCTGTAGTTTTTTGTAATGTTGTATTTACTGTTTGCTGTGTTTTCCATAAAGAGTTCGGCCAGTCTGACAAATCAGTTACCATGGTGTTTAACATATTTGCAACTGAAGCCACGTACCGTTCTACTTGACCGTTACTTCTTGGCGTTCCTGTGGCTATCATATGATGTTCAATTTGTAAATCTCTAAATAGGGTTCTGATTTGATTGGAACTGAAATTTGTACCTCTATCAGTAACAATAAGTGAAGGTGTACCAAATATTGTAATGGTTTCTCGAACTATTGGGATCAATTCCTGTGCAGTTAGCGTTTTAAGTGGCTTAAGTAAACAAAACTTAGTAAAGGCATCTACAATAAATAGTACATATTTATACCCTTCACTGGATAGTGGGAATGGACCCGTACAGTCTAAATGTATTGTATGAAATGGAACTGCTGTCTTTTCTATAGGATATAAAAGTCCTTGCTTGGGCCCTGAGTGTCCTTTTCGTTCGACACAGATTAAGCAATGAGTTAAATATCTTTTAACAAACAAAGCCATATTTGGAAACCAAAAGTTTTCTCTAATTTTATGTATAGTTTTTTCGTATCCTACATGGCAATTTTCGTCATGAAATAGTTTAAGAATACTAAGTCGATGACCTTTTGGTATATACAATTTTGGTTCAGAATCAGGTTCAGTTTTATAATAAAGTAAATTATTTCTAATAATGTATTGATTTGAATCTAATTCACCAGCCTGTGCTCGATCAATAAGGGTTTGTGTTTCAACGTCATTTTGCTGGGCAATATCTAACCAAGATCGGCCAGTGTTAGCGGGAAGGACATTAGAACCAGAAGAAGAAGCCAGCCGAGATTCATTTATGACATTAATTGTACGTATTGTTAGATCAGAATTCACAGGGTTGCGGCTAAGAAAGTCAACGTGATTAATATACTTTCCCTTTTTGTATATAATTTCAAAATTAAAATCTTGTAGAAATGTCCACCAACGGGCCACTCTTGGTGAAAGATCCCTTTTATTTGCTGTGGATTTAATTGAATTACAATCAGTTATAAGTTTAAAAGGTATGCCAAGTAAATACACTCTAAAATGTTTTAGAGCGTTATAAATAGCTAAAGTTTCTAGATCGTAAGAGCAATATTTTGATTCGGCTGGGGAAGTTTTTTTACTATAGTAAGCTATTACTTTATTTACATTATTAACTTTTTGTAATAAAATTGCTCCATAACCTAAAGCACTTGCATCAGTATGCAACTCAGTGTGTAATTCTGGATTAAATATAGTTAACAAAGGTTTAGATACCAGACAATCAATAACATAATTCCTCGCAGCATTTTGTTCAACACTCCACTCCCATTTCACATTATTTTTTGTTAATTTTGTAATACAAGCTGTACGAGCAGCAAAGTTAGGAATAAACTTGCGGAAATAACTGGCTAAGCCCATAAACTGCCTAACCTGCTTAACATTTTTTGGAGCAGGGGCGTTAGTCAGTGCTGAAACTTTTACTTCGCTAGGTCTAACTCCTTCGCTGGATATGTTTCTGCCCAAATATTCAATATTATCTACAAAAAAACTACATTTTTTCACATTAATTGTAAAACCAGCGTTACTAAGAGATTCAATAGTTTGTTCTAAATAATGAACACCTTCCTCTATGTTAGAAAACGGTATAAGGATGTCATCAATGTACACGAGAAGGAATTTTAGGTGTTGAATCGCTTTATTTATTGCTTTTTGGAATACAGACGGTCCATTACAAATACCAAAAGGCATTTTCAAAAACTCGTAATGTCCGTCCGGTGTAATGAAGGCAGTATACTTGACAGAGTCTGCTGCTACTGGAACCTGATAAAAACCATTTTTCATATCTATAGATATATAATACTTTGCATTACCTAACCTGTCAATTTGATCTTCAATCAAAGGTAGGGGGTAACGATCTTTTTCTATAATTTTATTTAGAGCTCTAAAATCAACACACATTCTGTCACCACCATCCTTCTTTTTCACTAAGAGGACGGGACTGGCAAAATGGGAATCGCTCTCTCTAATAATGTTTTTGTTCAAAAGATCCGTAATAATATTATTAACTTTCTCTCTTTCGATTGGGGCCAGCCTATAAGGTCGATAGTACACAATGTCATCTTTTTTCAAACGTATATTTAACTCACCAGTTTGTACATCACCAGTTTTATTTAAAATATTTGAATGTTTTTGAAAAATAGACATAACTGTATTTTTAAGATCGCTGGGTAAATGATTAAGCCTAGAAGACAATTCCAAAAATTCTGTCGTTAAATGATCGGCCTGTACTACGTTCAAATTGAATTGGGCACCAAATATTACTTTTCGTGACAACCTACTACCATTGCCATCCGAAATAATTTCAATATCGGGGTACTCAATGATGTTTCTACCTATAAGAAGATCAAAAGAAAAATCATAATCTCTAACAACATAAAAATCAAGATCTACACAAACATCATTATTTCTAATTGGAATTGTTACTAAGCCAAAAACATGCAAACTGCCTTGTCCTATACCTTGAAGCTGTAAACTACACGGTGTGAGATGACACCCAATACGTTTTACTATACTTTCCTTTATAATACTACAATCAGCTCCTGTATCTATCAGACATTCAATTCTTAAATCATTAACAAAAACTTGAGTTAATTTTAGATTCGCTTTTCTAAAAAATTAACCTCATTATTACGTGATTTAAAATAACACACCGTATCTGTATGTCCTATTTTTTTACAAATATTACATGTAACTACATTTAATTTAGAGTCTGTTGCGGTGGCAGGTTTAGCTTCAGTTTTTTTATTTAAAGGACAATAATAACTTATGTGACCCAGAGTGCCACATGAAAAGCATTTTTTTTCATTGTTATTTAATTTAACACGTTTTGATACATTAGGTGCAGAAAAGATTTTCTCGCTTTGCTCAAACTGTCTCTTTTTCGTACCCTTGACATATGCGGAAAATAAAGATATTAGCCCAGAGGTGGTTGTAACACTGCTATTGAAAGAAGCCATCTTAACATTGACGTCTGCAATGCCTCCACACACTAGTTCGATTAATTGACTATCACTAAAAGCTATCTTAGTATTGCGTAATAACTTAATTTTTTCTCTAGCGTATTCACAATAAGAATCGGCAGAGTCGGAAGAATACAAAACAGCCTTAGTTAGTTTTTCAGTAAGATTTTTTTTTTCCGGGTATAAGTCAGTTAAATCACATTGAAAATTTTCCCATGTTCTACCATTTGTGGGTTCCCATGCTTGGAACCAAGATAATGCAGAGCCTCTAAGGGCCGTACCGGCTTTAGCAACTGTTGTGATGCTGCTCCACTTGAATTCCTTTGCAAGTGTCTCGATATTCTTGCACCAGGAGTCAGCTCCAGTGTCACACGTTGCTGGATCAAATAGTGGCAGTGCCACATCATCATCACGCTGGCGGCTGGCTGTAGCAGCTTCGCGAATTGCAGTTAGAAGATTAGTCAGCAAGGCAGTATCCATTTTCTGAAAATATAAAATAAATATTATAATGGTTTTAATACGTATAAACTTAATGCGTTATACCTATAATGTTTGATTATACGTTGCAATGGAACACAAATTTACTCTTAACAGAATATATTTAATAGTTTTTTGCAAAACACCACGACAGGAGAGTAGCTCCCGCCACGTGCTATCCTGCAAAAACAAATGCAAAGCAATACTATCGGAGTGTAGCTCCGACCACGTATCGATTTACAGCACTAAACCACATTACAATATCTTTGCAAAACATCACGACAGGAGAGTAGCTCCTGCCACGTGCTGTTCCACAAAATTAGATGCAAAGCAATACTATCGGAGAGTAGCTCCGATCAAGTATCGATTTACAAATTGATACCAAATATCACCGAGTAAATTTAAAAAGTTAAAAATATAAATGCACCAATTCAATTTTAATCTTAGATTTAGATAAATAACGTAATGCTTACCTTCAAAACGTGTCCACTTATGTGGGTATTTACGTGAGATCCCACTTCTGATGTGAGATTTTACAATGCTAGGTATTTATTACAGAAAGGCTGCTACCGAGTATTTAATTATTTAATTGAATAGGATCTTACTATTTTACTAGATTACTTTAAAAAAACTAATTAAATTGTATCAAACTAACAAGTCTGATAATCTTCAGACTTCATGTGATTACTTTAATGAATAAGGTGAGCCATTTAGATTCTAAGAGTAAAAGTCAATATTATTGCTATGATTATATTTCTTGTTATTTTATAAATAACACTACAAAGATTAATTCTAACAATTCACTTTAGCTAAGCTTTTTAAATACAATATAATAGATTCATTTATAAAAGCAGTAGCTATGATATTGCAACATAGTAAAGCATAATAACGATATATAATTTCTAAGCACATAAAACACTACAAAGATTAATTCCAACAATTTATTTTAGCTAAGCTTTTTAAATACAATATAATAGATTCATTTATAAAAGCAGTAGCTATGATATTGCAACATAGTAAAGCATAATAACGATATATAATTTCTAAGCACATAATACATAATAAAAAGTATTATAACAGTTCACACTTAACTTATTTGGGAGATCTGCTTCGTTTGAATGCCGACGAACAACTGCCCGGGCAAGGAAGGGACGGCGCTTTTATAGGCAGTGACAAACAAGTGTGACTCATAGCGCGTCGAATCACCTGATTTGCATCGGAGTATTTTAACGTAAATTGATCATACAAATAACGCCAAATTGATTACATAAATGTTTTAAATAACTAATAATGCAAAATAAACAATTTGTACCTGATTTTCTTAAAATTAAACACTTCTAAACTTATGATTAATTTTAACGCAAATATTGTTGCGAACATTGTTGTTGTTTCCAACTTCTAAACTTATATGAATAAATTATACATCATTAATAATTAATCAGTACAAACAATATGTATTTCCTATCAAACGCATTTAATGATCTCAAAGTGGCACTCATGAAGGTACCAAATTTAGGTTACTACAATCCTCATGATAAGACTGTGGTGATTGCAGATGCAAGCCCAGTAGGTCTGGGTGCAGTGTTAGTGCAAATCAACAAGAACGGGCCAAGAATAATTGCATTTGGCAATAAAACCCTCAGCAGCTGTGAGCGTCGTTACTGCCAAACAGAAAAAGAGGCCTTAGCCCTGGTTTGGGCATTTCCATATGTTCCTGTATGGCAAGGTGTTCGATCTAATAACGGACCATAAGCCCTTGGAGGTGATATTTGGCCCGAAAGCAAAACCATGCGCTCGCATTGAAAGGTGGGTGTTAAGGCTGCAATCCTACAATTTCAAGGTGAAGTATAGCCCGGGGAAGACCAACATAGCTGACCCAATATCGAGACTCTGTGAAGTGGCAACAAACCCGACGGCTTTATTTGATGACCATGTTCAAGCGGTTACCGAATCTGCACGACCAGTAGCCATCCCATTGCAAGAAATCACTGAGAGTTCCCTTGGAGACGCAGAGATACAGAAAGTTAGAGAGGGCCTTTACAATGGAAACTGGGATGAAACGGTTAAAGCCTATAAACTTTTCCAAAATGAATTATGCTTTCATGGCGATATTCTCCTCAGGGGGACGAAAATTGTAATCCCAACCAAATTACGCAGAAGAGTTCTGGAAGCAGCGCATGAAGGCCACCCGGGGATAGTCGCGATGAAGGGCAGATTGAGAACCAAAGTATGGTGGCCTAAGTGCGACAAAGATGCGGAAAACGTATGCAAAGCCTGTAAAGGATGCATCCTGGTCTCTGCTCCCAGCGCCCCAAACCCATTAAAAAGAAGAGACTTACCTTCCGAACCATGGATTGACATAGCAATTGACCTCATGGGCCCCTTACCTAGTGGAGATTATATCCTGGTAGTTGTGGATTATTACACCAGATATAAAGAGGTGAAAACATGCAGAACCATAACAAGCTCCGAAATAATCGGAATGCTTAAAGACATTTTTAGCAGACTTGGCAATCCGGTCTCGCTTACATCAGACAACGGGAGACAATTTTCCAGCGAAGACTTTAAGAGTTTCTGTGCAGAAAGAAACATACGACTCTATAATACCATTCCCTACTGGCCGCAACAAAACGGAGAGGTGGAGCGCCAGAATAGGGACATCCTTAAACGTCTCAAGATTTCTCAAGTAGAAAAGAAGAACTGGAAGGAGGCTCTTCGTGAGTACATGGTGATGTACAATAGTACACCTCACACAGTTACAGGAAAAACACCTGCAGAACTGTTCTTTAGACGACAATTTCGAGACAAGCTGCCTATGATTCAGGACATGACGCATCTCTCGGAGGATCTTGAAATGAGGGATAGAGATAAGGAACTAAAGGAAAAAGGGAAGGAATATGCGGATAGGAAGAGAAAAGCTGCTAGTTGTGAATTGGAAGTTGGAGATAAAGTATACGTCAAGAACATGACCAAACAAAACAAGCTGAGCTTAAACTATGAACCCGAAACACATACCGTGGAAGCGAACAAAGCAGGGGACGTAAGTCTTCGGAACGATGAAACTGGTCAGCAAATCAGACGGAACGTCGTACACTTGAAACGAGTGGAAGGACAATGGAAGGTGCTAGATGATGGAAATAATGCTAGTGATGCTCAAACAAACGATAATGGTGATGTAAATCAATCACAACTCGAGTGAATAAATGATGGACAACAATGAGGAAATGATTGATGATTAGTGATTATTCAATTGCTGATTTTGATTATACAAGGACTTGCTGATTGTACTTGATATAGGTACTTATGTAAGAATAAAAATGTCTATTAAATTATAATACATTTTGGTGATTATGAAGGTATTTAATTTGTACGTTAACCTGATCACAGGTCCTTAACTGGATATTGTATTAGGTATGTTTATTTTTATAAAAAAAAAACAATAATAAGGGAGAGATGTAGTGTATAGACATTTATAGTTGTGGATAACTGTCGTCTCGAGCAGCGCGCACGCGGGTCGCGGGGCGGGGCGGGCATGAGCCAACCGACCGCCGCGGAGTGAAGACGTGGACGCTTGCTGCGAGCCGATATCAGTGTGGTTTAGTGTTACTTGTTATTTCCTAATATTAACCCGATCCATAGTGTACATTACAAGATGTAAACAATATTCCACCTCGAGACTTTTTTTATCTCAACAGTCTAGGTGCATTCTCGTATTCATAGCATAACGCACAGAGGTCTTGAAAAAAGAATAATTATAATTATTACAAAATATCCTTCTGTACGTTTTCCCACTGACAGGATTACAACATTGTTGTTAGTACAAAAGTCATTTTGTGTAAAAGATAATGTGTACCCTTTATTATATGAAAGTACTGTCTAATTTATTATTATTAAATAATAGCTAAGCAGCATCTGGCTGATGTGGGTAAATAAAACATATAGCGTGTCGCCGTACACTATTATAATGATTCGGAAACCTTTTAGTCAGCCACCGTCGTTTCTCAGTTAGAACCCCATAGTAAACGTTCCCCCGCTTATACTGGCTGCCCAACGCGGTAAAACAGAAAAAACCGGTTTTCGTGGACACCTAGCAACAGTGAAAAAAGTCGTTTCTCGGGGTAATTACTCGTTTTTCAAGTATATCAGTGCATGTGCTACTAACAAAACTCCGTTTCGTGCAGTGTAAATACCGACGAGTTTCGTTTCAAGATGCCGCGTACACGGCGAGCGTCTTTCAGTAGCGTGCAAAGCAATGGCGGCGGTGACACGAACATTACGAACGTTTCAATGTCGCAAGAAGCTTTTACAAATCTCATGACGTCTTTTGCAAACAACGCGACGAGTGGAAATTTCGCTCAGTGCACGTAGAAGTATACCGGTCGCCCAGATGAGTCGTTGGAAATTTTTCTCGACGCCATTAGTACCTGGGTACTTCTCATCGAAGCTTAAATTTGATGGTCACACAGTTATATTTCCTAAACGGTATAAGTTAGAAACAAAACTTGTGAATTGGAGGATAAAACATCTAATAAGCTACAAAATAAATAAAATTTGTCATAATAAACACGAAAATATATAGCTAAAATTAACACGATCGGTCAAAAGCGGGGTCATTTTTCGCATTCTCATCGTGTCACACTTCCGGTTGCAGTAAAACATTTGGTTACTGCTTTACCAAATACCGTAAACGGGGGTTACTTTGATCGATTTCAAAGTTTCGGAGTTGATAAGTTTTCAATAAGAAGGTAAAAAAAAAAACTAAAAATACGTGACAATCGGTTTCTTTGGATCTATGGAATTATTAAATGAAAAAAAATTTCAGTTACTAATTATTGAAAAAATAAATAAAAACTGCCTGATCAAAGTTAAACGGATACTGGGGTTACTTTGAAACCATACAATTTTGTTACAGAAATGCAAAGTAAACCCGGTTATTATAACGTAAAAAAAAATTTAAAAAAAATTGTCAATAGGAAAAAGAATTAGAGAAGTTTAAAAGTTTCGGGGTTACTTTGATAAATAATAAAGACATTGATTATGAAATTTAAACTTTAATAAAGATAATAAATGCTAAAAACTTAACTTATTTTGCTTGTTAATAAAACTTTAAACAATTTCCAAAAATATTTCGTATTAAATTAACAAAAGGATGTTCTTAAATCCCACTTGAAGTACTTAATTAGTAGTTATATTATTCAGTCTAATGATTGCTGGAATGAGATCGCTTTATAAAATTATGAATTAAGATATTTCTAAAATATTTATATCGAAATTAAATTTGCAACACTCAATGCCGTCTTCATTTTCAAAGATTGACGGTTTTGGAAGATATGCAACAATGTCCTCTTTATTAATTTCCGATATATCATCTCGTACTAACTGGAAGCACTTCTTGTTTCCCATGGACTTGAAACCTACAGCGATCAAAGGGATCAAGTCTGTGATCCGACAAACGTATTTGTATGTTTTTCGGCTTCCTCTGGAATAAAATTTAGATAAAACATATCTTCCCACCTCCAGCTCGTCACTTTCTGATGGTGGCGGACTTTCGCTTTCCGAGTTTTCATTAATTGGAGTTTCATTTGGAGAAGTGGTGTTTGTAACTCTCATTTGAGGTTCTACAGTCGAGACACTTGCACCTGGCACAACATTAAGACGTGTTCTTTTCGGTCTAAGACCGCTTGTCTCTCCACCAAACCTTTGTTCTTTTAGGAACGTAGTAAGTACGCTTTCCACTTCCTTTGTGGGATCAGGTTCTACTACTACAGATGGAAGGCGTTTCAAGACCTGTTCTCTACACAATGGATATAGGCCAGTCGCTTTGAATGCACTTACCAAATTTCTCTTCACGCCTCCTGAAATATCGGAGAATGGAGCATGTGGTTTAGCTTTGAAATTATTCATTTTTTCCAGTGCTTTACAAAGAAGTCTCGGAAATGAATCTTTTGGAACTGTAGGTAAACGGGGATTTTGTATCTTCCAAGTGGTCAGTATTTGCCTCCAGGCAGACTTCAATGGCCGAAAGAAGGCCACGTCCAGTGGCTGACAGAGATGAGTAGAATTTGGTACTAGACACACAAAATCGATCGCATTTTCCTCACAGAGCTTAAATACATCCGTATCGAGATGTGATGAAAGGTTGTCACCTATGATTACTTTTCTACCTGGCAAAGCTTGTGCATGAGGAAGAAAAGTGGTCGTAAACCAGTCGCGAAAGGTAACTGCATCTATCCATCCACTAGATGTCCGATTAAATCTGGAACCCTGGGAACAGCAGGACTTTTCGCAGCATGGCGCACCACGTGGCGCACCCTCTTTCCATGTATCATACATATGTACGCTTTTATAAATAATGTACGGTGGCAAAAGAACTCCGTCCGCTGAACCACATACCATGACCGTGGTTGCACTTTTGGTGTAGTTCATCACTTTCTCGGGATACTTTACCCCTCTCTTGAATATACCTAATTTTTTCCCCGGGTCGTCACTAACATTAGACTCGTCATAATTAAAAATATTTGAAGCGGGTACGTCTGCAATGGAAACATTTGTTTCTAGATTGTCAAAATAATTATTAATTGACTCGTGTGAGACGTTCGCTCTTGCTTTTTTTATGTTAGTAGCGACTCGCTTGGAATATTCACTTTTGTGCCTTTTTAAAATGGAGTAGGCCCAATCTTCTCCAGGCAAATTATTTATAAACTTGGACACTGTTCTTCCCTTTCTGTCAAGGTAAGATTTAGCTAAAAACCTCAAATCTAGGATATTCAAAGGATACCCCCAATCTGCACATTTGGCAGCAGATTTCAAGAGTGTTACTTCTTCAGCTTCACTGAACACTGTCTGAGCACCAGGTCTCTTTACATGTTTACCTTTGTATCTATTGTACAATGTTCCGTATGGTATTTGGTATTCATTAGAGGCAGCTCTAATTGAAAGATTCCCTTCAACAACCTGTTTGAGAGCCTCTTCTAAGCGACTTTCGGTATAATTTTTGTAGTCTCTAGACCCAAGTTTCCTTTTATAATGTCGAGGCATTATTCTGAAACAAGAGAATACCTAATTAATCGCATAAAGAGAGAAAAAATACATGTATTGCTGGATTTAGGGTTAGATTGATCACCCGGGGTTAAATTGATCACATGATCAATCTAACCACATGTACCCAATCAATGACACCCCGGAGAAAAAAAAATTACGAAATGTTTAAATTTGAGGTTAGAAGTAACGAGTATTTTTTTCCAAACTACTGGATATAGTCTACATAACGCATTACATCTACTAATATTGATATATTGTCACTTACCCCTCAGCGTAAGAAGTTTTGCTGCGTAGTTTTTTTGACGTAAACAAGTTTGGCTTCAAAATATTTATTTTTTATCAGAACAACAACAGTTTCTCGTAAAGCACTAATGACATCTGATTTGACAGTTATCAATGTTGCCAGTTTAAAAAACACATATTAGAAAATACGTTCCGTTACCACGCAAATTGTATTTTTGTCTAGAGAGGAAGTTGTTATCAAAGTAACCCCGTGATTCAAAGTAACCCCCGTTTACGGTACCAGTGTATTTGTATGTTACATATACTAAAGTGATCGTAATTAAATACACTTTACAAACAATAGTCTAAAAAAATAGTTTTTATCATTACTTTGAATTAAATACACAATATGCGTCGGTCACACGATTTAAGGCACTTTAGATTTGCGTAGTAATAAAGGCTTACTGTTGAACACAACAGCAGCAACCAATCTCAGAGTTCGATTTGGTCGAGCATTAGTCGTGTTCCGGCATCGCAGAAGTAAGACGTGCGGCTATCGTTCCATGAAAATAAAATATTGGTAAGTTTTTATTTATTCGTAGGTGTACAATCACTTGCATGAACATCATTTTTCTGCATTTTATTTTATCAATTGAAATTAAAGCTAGCTCATCGAACCCCCAAAATGTTGGAGATATTTATGTAGTATTTGATTTAAAACAATACGCCTCAACTTTGCAGGAATTTATAAAAAAGATATATTTTCGTCACCTTCGTGACATTACTTTCGTGGCGTTTTATCCACGAAGGTGATTTTATGGCACGAAAGTGATTTTTTGCATGTTGGAAGTACCGTTTTGTGTCTTATTTCAGCTATTCAAAATGCCAAAGAACGCCGTGAAAAAGAAATGTATGTAAACTATATTCACGAGCTTGGGTTGATGATGACTCTAATACAACATCTCAGTCCACGAACTCTGATACTTCAACCATATCTATATCATATCCATATCTATCTATTTGTTACCTATATTAATAATGTTTTATATTAAAAACTTTCATTAAAATTGTGTAGTTTTAATTGACATAATATATTAAGAACCTCCCCGTGTGGTACCGGGGGTAAAGAATTGCACCACCCCATCTCTTCCCGTGGGTGTCGTAGAAGGCGACTATGGGACCATTCCAGAGGATGGGCAGCAGCGTCTCTCTGTGCTTATCCTCACCTTACTGCGATCGCCAACCCGCCTGCCAAGCGTGGCGATTATAGCAAATTCCCCTCAAAATGATTTATCCTTGAGGGAGGCCTTTGTCCAGCAGTGGACGTCTTTTTGGCTGAGATGATGATGAGAGATGATGATTAAGAACCTATTTAGTACATAGGGCAACACGGACTACTCCGGTCCGCGCCAGAGATACGTGTTGCTCTATGATTTAGTAGGATGACCGAACCTAGGACCGACTTGGATTCTCTTTCTGTGATATCATGTATTTTACTGTTTTAATTATGAAAATAGGATTTAGTTGTTATTTCATTATCATTTAGTTTTATAACAAGTACCTGGTCAACTATGAGAAAATAATGTTTAAAGTTACTGCGTCACTTTTGTGGATCGTCGTGTCACCTTCGTGGGATCTAGAAGTTCAAAACACTATATCTTTTAAACAAGACTCACGATTTGATTGATTTGCTTATGAACTTACTAGTATTATCAAGCGCTATAAGTTTTTTTACAAAAATGGATCGCTTAAGCAAAAATAACAATTTACCACGAAGGTGACGATAAGAATCGTAGCGATGAGAATTACCCACCTACAAGGAGTGCATCAATGTTTCGGATGAAAACGCACTACGAGGTATGTCGATGCTGTTGGAAGGGCCCGCGGCTGTATGGTGGCAAGGAATTAAAAGGACAACGACCTCATGGCAAGACGCGCTTACGCGTCTTAGAGGCGCCTTCGGCGAAAATGATCCGCCGTACCGAGTTTACAGGAGATTGTTTTCCCTAGACCAGGGGAGGAACATACAGATTTGTTTATCGCGAAAATACAGGCGTGGTTCGCGAAGCTGCCACACGAAGACTTATCCGAGAAGGTCCAGTTGGATATGGCATACGGACTTCTCGGTCAACGTATTCGCAAGCGGATAACAAGAGAAGGTATAGGTACTTTTGATGAGTTGCTACGTAAGTCTCGCAATGTTGAAGACGCCTAGTACGTCGCAAGCTAGGCCGCGAGTACGAGTGGAAACCCGCAAGTCGCATCATACGCATACTTCACCGTCACTAAAGACTGCGCCGGACGCCGTGCAAGCCACCTCCGAGAACGTCGAAGTCGCGGACGCCGCATTGAAGAGGTCTTTTTGTGTATATTGCAAGCAATACACGGTCACACAAAAGTTACGTGCGAAAAACGTCCAAGTCAAGAAAAAAGGGTAGACTGGGTACGATTGAAACAATTTTTCTATGACTGCGTTTATTGAAGTATCTATTCATGTAACAATAATAATATAATAATAATAATAAATTTGCAGTCATAGATAGTAATCAAAAACAAAAAAATATAATCCACGTTTACTTAAAAAATAAATGCAACGGCAACCGCACGCTTAAATGATGGAAAAGTCCTTAGCAATCAAAATTCTTCATTTTTATTTAATGACGATAACATATATAAACAAGTTTCTACAGAAATTTTGTTTGATGTGCAGTCAGATATTATATAGTCAAATTTTGGGAACGTATTTAATAGTTTTTAAAAACTATACAAAAACTTACAATGAAAAAGGAATATAATGCTAAGGTGGTCAATGTAGAGACCTTATAACTACTATGACCGATTTTGAGGCCTTAATATACTGAAGGTGAAGAGGTCTGGTCGATGCTAAGATCCAGACGCTAATGCTCTAAATTATTTAAGATTAATACCAGCGGATGTTTAATGTGTGTCAGTTTTCTAAGAATTACTTATCGGAGTTACAATGTCAGCCCTCTCAAGCAAGAGCTGATTGATGAGAATGTGGGCCAGGGGGTACCATAACTCCTCCCTCCCTAAGAGCAAAATTATCGGGATTTTCGTTAACCGAACTTTTCCGATAATTTTGTATAAAGGATACAATGTTCTTTTTATAAAAACAGATTAAAATTATAAGAGAAATCAAACTTATTAAACTAAAAATTACATAAAATAAGGTACGAAATGTAGAGTCATTTTCTCTAAAAGCCGCACTATCAATCACTTCACTTTGCTGTAACACTCGCGACATGTACTTGATTTCATCGAGGTTTACGTCGTTCATATTCAGTACGCGTGCACTCGATAAAGCTGTGTTCGTAGACGTCGTCGTAGCTTGTAGCAACGGTAGGTTTATGATAGGTAGCGGTGCAACTCTATTATTTTCCTCGTAGGCGATGTGGCTGCTGATGTGTATGCCTTGGATCTTCAACTCACAAGGCTCGTCCAGTGTTATAAGGTAAGTTCCTTTTACAGGATAATGGCTTATTTCAACATTACATTGTTTTATGATTGTAATCTGCTGTTTGGTGAATAGTATCCAATTTTCAGGGTTAATTTTCTGTATTCTTACGTCTTCAATTTTAATCTGATGTTGATGGCAGCGACTCAGGTTTTTGTCAAATTTCATCAGTTGTTCCACGCAGGTAAGTTCAGTATACATAGCTTTATTATCCTCAGCGCACAGGAAGTAATCTTCAGCGGTGAGGGCGCGACAGGGACTCTCTATCGGTAAGTACTTCGAGCCTTTTGCCAACAGGTATGGGTATTTAGGAAATATGGCTAGGGTTTTCTTTTCAGGTTCAAGGAAAATAGGTAAGGAGTATAATTTAAAGTAATTATATGTGTAATTTTCAACAAGCGGTACTTCCATAATAAATGAAATCTGATGTCCTTTAGTGAACGATTTTACTTTAATTGTTTCCTCTATTTTTACTAAATTAGACTCTGTAGGAGAATAAACCAAATTGCCATATTTTGAGATTAACTTTAAATGATATAAAAGTTCTGTAGAGTTTACTATTGATTGATGTAATATAGAATTTCTGCTGAATGCTAACGCTGTTTCAATTTCACTCAATTGAATAAATATAGTACGGAAATTACTTATAAAAAGACTATACAATCCTAATACATATGAAGCAAACAATGAGTTATCTGCTTTAGTAGTTAAATCTTTAAGTGTGGCTTCAACTTTCCCAAGTCGTGCGTTTATAATCTGTGAATTGTTGTGAATTGTTTCAGTGGTATTAATAAAACTGTCTAAGATTTTGGAGATTAACGTTAGCTTTTTAGAAACAACAACTTGGTTTTTATTTTGTGCTGAAATCAATTTGTCATATTTAACTGCGTCTTTATGATCAAGATTGCCAGTAATTACTTTTATCAATGATCCTAATGGATTTAATATTCCTCTTCTGAAACGTTGTTGGGGAACTAATTGGCGATATTTGTTTATAGTCATATCTTGAATATAATTTGTATGCATAAACATATTAACAAAATCATGAGGGAAAGGTTTATTTAATTCTAGTAAGTTTGTAAATTCTTTATATTTAGTTTTGATTAAAATTAAGTCATTATAAATGTTATCTAATCGTATGGTTTTTATAATATTCCAACTATCTATTTCTATGAAAGCTTGACCTTCTTTCACTGGCAGGATACCAGGGTTGCCATCAAGGGATTGCAGACGAAGGGCCAGCACCGGCATCACGATCCGGATCAGAAAGCACCACCTGCGGAGGGCGTTTTATATTTTTAATTGGAGCTTTCGTGATTCGCTCACCCATCCTGATTGGTACTACATTTCTATCTGTTTCGCCTACAACTTGAGCTTTGACATATCTTGGTTGATCCTTGCTTTTTCGCTTATTTACGCTTTTTACAAATATAGTTTTTCCAGGTGATAATTGCATTTCGCTTTCACCACCTTTTGCTTTTCTGATTCGTTCTTTATTTGCTTTCATTTTATCCGCTAAATGTTGATACAAGAATTTCGTTCGTTTTGCATGATCTTTTACTATTTGCTGTATATAAGTTTTATCGAAATCTATGTTAAAAGGGGTCTCTGAGTCTGTATGACCTAGAACTGCTTCAAACGGAGTAAGTCCTGTTACGGAATGTATAGCATGATTATATGCCATCACTGAGTATGTCATAATTGAAGCTGCGTCGGTACATTTCTGTTCATACTTTGCAAGTCGATATATTTCTATTACTGTAGAATGGAACCTTTCTATTAATCCCATCGAATTTGGATTGTTAGCAGTGCCTATATGTAATTCTACTTTATGTAAACACAAAAATTCTTTTAGTAATTCATTATTGAATTCGGTGCCAGGGTCGGAACTAATCTTTCTAGGTGTGCCATAAAAGGAAAAATACTTCATTAGAGCTCGTACTATTTCCGGGGTTGATTTAGATGCTATCTCTATACACTGTCCTAATTTACTAAAAGCGTCTATAAGGGTTAAGTATGATTTCCCTTCTATGGAAAATGTATCTATAAATAACTCCTGAAAGGGAGCATCTTGTGTTTGTGTAAGTTGTAAAAATGGTTTAATTGGCTTTCGGTCGTACTTCATTTTTCTGCAAGCTTCGCATGAATTGATTACAGCTGAAACGGTTTCAGGCATATTATCCCAGTAATAATTTCTTCTAAGGCTAACTAACGTCTCTTTAATACCTCTGTGACAGGTTTTTCCTAAATGATGTTTCAGAACTACAGCTCTTTGCTCCTTTTCATTTTCAATAGAAATTACTCGTTCTGTGCATTCATAAAGCTGTATCATATCCTTTTTAAATAGTTCTATCACGACTTTACTAAATAATGCGCGATGATTTTTATGTTCAAAATAAATGAAATACTTTAATTTTGGTCTAATGTATTCTTTAAGAAATTTTTTAACTAATTCGGGATTATCTAATGGCAAAAATACTTCTAAAATCTTTTGTTTCGCGTTTGACAAAATATTAACATTCATATCGTTTTTAAACCAAAAATGTACTAAAATTTGATTTGGTTTGCTGTCTATAGCTTCACGTAAAATCGGAATTCCGGTTGACTCTAACTCTGTTGCTGAATGTACTGTATGTGATTTACTTTCTTCAGAAGGCGATCTCACAGGGTACTCGGGAATACTTTCATCAGAAATGGTTATAGGGCTCAATGATGCTGTTCTACTTTGGTCTGAAATGGATATAGTGGAAGAGTCATGTCGACGTTGATTAGTAGCCAGCTGTTGTATATTTTGGAGAACTTCAGCCATTTGTCCTTGAAGTTTTATTTCGTTCTCATCTACGTTAACCTGCATTGACTGTCCTTCGTCATCGGAATCAAGGGCGTTAACCTTTACCCTTGAGAGAGCGTCTGCGTTTGTATTTTGTTTGCCGTTTTTGTAAATTATCTCGAAATCAAAGTCTTGTAGGCGTAACCTCCAGCGGGTAAGTTTACTGTTTGGGTCTTTAAGGGAATTAAGCCACGCTAAGGGACGATGATCAGTATATATGAAGAATTTTTGACCATAGAGGTAAGGCCTGAAGTGTTTAGTGGCCCATATGATTGCGAGTAACTCCTTTTCGATAGTGCTGTATCTCGCTTCCGTATCGGTTAATGTACGACTAGCGTACGCGATGGGCTTATCACTTCCAATCTGTCCTTGCGAAAGTACGGCGCCTAAAGCGATATTGGACGCGTCCGTAGTTAAAATGAAAGGTTTGTTATAATCAGGGTATTGTAAAAGAGGGGCATGAGTCAATAGTTCTTTACATTTATTAAAAGCATCCATATATTTCTGATCGACTATAATTTTATTACGTTTTTTTAAACAAGCTGTTAAAGGTTGTGTTACTTTTGCAAAGTCCTGTATGAAGCGTCTGTAATAGCCAACTAATCCAAGGAAACTTTTAATATCTGTGGTTGTCTTAGGAATTGGAAAATTTATTACTGCATTAATTTTGTCGTTGTTAGGTTTTAGTCCGTCTTTAGTTATAACGTGTCCAAGGTATAAAACATCCTTTCTTAAAAATTCTGTCTTGTCCAGTTGGATTTTTAAATTCGTCTGTCTAAGTCTATCAAATATATATCGTAGTTTTTGTATATGTTCTTCTAGGCTAGATGAAAAAACGATTACGTCATCTAAATAAACCATACAATGTATGCCTTGGAGGCCTCGCAACACGTTATCCATGGTACGTTGGAACGTGGCGGGCGCTGTCTTGAGACCGAAGGGCATTCTGATGAACTCAAAGTGTCCATTCTGTGAACTGAAGGCGGTTTTCTCTCTATCTTGCTTCTCTATCTCTATTTGGTGGTAACCGGAGGCTAAATCGATAGTACTGAAGTATACACTCTTTCCTAACTTATCAAATAGATCGGTTATGTTGGGTAGGGGGTACCTATCATCGATTGTAATGTCATTGAGTCTTCTGTAGTCAATCACCATTCTGAATTTAGCCTCGCCTGTTGCATCCATTTTTTTTGGCACAAGGTGCACAGGGGCGTTCCATGGAGAATGAGACTGTTTTATAACATTATCTTGTAAAAGCTTTTCTACTTGTTTGTTGATTTCGTTAGTTTGTACTGGGGCCTGTCTATATGGTTTTACAAATATAGGGTCTTCATTCTTTGTTCTGATTCTATGTTTTACTTGATTAGTAAAGGTAAGTGGCAGTTGATCACAATAAAAGATATCTTTATATTCTCTACATAGACTAATGATTTTATTACGTTCTTCCTCATTGGTGTGATCAAGTCTAAGTTTATTTAAATTATCAATAAGAAGTTTATCTATTTCGATATCTTTAGTGGATTCAATATAATTTAAGTCAGTTTCGTCTGATTTATGTTTTATTACCTTAAAAGGCTTTGTAACTTTAAGTTCTAATTCTTTATTTGTTGTGTTTTGAATTATCGTTGATGCATAGCCATTAATACAATTAACGATTGCGCTAGGCATTCGTACGCCATCATAAAGTTCTTTAAAATTTAAAATAGCTTCGCCAGAAAATTGGTCTATGGGCAACTTTACTCGTTGTTCACATCGCGGTTGTAGAATTATAGTGTAATCAAGATTATTATTAATTATAGGAATACTAGTAGTTTTTGTTCTCAGAATTAAATGTTTTAAATCAATTAATGCGTCTAATTGATGTAACAAATCGTTACCTATAAGTCCATCGTAACGTGCATCTACATCGTATAGATAAAATTTGTGGAAACTCTTGCTTTTAAATGTTGGTAAAAGTGGTATTTCTATAATTTCACTGTGTTCACTAGAAGAGTGAGTACTTACTACTTTAAATGGTTCAGGACGTATATAATTATAAAAATGATTATAAGCTTTTCTAGGACTCATGAAGGATCTAGTGCTACCAGTATCAATCATCATCTTGGCATCTATTTCTGGTATATAGATGTAAGGAAGTTTAAGTGTCGGGTCACAGTTTAATTCTATTCTTTCGGTTTTTCCGTAGAGGCTATTGTGTGAAAATTTTCATCCTGCGGTAGATGATTTATGTGTGAGTTAGTTTGAGGGGTCTCTTGTGTTACTTGTTCACAATATGGGTCTGTATAAAAAAACTCATTGTCGTAATTTTGTTGTTCCTCATAAAAATTATCATAATCAGAGTAATCATAATAATTATTGTCACAATTCATATCCATATGAGATAACTCATTCACATTAAGAGATGGTTTAAATGGTGCTGTACGCATTGACACATCCGTATTTTGAGGAGGCTTATTACCAAACTGTTGCGGTTGCATATTATTATTACCTAATTGCGGGCGGTAACCAAACTGGGGACGATATCCAAATTGTTGCATTTGATTATTATTATTATTAAACTGAGGGCGATATCCATACTGTGTACGGAACCCTTGCTGCATCTGATTATTGTTATTAAACTGAGGGCGATATCCAAATTGTGGACTTAACCCTTGCTGCATTTGTTTATTATTATTACCGAAAAAGTTATTACGGTTATTAAAAGGAAAAGTGCGTCCTCCAAACTGTGGACGACCAAATGTATTAGGTGTGGGCATTGCTCCAAATTTTTGTTGTAAAGTTGGTTTAAATTGTAAAGGTGTGTTATTATTGTTTTGTAATCCAAATTTAAAAGAATTTTGATTAAAATTATTAGGCATCTGTGGTTTATTTGCAATGTTAATAGATTTATTACGTAAACTATATCGTTCGTGAAAGTTTACCTCTTCCAAAACTATTTGTAAGGCCAGTTCTAAAGTTTTAGGTGCATTTAATCGAACAATTCTCACCATTTCCTCTGGGAGATTGTACATAAAAACATCCATTGCTTTACTATTGCAAATCATAATTTTACCTTTTTTCTCATTATCATCATCTAACAAATTAATTTTAGACATTAAATTAGATCTGACAGATTGAATTCTGTTGCAAAAATCTAAAAAGCTTTCATTACTTTTTATCTTTAAACTTTCTAATTGAAGCGCGATACACTCCTCGCTACGCGGATCTCCAAAATGTTGTTCTAATAATAGCTTTAGTTCAGTCCATGACGTCACATCTTCTCGTTCCGATAAGAGCGCGGCTGCGTCGTCGATGAGTCGACTTGTTATCGCATAATAAACATAGAGGTCTTGAGCTATGCTGCCTCTGTAGTTTGAAATTACGTATTCACTTTTACGTATAAATAAACTTAAATGTCGCTTATCTCCTCCAAAAAGGGGAATTAACCTAAGCATTTCACTTGGAATCATCCTAATTGTTTCAATTGGATTTTCCGGCTCCATTTTTATACTTTAATTAAACAAAAATCACGATTTAAAATAAATGAAACACACTTAAGAGACTACAATTACTAACATGTACTAATAAGTTAAAAAGATTTAGCATTTAGCAATATAATTATTCGTCAATAATTACGTACTTATTTCACTTTTAAAAAAATTATATTTAAAATTTTAATTATAACTTGGTTTATTCTCAAAACTTATTTATTTTCTTTTCTATATTTTCTTAGTCTATACTACGTGTAGAGTTATATACTCGTAGTAGTAACGTAAGGTTACGTTAAAACGAGAGAAGGCTTATCTCGATATTAACACATATAATTACGTTAAAATGAAAAATACAGGATTGGTAAAGGAAGGCAAAAAGTTTTACTCACCAACCGATAGCTCCCATACTCGTCGTCCTTTGCACTTTGACAAATTTATTTGGTTCGACGGATTCGCGATAGTATAGTTTACTGATTTCTGACAAATCCGCTCCGGCTGCGCCAGTCAAATTTTGGGAACGTATTTAATAGTTTTTAAAAACTATACAAAAACTTACAATGAAAAAGGAATATAATGCTAAGGTGGTCAATGTAGAGACCTTATAACTACTATGACCGATTTTGAGGCCTTAATATACTGAAGGTGAAGAGGTCTGGTCGATGCTAAGATCCAGACGCTAATGCTCTAAATTATTTAAGATTAATACCAGCGGATGTTTAATGTGTGTCAGTTTTCTAAGAATTACTTATCGGAGTTACAATGTCAGCCCTCTCAAGCAAGAGCTGATTGATGAGAATGTGGGCCAGGGGGTACCATAACTATATTGCCAATATGATTATCATTGTTTTATTGCTTTCTTGCTCTTTTTTTTCCGAGGCAATAAGATGAATTTCTTACTAGTCTAATGCTCTGTATATCTGTTTCAGCCTTTAAAAATTTTATAAATTGAAAGAGGGTTGGCTTAGATGTAATTTTAGTATTTATTCCACGGTGCCAACGCTCAACCGCATTCGTTGTTTGATTTTTTTCATTGTGGCAGCTAAATATGTCTTTAGTTATTTTTTGCAACCATTGACTGTCAAAATATTCA
Source organism: Eudonia mercurella (assembly GCA_963082485.1). Classification (NCBI taxonomy): domain Eukaryota; kingdom Metazoa; phylum Arthropoda; class Insecta; order Lepidoptera; family Crambidae; genus Eudonia; species Eudonia mercurella. The sequence goes on from CAUJAO010000025.1 coordinate 121,230, forward strand.
AAAAAATTTTGAGACAATTCAGTATCTGGTGACTTTTCTTGTATCAATAGATATGCTTCTGGGATTATGATTGGTGGCAAAGCCAAAAGGGTACACAGGCGTAATTTTGCGGCCTTCTGCAGTTTTATTGTAAACCAATTTTTTGCTCATCCTGAACACAGCATTCATAAATTGATAATAGCATCCTTTAATACTACTATCCGGAAACACTTCTCTCATTGCTTGAATAGCTGCGATTTTGTAGTCGCATTTATATGTACTGATACTAAACTGAAATTGTTCTTTCAGTATACTGAATAATCGCCTGTAAGTATTCTGGTGCTTATTTGGCAGTAAAGCGTAGACAATAGGAACAAAATCAATCGTATCGTTGTCTCTAGCAATATTAATATACAACGTGTATACTTAAATGAATCGTTTGAAAAAAAATGTTTTTCATAAATTTTTGGAATTGTTTCAAGATTATCACATACCTCTTTTTTGCATCTGTCCGTTATCGAATCTATCAAATTCCGTTCAAAATCACGAGCACAGGTATGCTTGCCCACACGTATTATCTCATTACAGTTGAGCGTAATTGATGTACAGCAATCATGTTGGTTGCAACAACGCCAGTTTGTAGTGCCCGACTTATTTTTTATACAAAAATTGTACTTGTAGCCGGCATGTAAAACGGCGGGCTTGTTTTTTTGATTGTTTATAAATACAACACTACTTCTACTCCTCACACGAATTTGAATCCATTATTGCTCAAATTATCAAAACAAATATCTGATGTGTAATCAAATAACAAATAAGACGACGTTATTTTAATAAATAATTCTCACATCTCATACCTACCAGTAGGTATTACAGATAGCAAATAGGTTTTATATCATTTTATGAGTCATGTCATTGTTATGTTAAGGGGGTGCAGCGCGGACGCAAAACTGTGAGTTTCAAGTTTCTTTATGATAGCGAGCGAGCGGCGCGTGGCAGTGGTGTGACAACGGCGCACGACTACGAATACGCACACACACTAATATCTGTGCAGAGTAGGCTGGTAATTTAATTAGAGCAATATTTACTTTCGTAAAATCATAGGCGTTTGGGTAAAAAATAATAAAAGTCTTAATTTTTTCCTATTCGTATTTTTTTATTGAAAAATAAGACAACAGTGGCCTGCAAAATTTCAATACAAACATATTGATGTCGGATCATTGTTTCATTTGTGCTATATTTACAAAGATTCTTAAGAAATAAGTTTTTAGATATCATTACTTTTACGTATTGTTTATGCAGTTTCTGGGTATTCATTTCAAATTCCAAGACAACCATGGCCTTGTGAAAGGATCAAGCTAACCTACACTAGTCCTTTTAATGTATATGACCTAATCAGCGCCTAGCACCAGTGACTTAAAAACACGTAAATTTTCGAAATTCCGCGCGGCACCCCCTTTATGGGATCGTTTTACATAGGAAATATCCCAAAATAAACTAGCTACGCAAATATTTATATAAAATACAGTGAAAAAATTAAACGCTTACCCGACCCAGCCAGGAATCGAACCTGGGTCTTCCGCAATCCGGGCGGCTGCACTGACCGTTATGCTACCGGAAAGGCTGACGTAACCGCTAAATTATTTGGTTTGGTCGTTAAAATTTTGGGGTTATCATAAAACATTCTGTGTGTCTCTCAATGAACCATTTCGAAATGGTCACATTGAACCTGGTTAATTGTGTACTTACTACCTACTGGTTCATTATGTACTCTTTTATATTGTAAGTCAGAAGGTCAATAAAAATAATGACTCTAATATTGAGAAGTACCTTTTTGAATAGCTCCAAATCTTACTAAGAGCACGTGTTTTGGAAGTTGACTATAATATTCTGTTTTCAGTCATTTTATTTGTCATTTGTTAACAGTAAAAAAATTAAGACTTAAATTTTCACAAACATATGCTTTTAGGATGCCACGTGTGAAAGTAGGTACTCGTCAGGACAAAGGGCAACCAAACAGCTGAAACCATGTTAAAAGCATTAAAATTACATCGGACAGGAGTGAATATTCGAAAAGTAGCCAAAGAATTACAAATCACGTACCCCACTTTAAGAAGATACGTTGCACGAAACTTGCACGTCCCAATTTGTAATCTCATAGGTAAAAAGCTAACACCCAAATTACGAGAACCGCTCCATATTTACACAGACACAAAAAGTAAAATTGAAAAATTATATTTTGGATTGTGCTTCAAAGTTCTATGGCTTGACAGTTAAAGATTGTCGAAAAGTTGCCTACCAATTGGCCAAGATCAATACAATAACAGTGCCAGATTGTTGGGAAAAAGACCAAATGGCAGGGAAGGAATGGTTTCGATACTTTAAAAGACGACACTCCGACTTGTCAGTAAAAAAGCCTTAGGCTTGTAGCCTCGCTCGCACTACTGCTTAACCGAGAAATGGTTAAAAGTTTTTTTACCAATTTGAAGACTGCAATGGAACGACATCCCTCTTTTGAAAATGGTTGCCGTATATACAATCTAGATGAGACTGCTACGTCTACTGTACAAAGGCCGCCAAAAGTAGTCGCTCTCAAAGGCAAACACAATCTATCTAAAGTCACTAGTGGAGAAAAAGGAACACTAGTTAAGTCATGTGCAATAGTCTGTGTCTCGGGTATTCATTGAAATTGTTAACGTGACTGATTAGCGTAATGAGAAACATATTTTTAGAAGAGAAGTTTATGTTGCCTTTCCCATTAATAAAATTAAAACATAAAAGAAAACCTTTTTGTTACTTATCACACACTAAGAAAGCATAATTAACTCAAATAGAGGACACAAAACTAGGTGGTTCATTGTAAAAAATACCCTGGCTTAATGAGTACACCTGGGTATTACACATTGAACCAATTACGTTTTTAAAAAAAATCTATAGTGCTCCTAAATCGTAATAGTTTTTAAATATACGTCAAATCTTTCTAAAACTCAGATAAATTCTCTACCTGTTAACAAAAAGAATGACGCTGTAAGGCAAAAACAGAAGCAAATACAGTCATTCAAAATTTCTGTATACAGGGTTATTGGATTCCAATCCAAAACCTTGCAGTACATCAAAACGAACAACTTTTATTCTACGACTTAAAAATTCGAATGCTTTTTCAAAAATTGTTAGGTTATATTTACCCGGAAATCAGCTGTTACCAACACGGACCTCTCCGTGTTGGTAACAGCTGATTTTTTCAGCTTCAGCTGATTAACCTTAAGATTATAATATTTTTTTAAGTTTTATCGACTGTTTTAAGTATAAATGACTTTAAGTTTTAAAAATCAGCTGATTCTCGATGTAATATAACCTCAAAAAAATAAAAAAAATGTTCGAATTTCCAATAGTTGTAGAACAAAAGTTGTTCGTTTTGATGTAGAAAATTGGATTGGAATCCAATAACCCTGTATAATACTTATATACTTTTTTATTGTAAATACATACAATATTGTCCCTTCCTCCCGGACCTCGATGGCGAGCAGACGTATTAGAAACCTTATTTGTGCCGAATTTAAAATAAATATTAAAAATTAGTGCAAATAAAACAGAGACGGTGTACTAATAGTCCGACTGTCCGATTAAGAGCTTGCGTTCGGTAACGTTTCTTTTCGTACAGTTCCGAGTATGTGTGTGTGTATATGTGTTACATTCTCGAAATGTTTTTATTTTATTTGTTTATTAGGACAACCAACAAAACAAACACTGAAACAAGCAAAAATTGCAGAAACAAACATAAACTTAAAGCTAAGTGTCATCTTAATTACAGGTTGCCACGGCATGCATTGTGGACTATAATAAAAAAAACAATTTATTTATTAAAAATAAACCTAATGAAAAATTGAGTACTTATATAAATCAAAAGTCATTCAGTCTTTCAGCCACTAATCTGGCGCCTTATCAAATGACTTTAATATTTCCTGTCTGAGCTTCTGGGGTTTATCTGCGAAGATGTCGATATTACAAACTTTGCAGAGTTCGTTATATTGCCGCTGTAGTCTATTTATGGTGGCGTGGTGACCCACATTGGTCCTGCTGCCCTTAACAGAAAAAGGCACATATCTTTTGACCCGTGCTAGTTTATATGGTACATTAAGATTTATCAATTGTAACAGAGAGGAACAATCCGTGGTGCCGTTGATTATCTTTTGAAGTAGCATTAAATCCAACAAATACCTACGATCCCTCAAACTGTTTAATCTAAAATAAGCCAGTCGTTCTTCATAAGAAGGAAGCTCTTTTGCCTTATGAGTTTGGTATGAGAGATGCCACAAAAAACGATTCTGTATACGCTCTATACGTTTGATGTGAACGTCGTAGTAGGGGGACCAGACCTGGCTACTGTATTCGAGGTTGGAACGGACCAAGGACTTGTACAATAGTATTTTTGTTGAAGGCTTTCTAAATTCTTTAGCATTACGTAATACGAACCCTAGCATTTGGAAACCTTGAGATACAATTTGGTCGATGCTTATGAAAGCGTAACTTTCTGTCCAGCAACACACCTAAATCGCGAATAGACTCCACTTCTTCCAAATCATGACCATCAATATTATACTTCGGAAGCGAAACAGTAGCGCATCTGGAAAATCTAATAAATTTGCATTTGTCGAGGTTCAGAAATAATTGGTTTTCAGTGCACCACATCGCTAATCGGTCAAGATCCTCTTGCAATAAAGTTGAGTCGTTCTGATCGCGTATTTGCATCGATAATTTCATATCGTCCGCGTATAAAAAACATTTGGCAAGACGGAAGATAGTTATAATGTCATTTATAAAAATATTGAAGAGGATCGGACCCAAATGTGAACCTTGCGGTACACCAGACGTACATGAAAATGGTTCCGAAGAGAAGCCGTTAACCACCACTCTTGACCTTCTTTGTTGAAGATATGAGGAGAACCACGCAAGTAGGTCTCCAGTGATACCGAAGGTGGAAAGTTTATGAACTAGAATGTTGTGATCAACGGTATCAAAGGCTTTACTAATATCCGTATAAATTGTATCTACAGATAGTCGCACGTCGAGAGATTCAGAGACTTGGGTTATAAACGAAACGAGATTAGTGGCTGTAGAACGCGATTTTAGGAAACCAAATTGCTGAGGCGAGATAATTTGATTCATATGCCAAGTCAACACAGGACACACTAAGGACTCAAAAATCTTGCCGAACAGACACAGTATAGATATTGGCCTATAGTTTTTGACAGATTTAGCATCACCTGATTTAAAAATTGGGACAATACGCGCCTCCTTCCAGACAGAAGGGAAAGTGCCTGTTTTCAAAGATGTATTGAAAATGGTAGTTAAAGGCAAAGATAGCGCCTTGCGACACCTGACCACGAATATAGGGGGTATATCATCAGGACCGGCTCCCTTATTTCGATCCAAACGAGTTAGGGTCTTAAGTACGTCTTTCTGCGAAAAACAGAGAATGGTGAGATAATTAGACGTAAGGATTTGGTCATTTGCGGCCGGGGAAAATATGGAGCTCGTTTCAAACATCGACGTGAAAAAAGAGGCAAAGAGATCACATATACCGCTACCACAATCCGCCCCATCCCCGTCAAAAGTTATAGATGATGGATAGGCGCTACTGTTACGTTTTTTATTTTTTAGGAATGTCCAGAATAGGTTTGGATTGTGGGATACCGATTTTTCAATAGAAGCTATATAATTTTGATGACAATTTTTTATCAATTCAGCGCATCTCTTTTTTAACGTACACAAAGCTAATTCGTTCAGTGGATTTTTCTATTTACGATATTTTATACGTAGCTTGTGTTTTTCTTTCAAAAGACGAATGAGTTCCTTTGTGTACCAAACCGGGAACTTCTTGGATGACGGTTTATATTTTGTAACATGCTGTGCAATTGCATCTCTTAAAATACCATAAAAAGTATCTACCATTGCCTCGACAGAACGCGATGAAAGTTTGCGTTCCCATGATATTGTATTTAACTGAGTAATAATCGCATCATAGTCGGCTTTATGAAAACTAGGCCCTGTTATGACAAAACGCTTTAACCCAGGTTACAGCGTTTTGTAATAATATAGTCTAAATGGATCTACTTGATGTAAGCTTTGCACTGGTTGGCCAAACGCAGTTCAATACAAGTTTTCAACCGAAATATTCCATATAACATTTCGCTGTAACCTAAAGCGTGGTAGAAATATTTTTTGCAAAACGCTGTAGGCTAGGTTGCAGCATTATACCGTGATAGGATACGAGTCATCTGAGTGCTGTCCACAGCGCGCCCGTGACGTGTGCGCGTTTTTATTTTTACTAAACACTGCAAGCTTAGTTTGCCGCGTTTTGTCAAAATAGCAACAATGAGGCGGGGGCGGGGGGCAGTAGGTAAGCCAGCAAGGAGTGTCGCATGTTTATCTATCGCTATGCAATTAGTTTGACGCGCGAAACAGACGAGTGCGTCACGATTATCTATGCATAATTACTTATTACTATTCCAACGTATTACTAACTAATAATTAATTATGTCGAAGTATACAAGAGGCAAACAGATATGTAATATGGTGCCTGGAATTCATTCAAACGAGCAGGTAAGTTTGTTTTAATTTATTCAACCTGCCCTCCAATTCTACTATTTGATTTTGATTTGAAACGAATCTCAAACGCTACTTATAGTTTCAATGTTTTTGTATTCTACTAATGCTAACTAACTATCAGCGTTCCAGATTCGTTTCAGATCAAAATAAATAAATAGCAGAATTGGGGGGCTGGAAAGCTTTCGCGCGGTTTACACCACGCGTGCGAGCCGCGGAGTGTAAACCTAGTTTTAATATACTTAATTTCGTTTTGTTTTGCTTTTATTAATAAAACTAACTAATAAATCAAAGCTAGCCATCCCGCAGCTTTCTCTCTCGTTATAAGTTTTTTTTGTAGGAAAGACTATAATTTACTTATTGGTTGAAAAAGACGACACCTCAGGCCTCACCTTCAGTGGAAAGTGCTGGGTTCGATTCCCGCTTGAGGTGTCGTCTTTTTTCAGTGTTTAAATCTCACTTAAGTATATTTTAGCGTTATAAACGCTAAAATATCAAAAACTAATAAGTTACTTATTGGTTGTTTGTCAACTTTTAAATGGCTGAACCTTCTTTTTTGTTCCTTTTTTACACCTAAACGGCTGAATCAATTTTGATGGAATTCGGAACCAATTTAATTATTCTGAAAACAGACATAATCTATAAAAATAAAAGGTTTTTTTGCAAGTGGCGTTAGTGAACCTGCAAAATTCCTCTTAAATAAATATTTCACTGCATTTTTTATATCTGTTTTAGGGGGACATCGACAACAGTTTTAAATGTCAAGCACATTTACCATCCAAGTGTAAAGAATATGGAGAAACGTCTGTTAATCAGCGTCAGCAACGATTGGATTGCCAAATTGATGATACGGCTATAATTAAAACTTATGCAGAACTAAGAACCGTTACCCTTAATGATGTACCACCTATAACGAAGATTAGTAATAAAGACACAATACCTCCTCTCGATAATATCTCTGTAAACATAAATGTTCAACAGAAAGATACCACATTTACAAAAGACGAATTAGTATGCTTGGCTGCAGTTCCTAGTCTTGAAAATATTCTTGAAACGATAAATCTTCAACAAGATGAACTGTATGAAAATAGTTGTGATACACCACCTGTAAAAAAGAAAATAAATGAAGACACGACACTATCTGTTGGAAATCACAAAGTAAATTTAAATATACTACCAGAAGACAACAGATTTATGGAAAACGAAATAATGTCGGCTGATGTTTCTAGTCTACAAAATATTTCTGAAACAATAAATTTCCTGCAGAATGAACTATATAAAAATAATTGTGATGTACCACATTCAAAAAAGAAAAGTGATGAAGGCACGATACCCCCCGCTGACATTTCTATTGCAAATTTTAATGTACATCTGGAAGAAAATGTTCATATAGAAGATAAAGAAATATCGGAAATGATTCTTAATCCTGAAAATAACACTGAGAACCAAAATAGGCGACCGGATGGAATACCTGAAGAAGAAAATGATGTACCTCCACCAGCAAAGAAAAAGCGTCTCAAGGAACCTGAAGCTAGACTAAAACTAAGTAGAGATAAACATCCAATGGGTGCTGCTTGTAAAGATAAATGTCTAAGAAAATGTACCGTTAATATTACAGAAGAACAAAGACGAACGATTTGGGAGAGTTACTGGAACATGGATATACAAAGGAGAAGAGACTTCATTTCACGTAACGTAGAAAATAATAAAATTGCTACGCGATACTCCAACTCCACAAAGAGAAACCACACTTACGTGTACAAGTTATTGGATCATCGTGTATGCAAAACTATGTTTTTACGGACTTTGGGCTACACGAATGATCAAGCTGTCTTAGCAGTAATGAAAGCTAATTTTAAGATGTGCAAAACTCCTGTTTCAGCTAAAGTATCAGCAGCACCAGATTTACGAGGCCGACACAACCCTAAACATGCTCTTTCTACTGACTATGTGGAAGAGATAGATAACTTTATTGAGCTATTTCATCCAACTACATCTCATTATAGATTAGAGCATGCACCTAACCGAAGATATTTACCGTCTGGATTGACGCTCTCTCAAATGTTTATTTTTTTTAAACATCATTTACAAAGAAAGGGTCTAAGTTCGTGTAGCTGGGCAACATTCCACAAGAGGATTAAATTGAAGAACATTTCAACTCAGCAACCTATGCAAGATAAATGTCCAAAGTGTGAGGCTCACGATGTAGCACACCCTAAGCCAAAACTGCCCCGAGACGAGAATATCTCAGACCATTTATGCCTTGAATGCAATTGTGAAGTTTGCGTTCAATATCCTCAGCATATAATTGATAAAAGGGTATCAAGAGTTCACATGAACATGGACAATCTTGAGGCTGAAAAAGGGGATTCGAAGATCGGATTATTTACTGTGGATATGCAAAAATGTGTAACCATGCCGCAACTTTACAACAAAGAATTTTTCTTTAGCAGAAAACTTAACCTTTTTAATGAAACCTTTGCCGGTATAGGAAAAGGAAATAAACCGGCGACAACTATGTTGTGGCACGAAGGCGAATCTGGCCGCAAAGCATTTGACGTCGCTACGTCATATATTTTATTTCTAAAAAAATACTGTAGAGATTACAAAACAGTAATTTTGTATGCAGATAATTGCAACGCTCAAAATAAGAATAAAATTTTATACTCTGCTTTGCTGAGACTAATAAATGATTGCGGTACTGACATCAAAACCATCAAAATCGAGTACTTGGAGCCTGGTCACACATATATGTCAGCCGACAGTGTACAAGGTTCTATAACAAATAAAATGAATAGGTCAGGAAATTTATATGATTTAAACGACTACGTTTCTGCATTCGCAACATCTAGAAATAACTTGACAACACATGTACATGACCACAAAGACGTCATGCTATTCAAAAACGAATTGAAGTCTGCTTTCCCCAGAAATTACAACATTTCAAGTTTCAAAATCGTCGAATTCCGAAGAGGCGAACCTAAACTCTTTGTAAAAATGAATTACCAAGATGATAATTTTAAGGAGCTTGACGTTTTAACAAAAACATTTAAGAAACAGATTTTGAGCACTGTAGGGAAAGAAATTGAAATGTTTGAAAAGGTACCGAGAAAAACTAAACCGGAAGGTATATCCCAGATAAAAAAAAATGAATTATTAAAACTATTGCAATTTATGCCGAAGTCAAGGCACCAGTTTTTTGAGAACTTGATAGTAAACGAAGAGATAACCGAAGATTTAGATAAATGTGCTTCAGAAATATTTGAATAATTTTTTTTGTTAATATAGTAGTATATAGTATACTTAGTTATTTCTTACTTTTATATATAGATTCCACAATAAAAAGTTTAAATTGTCTATATTATATTGTGTTTTATATTTTGTGTTTTACCTGAGATAAAGAGACTTTAATTATTATATATAAAATATAAAAAACTTACATTAAATTACGTCTACATTAAATGCCTAGACTATACATTATTTTAGTTTGTGTGGCTGTGATAGTTATAACTACAAAATGATGTAAACTAGGTTAACATCGTTTTGTCACAATATAGACGAATATTGACTAGCTATATACCATCGTAACAAAACATGTTTTTATAGTATTTTAAGATTAATTTCAAAAATACGATAAAAAAATGTTCTAATGAAGACTTGCAAATATTGTAAGTAATCGTTTCATAATAAACTCATGTTTTTATCTACACTGGATAAAATTTGGTAACGAGTTAAAGATAAAAAGTTTTAAACTCATTTTTCGTAAGTTGACGTTTTACGGGTTAAAGCGTTTTGTCGTAACAGGGATATTATTACTATATCTTAAATTCGAGTCGTTCGGCGGTATCATAGCACGGAATGGCGAACTCTAATGGAGGATGATAAGAGTCGAGATTACTTAAAGGAAAGTTACTCTCTGTCACACTATTGATCGCTGTGTTGGAAAGAACGAGGTCCAGAGCTTTACCTTTAACATTCAATATATTATTAAATTGTGTCAGATTACTCAGAGCGATAAAATCCAGCAGTGTAGTATCCAGTGCGCATTTAGCAATGTAGTTAGCTGGAGATGCAAAATTATGGTTGTTCCAGATAATATTACTTGAATTGAAGTCGCCTACGATTAAGACTTTCTCATTAAATTCCAAAACACGGATCGCATTATCAACATAGCAATCGAGAATATTTTTCTGTAATGGTGGAGGGAGATAAACGCCACACAATAATAGTTTATAAAATGATTTACCATTTCTGCGCATTTCTAACTCCACCCACAGATCCTCACAATCACTCTCCATTTGCGGTAACCTACGAGAAGAAATATGCTTGGACACTGCAATGAGCACCCCGCCACCAGATTTGCATCTATGGAAACCACTAGTCTCCCGATCGCGCCTGTACACTAGATACCGGTCATCAAAAAGTTCGCAATCGAATATTGAACTATTAAGCCATGTTTCACACAAAAATATAACGTCATAATTTGAACACAATACATTTTTGTAAAAATCCGTAGTCTTCGTACGAAGGCCACGGACATTCTGAAAGTAAACATTCAAATTATAATATTTTAAAACATTATGAAATTGTACACTGTGCTTAAAAACAATAGAAACCTATTTCAATTGCTCCAATGTTGACACGTTTCGGACCAGCACATACTCCGATGTATCCGACTTTCGCATGTAGATGCGGCCGCTGCGGACCCAAACATGCTTATATTGAAGCTCCTTCGCTCGAGCGCGCGCCGCTGCATGGAGAGATTTATTTTCAGGCGTGAGATTCTCTGTCACGTAAACGGCTGTCTTTTTGTCAGTCCCAAAGCCCAGGTGCCCTGTGTTAAGTCTCTCTTGCGGATGACACTTATTATATTTTATTGTTGCTGCCAGCAGGGAGTCTCGGGAGCGGGGGCTGTTTAATTTTATGATGATTGAGCGAGGACGAGGACTCTCTGGGTTTTTCTTTGCAATGCGAGAGCAATAAAAAACGTCTGACTTATTGACTTGACTTGATTGTTAAAGGAAAGATGTTTAATATTATGTAAGACTAAATTCTAATAAAAAATCTCATTCAAATAGGATAATATACAGTAACGACGTTCATAAAACACGATGTCGTGTTGAGAGAGATTAGAACAGCAAAAATATCAACCAAATAAAAGAATTATTGTTATTTATCCCAAATGATGGACCTTAAAACATCCAATCAGGCACAGACTCACGTCACATGCCTCACACTTCCATTGTGTGCGAGAGTCAATTTTTTTTTGAGGAACACTTTGTGTCGTGGCCTTCCCCTTGTCACCTTAATGGGAAAATGTCCGGTATTACGTGCCGAAAGTTCCGCCTGAGGAGCCCTTGGCTGCGAAATATGAATCTTTTTTAGTATTTCGTCCACCAACTGCAGCCTAAATTCTCGGTGTAAAATTTTGGTTTTTGTTGAATATAACACAAATGTATTGTGGATGGACACGTTGAAAAGTCGGCGAAAAAGTTTTTTGTACCAGACTACATTTCTCGCCCTTTCTAAGGGGTAAGCCTGCAACATTTGGTCCTTTCTATCGACTCCCCCCATAGAAAGTGCGCGTCCACAGTGCGGGCCTAGCGCGGTTGCGACGACGGGCGCGAAATATTAAACATATGAAACCGCCGTTTGCGTCCATAGTGTAGTGGCTAAGGCGGGCGCCTAGCGCGACGGGCATAAGCGAGATAGCGCGCGTACTTTTCAAACGTTCCTATCCGTGCGTTATGGACACACTACGGGCCTAGTAGGCAAGCGTCTCAATGCGCGGGTGGCGGGGATATCAAACCAGTTTGGTCTTGTCGCTTGGCGTATGCGCGTCTTAATTTATTTTGTTTTAAAATGGCGATAAATACCGAGTTGTTTATAAGTGCGATTCAATCTAGACCAGCTATATGGCAAAGTAAACATCCACATCACTGTAATCGCACAATAACAAGAAAATTATGGAATGAAATAAAAGAACAATTTCCTGGAAGCGAAGGTAAGTTTTAATTATTATTATATTAATACACTCAAATTACAATCTTTGATACTGTTCCCAGAAATAGTTAGTAAATTTCATACGAACATTTAATGCTCTTCGTGTTGGATTATTATTTACTCCGATGTTTCTGTGGCGATGTTCATATACTGGCGGGTTAGATAGCACACGTTGGACATCGAGATCGAGATCGCCGTTTAAATCCATTATGACATTATGCAGTATACAAGCAGCTTTTATTATAAACAAGGCATTCTTTCTGTTTGTTTCGATAGGTTTCAGTAGTATTCTCCATTTAGCTGTTAAAATACCAAATGCGCATTCGATTGTTTGTCTAGCTGAAGATAATCTGATGTTAAAGCATTTTCTCTCATTATTGAGTACTCGCTCTGGATAAGGACGCATTAAATAATGTTTTAATGGATATGCTTCATCGCCTACTAGGACGAAGGGTGCAAGGACTTCAAAATTTGGAAGTCTCTTAGGCATAGGAATTTTGTATTTATTTTTTTCTATACGCTTATACAGCGTTGATGCAATAAAAGTACCACCATCACTTTGCTTGCCTCGACCGCCTACTTCGATTGTCACAAATTTCCTTTTTGCATCAGCTACACCTTGCATCACTATACTATTTCTTTTTTTGTAGCACCAATGTGCCGAACCCGATTTAGGTGGTTTTTTTATTTCGCAATGTTTCCCATCAATTGCTCCTACACAGTTTGGGAAATCCCAGAGAGCTTCAAAATCTTCTGCAATAGTTTTCAGACGTTGTTCCGTTGGTATCGGCATGTGTATAGAAACTAACTCAGTCCATAAAGCACGGCATGTTTCGTGAACGACAGACGCTATAGTGCTTTTCCCCAAACGAAAACTGTAAGCCAGTGCTCTAAATGCAGTTCCTGTTGACAAAAACCTGAAACAAAACAGATAATTTTTTTTTGTTACAGAAAAACAATTGCGTAAAAAGTGGAAGAACCTGCGCGATCAGTTTCGAAAAGAAAAAAAGAAAATCCCTACGCCACGCTCTGGTGACGGTGGCGACGAAATAGAGAGTACGTGGCCACACTTTCAACTTATGCAATTTATAAACGATGATATTACACCAGAAGTGATGTCAGGAAATCTTCAGGACAGTGACTCAGAATCCCTCAACGAGTCGAGTCATGCCGATCAACAAGACGTAATGAGTCCAGGAGTTTCAACCTGCAGCAGTCGTACACACGCATCAAAACGCAGCAAAACAGCCTCGGATTATAGAGATGAGCTAATAGAATGTGAAAGAAAAAAAATTTCGCTAATTGAACAAAAAATGGCGTCAAATAGTGACCAATCAGAGAAATGTGCAGATTATCATTTCTTTATGAGTCTCCTGCCACAAATGAAACAATTTAACGAATTACAAAAGTTACGCATTAGAAATAAAATTACTAACGTCATAATAGAAGAGGCAGAGAGGATGCAGTTTTCTCATCGTTCGAATGACGAGAACTATAACTATGGAGGATATTCTACTGGCAACTACGACTATTAACAGTAATTAATTTTATTAAAATAACTTTTTACTTACATAGTTTGATTACTTACAGAAATACAACGTATAAATAAAATATTGTTTTATTCTTACCTCAGACTTATAAATAATTTCTCCTAGGCGTAATACTTTTGCGAAAGTTTGAATCCTGTTTGGTGATTTTAGGTGATATTTTACTTAAGATATAATCAAATGTTGACACGGACATTCGAGTGTACTCAAAGAATTTTCTAGGGTACAATCGCAATTCTTCATACAAAGTAAAAAATTCACCCTTTATTGCTCTATTTTTATTTATTTCGTGCACACTGTCTCTTATGTTCATCACCTCCCATCTCAGGATAGGACTGTCTAGTAAACATACTAAATCTTCGTCCATGATTAATGATTCACAACATCTGAAATACGTCTAAGCACGACAACAGCTCGCGCGTCACTGTGGCCACCCGCACGCCCCCGCGCCCGCGCCCGCAAAAGGCCTAGTCCCCGCGCATGCAGTGTGGACGCGCACAAAGGTTGTAGTCTAGTACTACGTTTGGTTTGTACCGATACCGCCCATACTTTTCTTTTCCGCCGACTTCTACTTTGTGGTACGTAGATATTAATGATACCACATTGGCGTCTTTCCAAACAGCAATAGTGATATCCTCAATTTGACTATAGGCCACTTCGCCCGACCGCATGGTAGATTTAGACTTTTGGCGCAAAGATTCGGGTACAAACGCCCTATTTAACCTTAGTGTTTCAAAGGAATCAGTTTTTCGGGATTTTAATATACGGGACAGCAGAGGTGAGTTATAAAAATTGTCACAATCAAATTGTTACACAAAAACAAACAGAACAAAATTCTCTTCGTTCTGTTTCTTAAAATTTGTTAAAATTTCTGTTTGTCTGCTGTTCGGATTCGTTCTTTTTCCCTGTGTAAATGATCATCTTCCACAGATACCCGGATTTAGATTCGCAGAGCTCATAACTCTTTATACCAACTTTCGCAGATTTAGTTGCTATTAACTGTGCGAATGATAGTCTTCCCTTCCATAATAGAAGAGACTCATCTATAGCTATTTCTTGCTCCGGTTGGTATAAAGAGCTAAACTTTAGATTTAGGTGGTCAATAATTGGTTTAATTTTGCGAAGTTTTTTATCTTCATCGGGTACCTCTAAAAGACCATCTTTATCAATAAAATGAAGACATTTTTTTAGCAGCAAAAATCTGCTGAAAGGCATAAAATTTGAAAAATTGCCAAGTTTTAGATATGGCAAGCTTGGATACCAAAACTCTTTTTCCACTGATAATGGTACAAGACTTTGCAGCATCATGATTGCAAAAAATGTCCACAAGTCCTCTCTTGTCACATCTGTCGATTTTCTCATACGTGCATGACGAGATAAATTTGCATCATTGACGAAATTATTCGCGTATCTGTTTGTTTCGCGAATGATCTTGTCAATGATATCATCGTCCCAAATTCTTAAGAAAATGTCCAGAGGCGACAAGCCATCGGTAGAGAAAGTTGGACCAGCTTGCCCAGTAAATGTTTCTCGCTGCCCCGTAAATTTATCCAAACTATTTGACCAGTCAAACTGAAGCATATCATTATTAGCAATATTCCTTAATAGCATGGAATCATCATGGTTGTCCAGTTCTGATAGCTGTTGAAGGGATTCAGTTGTCAGAATGTCTTCAATATTGCAAGGTTGATTTGCTGCAGTTCGTCTTCTGAACGCTGAAATATTGACGAAATCATCGGCGTCGTCTTCGTCGATGTCACTTCCCACATCATTGCCCATAGTTAGCTCCCATTCGCGTAAATGATTCTCGAATTCATCATCAAATATTTGCGGATCTGCAATATTATGCTCAATTAGCTGACAAATTATATGTTGTATAAAATGACTTTAACAAAATAATATGAGTTACCTTGTTGTGTAGACGATGATAATGATCCAGGAGTCCTGGGAGTCTGGACTGGAGTAGAAATTGGTGTGTGCCGTGCACTAGACTCTATAAACAAAGAAAGTCGTACTTAGTAAAACTTAAATCAAATCTTAATATAAAAGAAAAAAAATGTGTTCAATGGAAAGGGAACCTACCAGGTGTAAATCCGATTAGTTCAATCTGCACATCGTCCTGTACAGCGAAACTGTCAAACTAATCTGCACTTAGCTGATCAGCCATCAGGATGCCCGTAGATGGCGTAAAGATAACTCTTGCATTGCTTTTGCATTTTCTGCAAAAGAACACGATGAGATGGAATGCCAAATAAAACAGATTATTAAAGACACTTTAAACTCTAAAACTTACTTTCGATGAGGTGTACTTTCTTCTTCTCTCGACAGCACAATTGTAGAAGCTGCTGAGTAAAAACACGAACATTATTTGTTGGACAAACAGAGAAGGTGTAAGTGAACGCTAAATAACAAACCAACCATTCACGCCCGACGGACCCGGATCTGGAGAGTACCGCATTGGTTGTGCCATTCTCATTAAAGGCTCAGTCGTAGAAGCCATTGAGTAAACCAAACACAGAGCTCATTAGTTGTATATACACAGATAAGGTACAAACAAGTATACGCCAAAATAACAAAAACCAACCATTCACGCCCGACGGACCCGGTTTTGGAGAGTACCGCATTGGTTGTGCCATTCTCATTAAAGGCTCAGTCGTAGAAGCCACTGAGTAAAACAAACACGAAGCTCATTAGTTGTATATACACAGAGAAGGTACAAACAAGTATATGCCAAAATAACAAAAACTAAGCATTCACGCCCGACGGACCCGGTTCTGGAGAGTACCGCATTGGTTGTGCCATTCTCTTTAAAGGCTCAGTCGTAGAAGCCACTGAGTAAAACAAACACGGAGCTCATTAGTTGTATATACACAGATAAGGTACAAACAAGTATACGCCAAAATAACAAAAACCAACCATTCACGCCCGACGGACCCGGTTCTGGAGAGTACCGCATTGGTTGTGCCATTCTCATTAAAGGTTCAGGCGTAGAAGCCACTGAGTAAAACAAACAGGAAGCTCATTAGTTGTATATACACAGAGAAGGTACAAACAAGTATACGCCAAAATAACAAAAACTAACCATTCACGCCCGACGGACCCGGTTTTGGAGAGTACCGCATTGGTTGTGCCATCCTCATTAAAGGCTCAGTCGTAGAAGCCACTGAGTAAAACAAACACGAAGCTCATTAGTTGTATATACACAGAGAAGGTACAAACAAGTATACGCCAAAATAACAAAACAAACCATTCACGCCCGACGGACCCGGTTCTGGAGAGTGCCACGTTGATATTGAGACAATCTTGTTATCGGCTCATTTGTAGAAGTCACTGAGCCCAAAAACACAAGTTAAATATCTAAACAAATTAAAGGAGCAGGATTGAAAAGAATAATAATGTATATAACAAACCAGATATTTTCTTTTTCCACGGTTGGTGTACACGTGGAGGCGGAGTCTCCGGTGTACCAGGAATGAGTGGACATGGTCCACGAGGTGGAGACATTTTTATGTAAAATAATATAGAACTCAAAATACAATATCTCTCATCAAAACTTTATAAAATTGTATTTTACCTTTTTTGCTTTTTTTCGGGAGCATCAGGCATCAGAAATCTTGTCACTTGCTTCTGATCCCTCAGCAAGAGTAAACGACTTTTTTCCTCACGGGAAAGAACCTGTTCATTTTTGCGGTCTATTGCCTTCATCTTCTTAATTTTTTTTATTTCTTCAGCCAACGAAAATCTAAAATACAAAATAGAATTTACGTACTTTGAATATGTTATGTAATATGTAGAGTTTTACAAAAGTATACGTACGTAGGCGGCTGAGCTGGTTCGGGATTGATAAAAAGTGATTCTGAAGCAACGGACACATTATCAGTTGGTGCGCTAAAACATATAAAATGGTTACAAATAAAATAGTTAGGTTTTTTTTGTCTAGTGTACTACATGCAAAACAGAAAAAAATAAGAGTAAAACGTAAGTAAAAATTAAGAAAAAAATTGCTGAACTAACACTCCAAACTCAATCTTGCGAGCACTTGAAGCTTGACCTCGAGCACGACGCCCACCTCGACCACGAGCGCGACCGCCACCTTGACCACGAGCGGGACCGCCACCTTTACCACTTCCACGTCCAGGACCACGGCCAAAATCCATTTAGCTTACCTTATGTTACAAAAGCAAAGCACAAAGTAAAATGAAATTATGTATAAATTATTAATAATTATGTATTATAGTGTGTTTCGTCGCTTTTTAAAGGAACATAAACCCTGACTAATTAAGTGTTAAATTGTTTTTACCTTTTTTTGCAATATGTTTAAAGTTTGCGTATTGTTATCACATTATTGTCTCTCAACAGATTTATGTTCAACCTATCTGTGGAAACTAATTAGGCTAATGTGTTAATTAAGTTTTTAAATTTTACAATTATGTATGCTGTTTGTTTCCTTAAAGAAAAAAAAAAGAAAAAAATAATAAAGTATAGTTAGGCACCAAAAAAAAACATGCACACACACACACACACACACACACACACACACACACACACACACACACACACACACACACACACACACACACACATCCCCGGCCAAAAAAAGGCCAGTTATTAAATAACTGGCCTTTTAAAAACTGAAATCTGAATTACATGTTCAGACGTTCTTTTCTCTTAGTGTATACCCAACCTGGCCGATTTGGTGGACAAAAGAAAGGGTACAGGTAAATGTTACGACTTGTAAAAATGAGAATCGTATATTTTTTGTCATTATTTGTATTGGAAACTATTTACTGTTAACCGTTCTTCATTATTATTAGTTTGACAGTAAGAATTAACACCGAAATCGCACCAAAACAAAATAAAAACTTCTGACTTACTTGAACTCCAACAACAAAACTGCAACAACACTCGAAACACTTGGCGAAATAAATGTTAAACACGCACTGTTTTATCAAAATCTTTTTGATTTATAGTTCCTAGGGTTTCAGCCTACAAAAACATAGCGTAGTTCACTAAGAACGAGATAGAATTCATTTCATATGGAATCATAGATGGATAAGAAAGAAACGGACTATTTTTAGCAGGCACTCCTTGTATGGGACTACAGTCCCACGAAGCATTTTGACGCAAGAAATCGCTTTACTGGTTAAGAGCTTATAATAATTAAAAACTACAACTCTTGATTAAAACACTAAAGTATGTGGAATATGTAATAAGAAGCAAAATTGCAAAGAAATCGTTTAACATAGGTCATAATTTGAAAAGGGGATAGTAGTGCAAGACGTAAGATGCCGCATTTCAGGATTTAATTTTATTACTTTGTTTTAATCTTAACAATTTAAGTAAAAAAAGAAAGATGTTCAAATAATTTTTAACGCAAATTTTGTTGCGAACAAATTACAAGAACACAAATGTTGAAAAAATTCACAGATTCAAATCCTGCTCGTGGAAATTTTTTCAACATTTGTTTTTTTTTTTAAAGAAAGCTTTAGTCATTTGAAACTATTTAATATTAACTCGACATTTCTATGTCATAACAATGTTATTTATTTGCAACTTGTGTGCATGGTACATCTCACAAGACATTTTGACGAAAATGCCCAGCTGCCTAATTCTGTTATTTATTTTCCTAAACAGATCGGCATCGATTCGGTTTGGTTCCGTTTGCGGTTTTAATACAAAACGGTATTCTACTAACTTAGCATATGAAACGGAAACGCAAACGAAACGCAACCAGTTGGTTTAAAAACGGCTATATAGTGTTACAAGGAAAAAATATAATATGATTAGCTAGTTGCTCGTCCATTGCTCCTTTTACAATAGTTTATGGCTGCATAGCGTTAGACCTTTTTGCTATTAAAAAAAAACTGATAATTTTTGACATTCAGATAGAAAAGTTTTGAAAAGTTTGTTCGTTTAGCTGAAACAAAGTTATGGAATCCTCCTGGAATCTTAAATTTTCTATAAAACCTGCAAATAAATTTTAGTTAATTATCCAAAAATTCTTTTTTTATTTGCATGAATCATTAAAATTTTGTGAATATGTAGGTATCCTTACTCAGTCTTTAATCTGTCTCGGCCAGCTCGACTCAGAAGGAAGATTATGTACTTATTTAAAATCTCGTTCTGATTCAATGCTGATACAACCTGCTTGATTGCCCTACACACTGTAGGTTGGGAAACATTGTGCACTCTACATTGGCCTGCTAGTGTTTGGTATGATCCGGTGGCAAAAAATGCTAAAGCTGTTAACACTTAAAAGAAAAAGTTGACTAAAATAACATGCAATGCAGAAATATAAAAAGAGTTTGAGGGTTCGACACCCGCATAAACACAAATATTTGTGTACATGAAAAGTAACGAATTAATTCTATCATATGGAGGATCATGGAAATTACGCTAGATGAATGGTCCTACCTTATCTTCTACGCTTATGGCATCACTGCGGAGGGTCGGAGGGAAAAATGGTCGCAATTCAGCAATTAAATTTCTCGTGATGTCCTTTGAGAGCCTATACGTTTTTATAAACTCCCTATTAGACATTTGAAAAGCTATTCCACTCAATCGTAAATTACGATGACTCCTTCTGCGTTTTCTAGCTCGGGCAAGATCCACAATATGCCCTCTTAACATCATATCCCAAGCTAGATAAGAAGACATCCCTTATTTCTACAAAAAATCAAAGAAAGGTTAAATTTTTATTAAATTATGTAGAAAATAAGTTTTTCACAGTAACTTATAACATTTGAATACGCAAACCTTATTAAGTATATTGAATAAGCACTTAAATTGTGATAAAACAGCACTTTTCTAATAAATTTTTAACACAAATGTTACTAAATTGCTGCTGATGTAAAACCGCTACTTTTGACAGGTGAACCAAAGCGGTATCGTAACGTTTCGGCCGCCACGAAGATGAAATGGTAAGTAGAATACCGAACATTAGTTGAACCGAATGGTTCGCGTTACGTTTTTGTTAGTGGAATACTAAACGTTGCGGTTCGGTTGCGTTTCTGTAGCGTTTAGCTAGCAGAATACGAAAATGGTGTAACTAAAGCGTTTCAGATGCGTTTCAGCAAAAAATAAATAGCAGAATTGAGGGGCAGTTATGATACATCTTTTCTGTCATGCGTGACATTATAGAAAAATAAACCTTTATCGTGTCAACAACATAATGATTAAAAGTTATTTTACTTTTATTATTTATTACCTATAGGTTTCATTTGAGGTTCTGCCATTATTTAACAAAAACGATGGATATATAAATAAGTGTAAATCAAAAAGGGAATAAGACTTTGCTACACGAATGTTACCGTTACAATTTAAAGAATAAAAATCCAAGTGGTACCTATTTGTGGATATGCGTTAAAAGAAGTGATTGTTGTGCTTCTGTAACCACCAACAATCTGATGAACGAAATATTGCGTAAAAGTGTGCACACTTGTAAATCTAATGAGATTGAGTATGATATTTACGTGATGATAAAAAAAACAAGAGGATGTTTGTAATGATATGGGTCCTGTTCAACAAAGGAGAATGGGCAAAATCGTATGGCGCTTGGTCTATCAGCGGCCAGGAACAATTTTAATTTTTTTTGGTGTATTATCACCCTACAATCACCCTCAAGATGTTTTGTATCTGTGGTGTAATTATTAATAGAATTAAATACATTTTTATTTTAGATATGTCAGTCTGTGATTTAGCGTATTATAACTAAGGTTTAGCCTTAAAAATAAGGAAATAAAATAAAATGGCTTGTAGACTTCATTAAAAATACATTTACTACTATGATAAAACATCGCCAATAATAATAATAATGATAACGTCATCAGAACTCAGTGCTATTATTAAACATTAACACATTTCATGTACATGGGCTAGACATCAAGACAAGGATGCCGTTATCAGGACACACTGTACATTAATACATTTAATGTACAATAATAGCACTGAGTTCTGATGCCGGTAATAAAATATCCTCGTCTTGATGTCTAGCCCATGCCAGATACCACACTATACACATAACGTGTGCACAGCAACCGATTGTGCGCCTTCCACTTATACAACTGCAATAATAATGAGCAATTGCTTCTCTATTTTGTCTTTCTCGGTTAATTACAATATAAGAATAATATATTCTGGACCTCACATGTCTAGATTGTATTCGAACACGTAATAACCAAATGTCTTCTTCTTCAATAAAATCTCTGAGCTGACTTATTTGACGCTCTCGGTATACTTCAATATTGTACAAGCCTTCAACTAAGTGTTCAGCGTAGTAGCTGCGAGCCAACTTGATTTGGTATGTGCCAAGTGCAAACAGAATTAGGTCTTCTTCAGAAAAAACCGGGAAGTCTTCAAAAATAGGTTGATCACTGCTGAGTCTTTCAAATGATGCCCTCTGTCTATTTATGTTATGACGGATAACATAATCCGCTAAAAGGTTTGGTATTTCAATGCGTTCATTAATTATATTCACGAACGACGATGCATAAATACTATCTTGTATTGGTGTCTGAAATGCATTGATGAGTGCCGCTGCGTTTTGGAAGTCCTGGAACATGTGACTTAAGGCGCGATTAAAATATTCTTGCCTAAACAGTTTAAAGTCTCGCTTGAACTTGCCATTTATAACTTCCACTACCCAGCGGCATAGAGTGACCAGCCTAGTTCTATTGGCCTGTTCAGTAGTAAGCTGGTCTGCACCGCGGTCTTTGGTTTCGGGCATATAGGCACTGTAGTTGAATCGCTGCAAATCGCCACAGACGTCTCTGAACCCACGATCTAAAATGAATATATCGCCAGCCCGGTAAAACCAGTGAAATGTGCCTTCTTCGTCATTTATTATTCTTTCCAAAATACTGGCATCTGAGTCGGTAGCAGCATAGGGCCCACAAACATCAATTATGTGCCCATCGGAACACACCATTAAAAACGGTTTCAATAGATTCTCGTATTTGTGTAGACTGTAGGTCTCTCGCTGGAACGAAAAGTTGGAGCTCTTCTGAATGTAAATATATGTTCCATCCATGATTGTTATTGCCTTCCTATCTTCTGGAGACGACTCGGGATTTCCAAATAACGCGTTTGGTACAATAAGATTGCGGTCAGCGACCGTTCTTCTATTTAAATGGTCAAGTCCAAGGTGTCTTGGCTTAAAATCCAGAGATATAGCATCACGTGCGGTTTTTAAATGCCTTTCTAGAGTCCTTCTACTTATGTTAAAGAGCGTGGCTAATCTCTCGTTGCTATCACCAGTTCGCAACTTCATTAAATAAATGGCTAGTTTCGTTTTGGCGTTTGACTCAGACAAAGAAGGCGTTTGTTCCAAGATTGAATGGAATTGATCTCTGCTAACGCCCAATCGAATATGAATCTCATTAGTATCCATATTTTCGATATCTTCAAAGTCCAGAATATTTTTTTTTAAAACAGCTGTTTTCAAAAGCTCTTGTATTTGCACAAAATGAGTGCTGTTAAAATCATGTCTGAGATTTGGACTATCAATGAGCTCCTCCCAATCATTCGATGTTAAATGTGCATCGCATATTCTGGCACTGTCTGGTATGAATAAGTTAGAATGTAACAGAAGAGTAATCCATACATTCTCAGGCATTCGACGACGTGACACACTACGGCATCAGTCAAACACACAATTCGCTGAGGTGCTAGGCACTCGTGAATATTCTTCCACTTGAAGAACACAGTCGTGCGGGGCAGGGTAATTGTTTGGCTGCACAGCCCGTTGAGCTCGTTGCCAACATGGTCGACAAATGTATTCTCGGCCGTTGTATTCAACCTGAAAAGGAAAATAGTTTATAACATAGTAGTTTCGGTCTAATCATGTTTTGTATAGTGAAGAACATGCCGAGCTCTTTTTCCACGTGACAAATGAGTAATAATAATAATAATATTTCAGACATGTCACTCTGGGCCACACAGAGTTATCTAGTCCCAAACTAAGCTCAAAGCTTGTACTATGGGTACTAGACTACCGATAAACATACTTATATACTTTTTTTTTGTAAATAAATACTTATTATACATAGAAAACACCCAGACCAGTTCGAATAGACATGTTCATGCACACAAATATTTGTACCGTGCGGGGATCGAGCCCGCGACCTTTTGGTTCAGAAGCGCGTTGCGAACCACTGAACCAAGCGGTCGTCAAGTCATGAGTCATGCTCATACGCATTGTTAGTGAGTTTGGCCTCTATTATGTCTCGAAGCTAGATAACGCTGGCTTTGTTTTCATAAGCGCCATGTGTGAGAAAGAGAGAGAAGATCTGTTTTGATTATGACTTAACTATTCTTAGAAAAGAACCCATGTGCTCATCGTGACAGATGATTAGGCCATCACCCCTATAAGGTGGGCACACATGGGTAAAAACAACCAAAAAATAAAGTCTAAAAATACTTACTTGCTGTGGAGCTATAGCTTCAATAATATATTGAGCATTGGCAGCATTTTCCTCAAAAAGAGCATGGGTTATTTCTAATCTTCTTCTGTTAACCACTGATCGATTGCACAAAACACATATAGGTCGATTTTCTGCCATTTTTCAATCAATGTTCCGTTGGCGTACACCAGTCCAGAGTCCAAGTACACAAGCACAAATGAACAGAAGTTCAGAGTTAATAGCCAGGTTATCAGGTTAAGAAGAAACAGTGTCCATAAGGTAGCCAAGGTCAAAATGTTTGAAAAAGAATCCGTAGATGATCGCACAGTACACAACGTCACAAGGGTAAGCGAAGGACTGCACGGAGTAGCGCAAGCGCACCCCACGCCTCGGCTCTTTTGTTTCCACTCAACACTGATTGGTCCGTTCGAACTCAGGTAGTAAACTCGTTTTTGGGTTGAGTCTTGTAACCGGTATGCTGACGTTTAGAAATACTTTTTAATGTATTTTATAAAAATGAGTTTGCACATTTTCTTACATTTATTATTTAAGTATTTTAACCTATATGTATTTTTTTTCTAAATGAGCTGCAATGTTACGTTCAAAGTAAAAGTTAGTACTTAGTAATAGTACTTTCATTTAATACCTATTTCGTTGTTGGCCGCTCATAGACCATTTTGCTCATTCTCCTTTACGAACGCAACATGGAAGATTTATTGTTTCAGGATGATAAATACAGAGGCCAGTCACCACCTTTTGTAGCAATACGAGACAGTTTGCACGGAGCCAGAAAACAGTATTTGAATTCAAAAGCCGCTACTTTAAAAAAAACTAAAAGATGTCAAAAACACCAAAAGATGAAAAAAATTTTTAACATTTGTGTTTTTGTAATTTGTTTCGCAATAAAATTTGCGTTAAAATTATTTAAACATTTTATAATAGCTTGCCTACTTCTTAACTGATCTTTAGTATTTGTAAAAATATTATGACCGGATGTTAATGACGGTAGTTGTTGACATTGAATGGGCGCCTTAGTAGGAGAGTAATGGGGGGTCTGGATCATACTAGATCCATCCCCCCATTACTCTCTCTAAAAATCTCTATTCAAAATGATATCTCTCTTCAGATATTTCTATTTAGAAAAACTTTTGAAATGATACATCTGTTTAGAAATTAAAATTATAGGTATTTCTTCTTTAAAAATTAGAGGTTCAGAGAGGTTTTATATTAAAATGAAATTTTAAAAAATCCAATATTTTACATAATATCGTGGCATGAACAATGTCACTACTTCAAATGTAATTTTCAGTTCTTAATGATCCGCTAAATTTTTTGTGAACAGCTAGTGGTTTATTTATGAACAGCTCATCAGTTCGTTATGATCTGCTACATGATCATAATCCAACCGTTTAATACTTCTCATCTAATGCGTCAAACGTGTTGTCTGCAATGACGATAAATTACAGAACCACTACCATATGAATGTATCAGGTATCAAGTATAAACAAATGGAACTTCATTGATATCTTTGTAATATAAAAAGAATGGGTTGAGCAAGTACTTATTATTATATGTGTATATGATACTTACGGATATGGTTACACTTCTATGCTTCACCTTGTTATTATTTTCGTATTGTAGGTATTGTTTGGAGTAGTAAGGTGATGATTCAGATTTTCAGCAATTAAACAATAAGGTATTTTAAAATATTTATTACATTTCTTAAAAAATAACATTATTTTCTACACACCACTTATATAAACACATTACGTTTTTTAAAGCACATATTTTATTATGATATATACAACTAAAAGTAAAAGAGGAAATTGAATAATTTTCATATAATTTCACAAAACTAGGACAATTCTTACTTTCTAAATTATGTATATTATTACAATTTAAAATGTTTTTTAACCATAACACTTTTTCATGACCTTTAGTAAATATGCACTTATTTTTTAAAAAATCTGTTAGGTAACTTTTATAACAGAAATAAGGTATATAACCTTCATTCCAATAAATGCCTCTGTTTTTTTCTATCCAAGCAACTTGGGAACGTTCGGTCTTAGATAATGTAGAAAACAGGAATGGCGGTTTTATCAAAAGCACTTGAATGCGTCCTTGACTCATAACTGCTATTTCTTTCGGAATAAATTCATTTTTGTCGGTTTTAAACCCTTGTACATCCACGATGACATTCATGATAATTTCCTTACAATATTACTTAAAGGTTTATATTCGAATAGACGATCGTTTATTATCAGACAGTAAGCAGATGTATTTTCAGGAATATCTTTAGAACATTCGATTTCTAACCGCACATCGACTGGTCCCGTTTTTAGTGAATCGTTTTGTCTTGAACAGTCAATAACAAAAATCGGAGCTTTTTCTTTAAATTGGTTTAAATCAAGCAAGGGATCAATGCACGAGTTGTAGTACGACTGACGAAAATTAGCATACATTTCATATAATATATATTTATCTTCTTCAAATTTAAGATTGAGTGAATCATATGGATAGTATTGCGAATTTAAAAATAATTTTATATTGGTAACATCGCAATGATCAAACATGGATAAACTTTTACATGTATTATTTTTTCTTTTAGTTTGCATACCAAATATAACAAATCTTGGTTTCTCTAGCTGAGAAGTAGTTTTGACAGACCACGAATGTTTTGTTGTCTTTGGTAGTAATGGATATTCATACAAATCCCAATTTCTAAATGCTAAATGTAGAGAACGATCTCTCTCTAAGCTCTTTAGAAGTAGCAACTTATTACGATCACTAACTTTTATATGTGGCACACGCCATTGTATTTTCTGTATGTCTAATTCTACGTCGTCATTTTTCTCCATAAGGACACAGTTTAAAGAAGAGCTACTTCGAAGCAGAATAAGTTCGTGTCTACAGTTAATAATAATTTTATTATAATCTTCAGCAAATCCCAGTATTTTATTTAATGGTACAATAACACTGAAATGACCATTTTTATTTTTCTTTCCAGTTAGGTTCCACCCCCAAATAGCAGCAGCTCTACTTTCACCTTCATTCATAGATATATATGATTTTAAAGTTGTAGTTATACCAACATTTTTATTTCGATCAATTTCAACACCATTTAATTCATATCTTATGTCTTGAAATAAATGTAATATAGAGTTGTTAATAAAATTAACATCCTTTTTTATTTTTTTTCCTGTGGTGTCTTTATTATAAACAGTTGCATAGCCTTCTATGAAAATTGAACTAGCTGATGGTAATACGTACAAATCTTGCTGGTGAATGGGTATTCTAATTTCATCATTATCTTTAAAACTGTTGTTATATGGATTATAGCTGTGAATCTCGTAACACTCAATGGAGTTATCCTGTTGAGGTGATTCCGTGATTTGTAGCATTCTATACTTTGAATCCAATATTTCTGAGAAAAGCTTTATTTTCTTTAGTAACTTTTTTAATGCTAAGAATACGGCGGTCACGTCTATATTCTTTGATTATAGGAAGACGAATACTGCGTTTCGCGTTGTCGGGACGAGTTTTATTAAAAACTATCATTTTTTTTCTCAAATGATGACCAAAATATGTAATATTAATTAATTAGACTACCACCGCTAGCAATCATAATCACTGACAACCTGATAATGTTTGTATTATATGAAGTGTTAACTCATATATATAGCAGAGTAGCTATATATATATATATATATATATAGCTACTCTGTGTTCATGCTAAACATTAAAATAAAACTCTCTTTTTTAAAATAACTTATTCTTTTTCCAAAATGACTTCAGAAATTTTAAACACAAGTGTCCACAATTATATAAATTATTGTGTTGCATATTCTCATAATTATATTGAATATTTTTTCCTGCATATTTTATTAATTCTTTGGGTGGTTTTAAGTTACCGTAACTATCAAAATATTCAATGTAGTTGTTTAGGCATAGGCTACCCAGTGAGTGCCAGAATTTTTAGAAGAGTCAAGATTAATCACTCCGCATTCTATTGGTAATGGAACACTTGGTAATTCATCCCTCATGAATACACCTCTGAAGAAAGGCATATTATTACAATGCTTCAATATATCAATATTAGTTAAAGCTCTATTGGGTAGCCGCGGATTTAGTTTTTTTTCTTGGTAACGTATATGCCTAAACCATCTTTGTAGGCCTTAATATGTAACCCTTTTCCAATAATTAAGGCTTCCATTTTTCTGTTGTGACGTTCTGATTCTAATAACTGCTTTTTAGCTATTTGAAATTCGTTAATGGCTTTAGCAATTCCAGCAGCACCTCCCGCTAAACTACCAACAGCAGATAGACCAGCAAATATTGGCACTAGTGGGAGAAATCCTCCAGTTTTCGGTACTGGTATAATCCGTGGTACTTTGATTGGTAAATCGGATGTAAAGTCGCGGGCTGCCGCGTAGGCTAATTCCAATAATGCTTTTTTACATTTAGGTTTCAATTTTTTAATATGTTTTTTAGTATGCGACACAATATTTTTTAGCGATTTCTTTATTCCTGATTTTATTTCGCTAGTTTTCTTAGCTTCTATTGAATTAGATTTCTTTTTAATTGAATTACCACCTTCACAGTGTTTTGTTTTCATCGTTAAGTCTTATTACGAGTATAATCTAAATAAATAAAGAATTTAATCTTTTAAATGAATTACACAAGTCTTTGTTGTTATATGGACAAATAGGTAATGAATAAAAATATATGAGTACTCGCTTAAATACATTATATTATAAGGTTCTATAGACCCTTATATTTTAAGATACCTAATATACATTCGTTTTGTCTATCCAACTATTCTCACTAGAAGGAAGTCCTAACCATTTGACATATACTTGGTTTTTTTTTCTTTTCAAAACCTTTTCAACTAAGTATAAATCAGGATGACAAGTTTTCTGAAGTTCCTGAGCATAGAATGCTCCAAGAATTGGTCGACATTTTCCATCTTCTATTTTGTAAGTTGTCGGGTCCGTTTCTTGAATTTCTTTAATCTTAAATATCTCCGTCGACCAGTTAGGATAATAGCCTTTATCGAAACATCCTTTATATTTACTTATTCTCACAAAGTCACCAACGTTAAATTTCTTACAAATTTTTTTTTTCGTAGAACGAGATTTGATAATGTACCTCTCCAATATATTTCTTTTATTAAAATGATCTATTGAAGCTGGCGGACAACCCAAAGTTCTATGAACACTATTATTGTATTCATTCACCACTTTATTGAGTGTCCCATTAAACCATTTATAATTACCATTAAGACTAAATTCTTTATACAGTTTGTTTTTTAGAGTTCTTATTAACCTCTCAACTATTGAGGCTTTTTTTGTAGAATATGTAGAATAATGATTAATGCTATACTTTTTAACAATATCTTGAAATTTATTATTATAAAATTCTTTTCCCAAATCGGTTTGTATGTTTATTGGAACACGTCCTTTATCTATTAATTTTTGAAATGCTTCAGAAACATGTTGCTTATTCTTTTGTTTTAAAGGAATTGCCCAAGCATATTTTGAAAAAGTGAGGTGAGTTTTTAGCATTATTTGATAATGATATCTTAGCATCCCCCATCATCAAATTTTTGTTTTCATAGCGTATCCCAAATGGTATATTTAGGTTATTGTCGTAAATTTCAATCATATCTTCTTTGTTTAATGAAATCAACGAATAATCATCATTTTTTAAATTAATTACCTTATTTCTTGCACAATCATGTGATTCCGAGTCTTCACTCGTTTTAATGGAATCTTTAAAACTTTCATAGTCGAGGGTTGAGCTAAGTCTTCCTATTATATCATTATCGGTCTTAGAGGTGCTGAATGTACATTTATCTTTATCAGTTACCTTAATTAGCGTATCTAAAGGATCTGTGATTGGTTTAAATACTTTTTTGAATTTTAAACTAGTCGCGTCATCTTCATTTTGTATTGTTTTTATTTTATTTTTTATAGTATCTATTGATTTTATCAATTGTTCTTTAATATCGATCTCCATCTGATTTTCAATACACCCAACCGTTGTACACAAGTATTATATTTCGATTAACATTTTTTTCAGTATACAGCTAGTATTTAAGTAGATAGGTATCTGTCTGGTCATCTGTATTTTGATTTAAAAATATATAAATATGTCAAATCCTTGTCTATATCTACCTCTGTTTAGAGGACAATCTTTACATATTAATAAAAAGTCAAACTGATTCTGCCATATAGTGGAGCAAAGGTTTTTGAACTGCAACCACTCAATATCTGTATTGACATGCTCATTGTATATATGTTTCAAGTTTATATCGTCTTGTCTGAAGACAATCAACAGATTGGCGTTATCTCGTATTAGTTGCTTAGGAATTTTAGAATAGGTTTGAGACAAGTGTTAGGGTTCGTTATTTTAATTCAGAATTATTGCCATATTACTAAATTATTATTCAAAATGCATTAATAAAATTACTTGGTTTATTTTACAAATGGCAACATTGGATTTATGGCGGGTCGATTTCAAGCGCTCTGATTGGTTGCAACGCCGACCAATCGGAGCTTGATATTTTCCCGCGTTTATAGAGTCAACGACGGTTAATTTTCGGTCGGTTGCGGGAGTCTAGTTGTGGAACGTGAAGCGAAGTGTATTTCTTGAGAGAAAAATATAATATACCAAAAAGTGATTTTGCTTTAATTCGACATACTATCCTGCTAACAGTAGCCTGTTCCAGAGTCGAGATAACATCTCAGAAGTGGGATCCATTAGATTTCGAAACGTGATGGAACGGTATAACCGAACCATTTTGGACTCCCTAAAAACCTTCAATATAAAGCATGGTGAGAAGGATTGGGACAACCATTTGGGGAAGGTTCAGTGGGGCCTCAATAACACCATCCAAAAGACTACAGGCAAAAAACCGTCAGAAGTTTTATTTGGTGCCGGCATGAGTGTCGAAGTAAACCCTATCCTTAATGAGATTTCTGAAAAAGTACAGCATAATAGTGATCTATCTAGCATTCGTAAAGAAGTTAAGGATAGGATAGATAGTGAACAGGCCAAACTAAAGTTGCGCTACGACAAAGGTAGGAAACCAGCACGAGTGTACGCAGAGGGCGAACTCGTTAAGATAAAAAAGACTTGCTTTAACAATGAGGGACAAAGCAAAAAGTTATTACCGACCTATGTAGGGCCTTACCGCGTTTCTAAAGTCCTAGGAAATGACAGGTACACCGTGGCACCGGTACCTGGCTTAGGTGACACACAAACTAAACGGCCTACAACTGTAGCCGCGGATCGCATGATGCCGTGGATACACGTCGCTGCATTGCAGGTTAATGAAGATGATTCTGACGGAAGTGATAATGATGACCGAGAGGACAGTGATTAACATTTTAGAAAATTTTGATAATTTTATATTGTATCATGATTTTACTGTGTATAGATAGAGGCATTTAACTACAGAGTAGTATTTTCTATTGTTTCAGATCAAGCACGAGAATCGATTGGTTCGTGTCTTGATGCAAAGAGAGTCGAAACGAGTTGACTTACTGACGTCACAAGTATTCGATCGGCTTGTGTACGTCGGTAGCGACACCCTGATTAATCGATCGTTCAGGGCGTTTATTCGATTTTAGTACTCCGATTAATCGATCGTTCGGAGCTTCAGTAGCGACACCCTGATTAATCGATCGTTCAGGGCGATTGTTCTATTTTAGATACCCCAGTAATCGATCGTTTGGGACATTAGTTCGATTTGAGTACTTCCATTATTTGATCATTCGAAGGTTTAGGGCGATACTTAAATTTGATTATCTCTGCAATCGGTCGGCAAAAGGCAAGGCTTGTTTATAATGAAAGTTCTCCTTTTAAGTTGTCTATATTAACGTTCTTTATGAGTTAAGTTTAAGCTTGATATTTAAAAATATGATTTAACAGAAGACAAATAAAGCTATTATTTATAGATCTACTTTATTAATACAATGTTTATGCTAAAGTAATCAATCGGGGTACTAATGATATCTAATGATAATTATTTATAGACGGAATATGTTTGAACAGTTATAGTTCGATTATCTGCACTTAAATTATGTATCCCGGACATTATTTTATGTGGAATCTTTTGTATTTTCATATATTATTATTTTTATGTTTACTTAATTAAAATTTATGTTATTGTGATACTCGTATATGTCTATCTAACAAATAATTGTCTTTATTTGTATAACAATTTTGTTGTAAAACCAAATGTGTTATTATTATTGTGTAATTGTATGGTACCTATGTTTAAATAATAATTTGTAAAGACTGAGCAACTGGCCGAAATTTCGATTGTTAGGGTTCCACCTGGTGTCGTGTGCAGGGACGCACACGTTGTCAGGATGGTCGATTGTTAGGGTTCGTTATTTTAATTCAGAATTATTGCCATATTACTAAATTATTATTCAAAATGCATTAATAAAATTACTTGGTTTATTTTACAAATGGCAACATTGGATTTATGGCGGGTCGATTTCAAGCGCTCTGATTGGTTGCAACGCCGACCAATCGGAGCTTGATATTTTCCCGCGTTTATAGAGTCAACGACGGTTAATTTTCGGTCGGTTGCGGGAGTCTAGTTGTGGAACGTGAAGCGAAGTGTATTTCTTGAGAGAAAAATATAATATACCAAAAAGTGATTTTGCTTTAATTCGACATACTATCCTGCTAACAGTAGCCTGTTCCAGAGTCGAGATAACACAAGTAAAAGCAATCTATCTGTTTATGTCTTCCCATTGCGAAATAATTACGAATATTTATTTGATTTTCACATGCGACATCATCAAAAATAATTATTGAATTAGTTAAAGCTTCATTAGGGTGTATTACTTCATTATTATCTTTAAAAAGAAAGAACTTAGCGCTGGGAATACTGTTCAAAACTTGTTTCAGAAAGTTATACTTCGGCTGAAATGCTGTTTTTGAATATAAATAAATATGTTTGAATTTAAGACCATTTTCATGCAATATTAAATTGAGCATAACATTTGTTTTCCCGCAGTTAGATGGTCCACATATTATGCATCTAATAGTATTAGGTAAGAGCGTACTATGTCTCACTTTGTTTGAATGATTATCTAATTTTATATTACTGACTTCCAAAGTCTGGTGTTGCTTAATGAACTTCATTGTGACATCTAAGAAGAAATAAAACTTGTTGACATTTATATATACATATAGTACTTCTCTTACTCACTTCGAGTCCAGCTTTTGCAAGGCATGAATCAAAGGTAATTAATAATAAAACATCTGAAGACTGTGTATAGAACATCTTTATTTAAAGTAAACATATACAATAGTAGGTATACAATATTTATTTATGATTAAAAATAAGAATACTGTTATTATAGTCTGTATCTTGATTACATGAATGCAGGTAAATGAATGATTACATAATTACTTATTATTAATTGATATAATTACCATAATTATTATATTATTCTAATTAGAATAAAATATTAAAGTGTCCCCAAGGCAATGTTTCTATATTATTTGGCAATATATACCTTTTATCATCATTGGCACTCATCACTTTTTTGTTCACTTGTTGTGAATATAATACATGCTTGATTGATTTAATGAAATTCATTTTGAAATAAGTGCTTTCATTACTAAACAATGTCTTATTGTAATCGGATAAACGTAGCTTCTTTGTGACATATTTTGAAACGCCTTTAGCTTTTTTAATTTGAATTTTAGAGGTCAATAAACAATATAATTTTGCTCTTAAGCCAGTGAATTCACTAATCACATCTCCACCCAGCTCATCTTTGAATAGCCCAGGTATTTTAGCGTTAACTAGGGGTATTGAATAAGGGTTGTTTGCGTCGTAATTACTGGTGTCAAATTCTTTTAAATTGCTTTTTATATCACTATAAACATCTTTTGTCTTAATTAAGTACAGTAAGCTGTCAGTGTCTGTGTAACAAAGCTTAATGTTAGTCTTATACTTATCTTTCATACTGTAATGATATTGATAAAGATGTGACTTAGCATATTCTAAAACAGTGAAACCTATGTAGATCGGTTTGTCTAAAACAATTAATTCCGGTTTTAGTTGAATGCCTACGAAATTTTCTGAAAAAACAGTAACACATTTCAAATTTGGTTTACAAATAAATTTCTCAGCACTCAGTTGTTTGTTTGTAATATTATCGGTATCGTTCCATTTAGTAACTAATTTTATATCTACTTGTTTCCGCTTATTTTCTATCGTTTTACCAAAAATTGAATTATTTAAAAGCTTAAAAAAGTCTTTTTCAAACGCTGTTTTGGATGATTGTCGGAGACTAGTGTTTAAATCTATATACATTTTTAAGTATTCTTCTTGCCTAAAAACGAGAATGCGATGTATTTTTCTAAGAACAAGCCCATGCTTCAAACATTGTTTTAAATTAGTGTAATGAATTACATAGTTAAATTTATCGTACAAATTAGCTATGAGTTTTGCTGTTTTTCCTCCTGGGGGTATAAATTTTTCTGGAGCGAAAGGTAAATCACTATGAACATCATGTAGGTGGTCTGGATATTGAAGGTCTACCTCTAATATAAAGCCATATTTGCTTTCATCTGAAATACCCATAACGTCAAAGAAATCAATTTCCTCTTGATTTAAAAATCTAAACTCTGA
Source organism: Eudonia mercurella (assembly GCA_963082485.1). Classification (NCBI taxonomy): domain Eukaryota; kingdom Metazoa; phylum Arthropoda; class Insecta; order Lepidoptera; family Crambidae; genus Eudonia; species Eudonia mercurella. Next base: position 156,431 of record CAUJAO010000025.1, read on the forward strand.
AATAGGGAACTTTTTAGTCATTGCGTAACCGTACAGATTATTACAATCAAGATACAATAAATAAGTAGAAGACAATCGATTATCATATTCAGATAAATATCTATTATTAGCTTTTGCATAACGTAAAGAACACTGTGCCAAACCACCTCGTATACCCTTTTCTAACATTTGATATATTTCAAGGTTGTCAATTAATTCTAATTCAACACCTGTATAAAGAAGCATAGCATCCCAGCTCAAACTAGGTGCCGTAACATAGTATGCAGGGTCTAATTTATAGTATTTCAAACTTAAATTGCGAAAATTTTCAAATATATCACACAACAGCAAAACATCACATTTTAAATATAAATCTGTATAGTCGCCCATATTACGAATGTTAAATATATTCCATACAGTTTTTGCGTGATCATATTCATCATCAGTAATATGTTCCAATTTCAATGAATTATAGAAATATTTCTTAGTTGGAAGTCTCGTTTCTTCATACTTTTCCCAAGCGTTCATATAATCATATGGATAAATACCTTTACGCTTAAGTAAATGAATATTTCCGCTATTGAATTCCGTTGACAAGTGAACGAATTCTTCATTTGTCAAATTTTCACTCAATGTTTCTAAACTTGAGCTAAGAAATTGAAACGAGTCAATGAATTTCATTTGAATAGAAGATTTATCGTTCTCGTTAGCAATGTATTTGGTAATAGTTAAATACTTTTCTTTACTTTTAGGTATAATCTTAATGTGTCCTTTGTACTTTACTAATTCTTTGATAAACAAATGAGAGTCATAGTTTGATAAATTATGAAAAACAATAGGTATAAATGGGCATACTCTATACATTAAATTACAATGAGCATGTGCAGCTCCTCTGTACTTTCCTGTAACATGATCGTGATCACATACTTTGTCATTAAATAATAACCGATCACAAATATGACACGTACTAGCACAATTATAACTATGATTTTCTTTTTTTGACAGAGGGATCATAGGCACTTTAATAGATAATCTTTTACTTATTTTCTTTACATCTTCTATTAATTTAGTTATAAACACTTCAACACAATCTGAGCCTCTATATGTAACATACTTATTTTGACTCGAATCATGTGAACAACAAATATAATACCCAAAGCAAGAGGGTTCATGTTTTTTGAAGTTCTGTGTTTTTTCAGTATTTTTTTCAGAACAACTTAGTAACAGACTCTCAAAATCAGCATAGATTACATAATTTATCTTTTGTTTTCGTTCATAATTTTTAAAACCCAGTCTTCTATTAGTTTCAGGCAGAATGGTTAAAACTTTAGAACACATATGGAATTTATACTTGGTTTCACTACAGTAAAATTGTAGACACGATTCACACAAAAAAATACTACCTTTATGATTTGTAACTTGACGTCGTACCAATCGTAATAGATCTTTTATCAGACAGTAATGAGCTTTTCCATTTCTTTCTAAGTACAGTAAATTCACATGATTTGATTTTCTTGTATTTGTTAAATATAGAGGTCCAGTCACTCTATCATTATTTTCATCTATTCCATAAACATTTATGCTTATGTTGTTATTTGTTTCAAATAATTTTATGTCCTGATATGTAACGGGGAAAGACATTCCTTCAATATTAAAAACAGAGCTATAATGTGGATATGATGCTGTCCTACATACATTCTGCTTAACAGGATATAATGCTGCTACAATACTCCATAAAAAACAATGATTGTCATTATTTTGTAAATTCACACAACTTTTTGAGTTTCTGATTTTTTTTGGTAAAGGTAAATACGTACCACCTCTCAATGGACAGTATTTATTTACATTGATTTCCAGATGGCTTACTGAATGATATGACCATCCAGACTCTTTATGTTGGAATTCTGATAATTTGCATTTTAAAATTTCTGTTATATTCGAGTAAAATTCATTAATATTCGTGTTTCTACTAATTATTTCATATTTCGTATTGAAAGACTTCAGTTGTTGTTCTTTGTTCTTTTCTAATATAAAGTTACCAAACAGTTCAAAGTTCATTTTGATACAAATATGTTTCTGCAGCGACATATCAACTAGTTTTAAGATATCGTTTTTATTCTCACACAAGAAATCCTCAGGCTTGAGGTATTCCTTGGAAGGATTTAAACGATACGTCACGATTCTATTTTTAAAAGCACTTGAAATAATGTAAATGTTTTGAAATTCAGTTCGTAAGAGACTATTGGACTTATGTATATTGGTTCTCAGATGATATTTATATTGATTCAAAGGTAATGCAATAAGACATTTTTCACATTCAATAAGTTTAGAATTATTATGTTTATCATCAATATTATGGTGCCTTCGATGCGTAGACTGGTTCTGTACTGTAAAGTAATAAATACATGTGAGCTTATAAAACACAGCTTTTAATTGTACTGATTAGGGGTCACATTATTTATACATGAAATACTTATTTAACTTAATTTAGAAACATACATAATTGTGTTGACTAAAATATTTGTATACACTGAATAGGTAAGTAATAAGATATAAGAAACAAAAGATTAATAAAGAAGTAGTAGACAAAAGATTACAAGAGTTATTATTTAAATGGATATAGTGGATATGTAGTGGATTCATATAGTGTATCCATATCTACTATATACATTAGTAATAATTACTAACAAAATCTAGAGGACGGTGTTTAAACTCTTTTCTAGTTTCGTTTACATATTCTTTTAAACGATCCCATGCAGGCGTTCTGTCATCGGTACGATTTTTTACCGTCAATACCGCATGTCGCCAACGGTTTATAGGTGATACGCGTTCGATCTCTTCAACGTTGTAGATTTTGAGCTCTACATAATACTTTCCAATTTTACTCTCATCACTTTGCCTGCTTAACCCGTTAGCAACTCTACGAGTGAAATAAGAATATAATGGCGGTATTTTTTTACCCTGTGCGGTTCCAATGGGTTCGGGTTCGTCTTCTGGTTCGTCGCTGTCGGTGCCGAACAATTCATAAGAAGTCGACCTCATGCAAGAGCTGATTGGTTTGATGACAGTCTTCTTTTTCTTCTTCGGTTTTTCCTGAGATGATTCACCTCCCGCCGGTCTCTTTTCACGCCGAGAGGTCGATGGTGACGGTGACGAAACTCTTGATTTTTTAGGCTGGACCTGCTGCTCAGCTTCGTCTCCAGAAGAGAATAGATGGGCTGCTGTTTGCTTCGACCTAAAAAGATAAGTATGATTAGACATATTAATAATATAGAATAGAGTAGTCAGAGATTGTATGTATAAAAGAGTGAATTATGAGAGTAAATAAAATCATGGAATTAGTGAATAATATTATATAAATATATGAAATTAGTGAATATATAAAATGAGTGAATATATGAAATGAGTGAATACATGAAATGAGTGAACAGAGGAAATTAGATAATATATGAAATGAATGTATAGGTAGATATATGAGATAATACATGACACGAGTATGTATATATTGAATCGATCAATGGACGAATAATTAAAAAGGTGAATTGAAAGAACACATTAAGTACTTACATTTTAGAAGACTGTTTTTTTTTCTTTGCTGCACAGTAGAAACAATTGAGGACCGGTAAGTACTCCCAGAGGTGATTTAATGGCTATGGAGATCCAGAACGCATTTTTATACACACGAAATTAGCGTCACGGCTCCATATTTGTAGAAAATGCATAGTAGCAAAACAAAGGCTAACATAATAAACGAGCGTGAAAAACGCTGCGGTTGATCCGCTAGATCAGTTATTATATTATATTAAATTAAAACGCACATATTGCATAGTCCGAGGCGGTTTGACCGCTCGTGTATACCTGCTTATAGAAACAATGAGGCACGTGGAAGTAAGATGAGCGCATTTATCTGATTTCCTTTACTAAAAAGGAAACAAAAAAATAAATCTTATTTTGAACCTTAATGACAAAAAAACATCTGAACAGATATCTATATAAATCAAAGCAATATATCCTAAAAAATCATTTAAACTCGTTCGTTTGCTCTACAATGTCGGTAAGTAAAAAAAAATAATATACTTATTGTATTATTAATAAAAATTTTTTTTCAGTTTGTATTGTTATACTCGTTATACTTAAATATTAAGTACTCATATCTATGTTTGTCGAACTTTACTCAAGATTAGACTAAATTAAATTAATATTGCTTTGTTTCAGGAATCAAGTGATATTATCCTGCCTAATAATTCATCATACTCACCTTTATCGCCGGTGCCAGATGAACAACGAATGCGTCAAAATGTGCTAAATTATTTGGAAAGAGAGAGACCATTTCAACCATTCCAATTTGAAGAAAATGTAAGCAGAAATAAAAGAAAAGGAAGTGATGTTATATACTCTTATATAAAAAAACCTGCAAAGGGTATGCGATGTAAAATAATACGCTTACAAATTTTTGACGGTAAAGATTATGAAAGCACACAATGCAACTGTAAAGCTACCGTGTGTGCTCAATATGTTGTCGATAATGTGTTCAGCGATGATATATACAAAAGTGTCAACGATATTTTGACTAAAATGCATAAAAATATGTAAATAAATGTATATTAAAAATATGTTTTGTTTTATTTTATATCACCTGCACCGATAATTTACATTGGATAGTTTCCCTAATAATTTTTGCATTGAGTATGTATTCAGTAAAGATTAGGAATAGTAATTGTATACTTTCTACTTTTTTAATATAAGAAAATTATGTGTATTAATGGATCACGCATTAATTATTTTAAAATTTAATGCTAGGTTTGAATATATGAAGGCAGAGATCTTTTATTATGCAGAAAATGTATATAACAAAAATAAACTGATTTAATTAAAATTAATTCACTAATATTATTATTTTGTAATATAAATAATTATGTAGGTACACAGGTACCTATAGTTTTGAGGCGTCGATGGGTAGCGACTAGAAAAGAATGCGATCATCTGCCATATAGGGCATGCGTGGACACGTGAAACAGACAACAACAATTACTGAGATATCAGTGTTTATAGTGAAATAGTATTAACAGTATCAAAATTGATTTTAACTTGTTAATAATCTAAATATTAATTATGAGGCACAAAAAACTCGTTGGAGAGATTAATCAAGGATACTAGAATAATAAGACTGGACTTTAAAGTTATTAATATATTTTGTTTAACGTTAAAATAAATGATTACTGCCTATTTAGATAAACGTATTACAAATTGATAGAAGCTAGAACAGGGCACAACCACAAATATTTGTTTTAAATTAAATAGTAGTATAATTTAATAAAGATTTCTGAATAGATGTATCATTTCAATCAAGTTTCGGAATAGAAAAATCATTTCGATAAGCGATTTCTGAATAGAAGTATTATTTCAAATAGAAATTTTTGAATAGAAGAATCATTTTGAACAGATATTTTTGAATAGATTTCTGAATAGAAGTATCATTTCAAATATAAATTTTTGAATAGAAGAATCATTTTGAACAGATATTTTTGAATAGAAATATCATTTTGAATAGAGAGTAATGGGGGGGGGGATGGATCTAGTATGATCCAGACCATTACTCTCCTACTCGCCTTTGGTTTTCAAAGTAAAAAGTAAATAGTGTTGAATAATTTCGGCGGGCTGGTTAGAACCACGATAGCTTAATTGGAAGAGTACCTGACCCGGTATGTCAGAAGGGTGCAGCTTCAAATCCTGCTCGTGGAAATTTTTTCAACATTTGTGTTTTTGTAATCTGTTTCGCAACAAAATTTGCGTTAAAATTATTTAAACATTTCTAAAAGATGTCGTTATACTCGATGGCATAGTGGAAAAATTGTTGGTGTCTGAAGATGGGCAGGATGAAATTTTTTTAATTTTTTGTTCATCTGACGCCAAGAAGATCATCAAGCATTCCGTTCAATCTCAGAAGATCCATTGGCCAGATCCATAATGGATCATTGGATCCTGATTTCAAGCTATCATTTCCAATTCGACAGATTTTCAACTTGACGGATTTGCAACTCGACATACTGTCATGATATTGTCACAAACGTACAACGGAGAAGAAAAGTCATAAAAAACATAAATATAATTAAAAAAAAACAGTTAAAATTTTTAATAATCTAAAGCATTACACAGTGTATCTAATATTTTATCTACATAACTGTTGCTCTTCAATCCATCTGCTATAATTCGGTCTATTTAAATATTTTTTTCTATTTCCGCTTTCCTTCGTTTTTTGATAGGATTGTGGTACTCGCTGTTCTTCAGTTTCTTTTCTTGGTAAAATGCCTCTTTTTTTAATCTATACTAATATTATAAAGAGGAAACCTTTGTATTTTTGTATGTATGTATGTATGTTTGCAACGAATAAACTCAAAAACTACTGGACCGATTTGAAAAATTCTTTCACCATTAGAATGCTACATTAGCGTTGAGTAACATAGGCTATATTAAAAAATATATATATAAAATACTAAAAACGTCAATTTAATTTTCCAAGATAAAATGATTTGTTTGTTTTGTTGTCATGGAAACTATTGATGAAACTGATGATGACTCAATGATGGAAACTGTCAAATCTGTACGAAGTCCGCCGGGTCAGCTAGTTTATGTAAAACAAATTAATCGTAAGCCACACACATTAGAAAACTCCACATACAAATTATGACAGACAATATATCATTTTTAAATAACGAGGCTATAAAAAGTTTACATGAGAATTCATAACATGTAGGTTTCCAACTATGAGGTTTATATTGGTTGTTAAAATATGAACTTCCTCGTAGGTCTTATCTTATGTCTAGGTAGGTATCTTGTATGTTGTTTGAGGAAAATAATAAGAAAATATGTAATCAACTGTACATTTAACGACGACTTGAAAATCTGACGACTTGAAAATCTATCGACTTGCAAATCTGACGAGTTGAAAATCAGTCGAGTTGGAAATAAGCCATTTCAAAGTGGATCTACTGAGATTTTTTTGTCAGTTGATCTCTTGGTCAGATCCACAATGGATCTAATTAGATATGTATGTAGGAGTGGGTCTAAATAATTAAAGCGGATTACTTGTTGATTAACTCGTTTTATTTCGATTATATGGACACACATTTTTATCACGTCTTATTCTAATGGCTTCGGGGCGCAGAGAGAGCGAATGACACCAACATCTCACTCCTCGTACTCATTCCTAAAATTCTTCGTTCACAACAGATTAAAAATAAAGAGTGATACAGTTGAATCCTACAACTCGGCCATTCTGCAAATCAGTCTGACCGCAGACTGAAAATCTTTAAAGTTACAATACCTAATAACAATTCTTTTAAATTAAATCATGCTTACAAAAGATAACAATATTTAGTAAACCACTTAGTACTTAATAAAAACTTTTAACTAACGACAAAATAACATACTTTCTAGACTTTTGTTTGTACAACATATTATTAAACATAACAAATACTTTTTTTAACTAGCAAGTAATTAACATAATATTCTAAGCTTTTGTTTGTATTTAAACAATGAAACAAAACATTAGTCACAGACAATAATGCAATATTTAACTACTATTAATACTATCATAAAGGTTTGCAAATATCAGTAATTCACATGAGAATTTGTTTTGCCCTCAGGGATACTTAAATGAAATTTAAAACACTATAACAAAATTTTAACAAGAAGTCTTTTTTCCAATAACTAAAACAACTAATGATAATAACAATTGTATACAACCAACCTGTATTGTAATGTAGTTTTTAAAAAAAAACTAAGTAATAAATTCACCTTAAAAGAGTTGCGTTACCATATAGAAATAAATATCTACCAGAAACAAAAACAGTTTTAGACAAAGGTTCAAATAAATCAAGGCCACCTCTTCATACATTCTACACCAGATGTTGTTTTTATAGGTCCGTCCTTACCTCTGTCTATCTTTTCCACTTCATATCTATCTTTTCCCAGCTCCTTTAAGACCCGGTAAGGTCCATAAAACTTTGGTTTCAGTTTTAAAGCATTTCCAAATTGTGTTCTTTGTATTGCTACAAGGTCTCCTTGCTTGTACTTTTCTCCTTCTATTCGCTTCTTATTGTATGTTCTTCTGTTCTCTTCTTGGATCCTTAATATTTGTGCTTTAGCTTCTCTTAATTCATCTCTTTGATGCATAAATTCTAATCTACTTTCTTCTTCTAAAAATTCTAATATGTTCATATCTTCTTTCATCTTCATTTTTACTCCTGTTAAAAGTTCAAACGGCGTTGTATTGATTGATCGTTGATAAGTACTGTTAATGACTCTTTGAAGTTTACCAACATACTTGTACCAATGACCTGGTTCTTCGATACACATCTTGGTTAAAGTAGAAATAATAATGCGATTCATCCTTTCCACCTGACCATTTCCACGAGGGATTCCAGTAGTGACATTGATACGTTCAATGCCTTCTTCCCGACAATATTCTTTGAATTCATTTCCTGTGAAAGCTGTTCCTCGGTCTGTAATTATTCTCCGCGGGTTGCCATAGTCCTTCTGATGAAGCTTTAGTTTATCAACGGTTTCTCTTGCTGTAACAGTCTTAACATGATAGATCCACACAAACTTGGTGTAGCCATCAATTACAGTAAGGATATAATTATACATTTTCTTGGTTGCATCTAAAGGTCCTATGTGGTCACAATGCAGTGTATCTAATGGTAGTTCTCCTTTATCTATTGTATTTAGGAGGCCTTCTTTTTTCCCTGACTTTCTGCTAGCTAGTAGACAGGGCACACACATAGCAATCACCTTATCAATTTTATTTTCCAATTTTGTGATGTAGTATTCCTTTTCAATAATATCCTTTATCTTTTTTTTTCCAAAATGTCCTATTCCATGGGCTTTCTTTATGATTTCTATATCCATAATTTCGGGTATCACCAACTTCTTCAGTACACCTTTGTAGATAACACCATTTTCTATAAAATAATCTTCGTATTCCTTTTCTTTAAGTATTTCTCTAATAATCTTTAATCCATTGTCTTCTTGTGCCTTCTTTATTCTAGCATGTAGTTCAATATTAATAAAACATATGTTTCTGCTTAGAGCATCAACATGGTGCATCTTATCACTAGTTCTATGTTCTATGGAATAATTAAAGTCTTGTAGGTACAGTATCCATCGTGCAACTTTTACTGGAACATCTTTCTTGTTTAATGTTTTTTGAAATGCTTCACAATCAGTCACTATCTTGAAATGTATGCCTATGAGGTATCTTCTAAATTTTTTAACACCTTTTATGACCGCTAATGCTTCCAGCTCATAACTGCTACACTTCTGTTGAGATTCTGTAGTTTTTCTGCTCATGTAGTGGACTGGATGCAAGCTACCATCATAAGAATCTCTTTGCATTAAAATAGCTGCATAGCCGTGTTTAGAAGCATCTGTATGTAATTCAGTCTCTAATTGTATATCAAAAATCTTTAAAACCGGTTCACAACATAACTTTGATTTCAATTCTTCAAAAGCTTGTCTTTGTAGTGCTTCAAAACAAAATTCTCCCTTCTTGAGCAAATCACTTAGTGGTTTTGCAATCAATGCATAATTTTGAATAAATTTTCTGAAGTAGGAAGTTAGTCCTATAAAACTGTGTAATTCTTTTAAATTTTTTGGCACTGAATATGTCTTAACGGCTTGAATTTTTTCAGTTGAAGGTTTTACTGTCCCGTTGGTGATATTGTACCCTAAGTATTCAACAACAACTTTGTAGTATTTGTGATTTTTTCCAATTTATTTCTAGTCCATATTCAGCCGACACTTTTAATACCTCTTGAAGTCTCACTATTCCTTCTTTCTCATCTTCTGAAAGAATGATCAGATCGTCGATAAAAATCAGAACTATTCCGTTTCGAATTAAATTTGCAAATATGATGTTTATGTACCTTGTAAAATATTTCGGACAAATGGAGAGACCAAAGGGAGCTCTTAAAAATTCATATTGACCTTCAGGGTTACTCGTTACAAATGCTGTATATTTCACGGACTCTTCTTCGATTGGCAAATGGAAAAAACCGTTTTTCAAATCCAGAGTGCTAAACACATTCACTTTACTCAGTTTATCTATCTGATCTTCTATCACTGGCAGTGGGTATTCATCTTTTATCATCTTTTGATTAATTTTTCTATAATCCACACACACTCGGGTACTTCCATCTTTCTTCTTAACTAACACCAACGGACTAGCATACTCAGAATAACTCGGACGAATAATATTCTTGGATAACCAGTCTTCAACTTGCTGCTTTACTACATTTTCTTATGTTAAAGCCAATCTTCTAGGTCGCTGTGTAACTGGTATATCATCTTTCAACACTATTTTCAACTTAATTGGAGCATCTTTAATCTTCATAGGCTTTTAGTTATCTATTATTTCTTGCACTATTGAGGAATGAACATCATAACTGGAAGATAAACAAATATTATTCAGATAAGAACTGTCATAATATTGAGGCCTTATCTCAACTGAGTAAAGTTGTCAAATAAACTAGCTCCTTTTAGATTTCAATTAAAAATTGTTTTAACCCGTCCCGCGCTGTAGGTATAATTAGCGGGCCACCTTGTGTACGACCATGCGTTCACAGGGCGCGCGAGGACTTAAAGCTAAATTTATAGTATATTTACCATTAGTCATTAAATTAAGTGATAAATAACGCATACTAGTGTTATCTCTGACAACAGTTGCATAGTTTTTAAATTATTGACAAAAACAACATCTCAACTGTCAGCGCCCAGCTGACTTGTGAAACAAATTAATAAAAGTTGTGAAAATAACAACTTTTGCCGTGGACTGCAGCAACATAAACCGGGGGAGTATTGTTTTCATTACTTATTACCTATACAAGTAGCCATTTAAAATACCAGAACACTTCATTCGATTTGCAAGTGTTATTATTTATTTACTTGGTTAGAACCGTTAGAACATCAAATCTGGTTTTATCTGAAAGCTACAAAGGTATACTGTATATAGTTTAAACTATTGCAAACAAGTACCTACTACATAGTGGCCTACCTACTTGTTTTTCTTTGTGATTGGTTATTTTATTTCTTGTTAAATTGTTTCTATACCAATTACATGTTATATAACTCAATTAAATTACTTAATTTCTAGGAAACTAATAACTTACAATTACAATTTAAAACTCATTTTTTAAATCTCTTGTAATTGTGAGATATATCTAGTCTACCCTCCACTAGTTAAAATTAAAATCTCATTCTATAATAATCTTTTAAGAATGAGATTATCTTTTATCAAAAAAGTTTGGTATACCTAACTTTCAACACATACAAAGTCCTAATATATCTTAAATACTTAATATATAATTATTTACATTTTCAGGGGTAAATAAAAACACCTTTAAAATGCTGACACGTAAGGCTGCTACTCAAAGTACTGAACTAAAGCTCAGACAGGCACTTGAGGAGCTAAGAGTATCCAAGGAGTTCTGCAATCAGCTGCTAAAAGAGAGGGAAGACAGTGAAATGGAAATAAAATCCATAATAGACAGAAATTCACAGTTTAAGAATGAGTTAGCCCAACTGCACATGCAACACCAGGATGTGCTACACCAGCGTGACCAACTGCAAGATGTCATCTCCAATTTTGAGCAGCAGCACAACACCTATGAAAGGGCACTAGACCGTATCACCGAGTTGGAAAGGGACCTCAGTGCGGCAAACCACCAGATTTCCCAATTTGTTGAGTTGCAGCAGCAGCACGAAGTGGATCATACTCAGTCCTTATTTGAAGAACTTATAGCATCACCTGGTGGAATTTCATTTCATCAATCTCAAAACAACAGCAAAATAAATAAAATCAGCAAAACTAAAATTAAAAAATATGTAAAAATTAATAAGTTTATAAAGAAAACTAAGAAGTTGATTAAAAAAAATAACTGTTTTTATAAAAACATTTCTCTTAGAAAGGAACGTATTAGCCTAATGGATTCCTTAGATATATACAATAGTAAGTTAATGGAAAGTAGGCAAATGTATGACCGAGACACTAAGCAACTACAAACTAATATCCAAAGGCTACATGAGTCTCTTGTTATAATGACCAAAAAATACTCAATAGCACAGAAACAGATTGAAGAACATATCAAATCAGCCACAGAGTTAGTCGATCTGTGCAAGTTCAATGCTGATCGGTACAATTCATTAATTAATAATGAAATTAACCTACACAAAGAGTCTATATCGCTTAACTCTAATATTCAGATAAACACACAAAACTTGTCTGTCTTGGTTCCCAGTCCTACATCGGCCTCTCCTCAAACAATACATAAACCTATTGTTACTAAATTAGTAAAAAAAACAGTTATGTACTCGGATAAACTGGGTCAAGGCTTAGGGTTGCCTATAAATCGAAATATTATCCATTCAATGACCAATATTTGTACTCCAGGTCAATCGATGAATGCTATAGCAAACAAAATATCACAGGATTCACTAAATAGTTCCACTAATGTTATTATATTATGTGGTGACAGCTCACAAACGAAGAAACGTGACATTATAAATAGTTTTAATACTTTGATAAAACTGCAATCAGAAACAAATTGCAGGTTAATAATTAGCGCCTTTCCCTATTGTACCAATTTGACTTGGGAACAAAATAAGCGCATTTATGAATTAAATTTATTATTGTTTAATTTGATTTGTCGTCATAGTGACACTATTTTATATTTTGACATTAATAAATTTATTAATAGCTTTAGTTTGACGTCAGATACTATGTATCTTTCTAATAAGTGTAGGACCCAAATAGCTAAATTGTTAGCTTATAATATACAGGATACAGTTATAAATGGTATAACTAAATCTTTGTGTCATAACAACGTAATCATTAGTAGTTCTACTAATGCAACATTTACAACTAGTAATAAGGTAACAACCTCATGTTTAAACTGAGGGCTAAGACAAAAGCCAAGTCCTCATTAATTACTATTATACATCAAAATATTCAAGGCTTGGCTGGCAAGGACTTAGAATTAGAATTATTTGCAAAAAGTCAGGCAATTCATATATTTTGTTTAACTGAGCATTGGCTTGGAAGTCATGACACATCATTCCATGTAAATAATTTTCGAATAGCAAGCGCGTACGTGCGAAGCTCAGCTATTCACGGTGGTTCTTTAATACTAGTAAGAAGTGATATAAAATATAAAGATCGCAGCGATAGTATAGACCTATCAGTGGAACGTAACATTGAGCTATCATGTGTGGAGTTTAATAGCTTTGTAATAGTGTGTGTATACCGACCCCCATCGGGCAATTTCAGTATTTTCGAATCTGTAATGAAGGATATACTAAGAAAATTAAAATTAAAAAATAAATTTGTTTTTGTATGTGGCGATTTTAATATAAATATTCTAGAAAGCACTTCATTGAGTGTTCGTCTTATTGCCTTGTTTAAATGTTTTAATCTCATTAATTTATTTCTCGAACCCACTAGAATAACTTCACATTCAGCCACTTGTCTTGATAACGTTTTTACAGACTATGACCCTGTTTCTAAGTCAGTCATTAGTCAGCTTACGTCTGACCATTGCGGTTTGAAGGTGACCTATGATTTTAATATTAAGGATAAGCCAAAAATAGTGAACTGTAAACCAGTTACAAAAGAGCGAGTGGAGTGTTTTAAAAATAATATAGCGTGTAAAATTAATGCATTGCCATTTGTACAAGATGACCCAGATGTATTATATAGTAATCTCTTTAACTTCATAAAGACTGAATACGACCAAGTGTTTACACAAAAAACAATAAAAATTACTCATAAACTTAAGTTCTGTGACTGGGCCACGACTGGTATATATAAAAGTAGAAATAAGTTGTATGAGTTATATAGTTTAAGACAATATAACCAAAACGATAATTTTACGGAATATGTAAGAAAGTATTCGAAAACGTTTAAGAGAGTGTGCATATTAGCTAAATCTAATTACATTAAAGATAAAATAAAAAAGTCTAACAATAAAATTAAAGCCACTTGGGACATTATAAACCGTGAAACAGGTAAATTAAAACCACGGAATAATACTTTCACTATAAAAGTAAACGACAACCTTGTGAATTCAGATATGCAAATTGCAAATATTTTTGATAATTATTTTGTAAATATACCTGTGCTGACAACCTCAGATTTAGATTCATCACCAGAAGCTGCACAAACATTACTCCAAAAATATGTACCAAAGTGTAATGTTTCTTTTCAATTTAATTATATCGATTCAATGGATATTATAAAAACATTTAAATCACTCAAAATTAAGAACACAAGTGATTTGTGGGGCATATCTATAAAAGTAATTAAGAATATTATATATTCTATTGCACCATATCTTGCTGAAATTTTTAATAACTGTGTGAATAAAGGTATCTTTCCCGATCTTATGAAGTTTAGTAAGGTCATACCTTTGTTCAAATCAGGAAACAAAGAAGACCCCTGTAACTATCGACCCATTTCAATACTACCAGCTCTAAGTAAAATTTATGAAAAAGTTATATTGGAACAGTTGATATCATATTTTAACATAAACAATATTTTACATAGTAAACAATATGGATTTACAAAGGGTCGTTCTACTATTGATGCAGGTGTTGCTCTAATAAAACATATATTTGATGCCTGGGAGGAGTCTCAAAACGCCCTTGGAGTTTTTTGCGACTTGTCCAAGGCTTTCGATTGCGTTGAGCATAGGACTCTGGTGATGAAGCTACATTACTACGGTCTCAAAGATACCGCACTAAATTTAATCCAGTCTTATCTCAGCTCTAGAACACAGACTGTCGATATTAATGGAACTAAATCATCTGGTTCTCATGTAAAAATGGGAGTTCCACAAGGGTCCATTCTTGGTCCTTTTCTGTTTTTGATTTATATCAATGACTTGCCATTCTTTGTAGAGAACTTCTGTGAAATCGTATTATTTGCAGATGATACTTCACTCATTTTTAATGTAACTAGGTGTAAGAATAATTACGACGATGTAAACAAAGCTCTCTCAGATGTACTCAGTTGGTTTACTGTTAACAATTTGCAGCTTAACGCTAAAAAAACAAAATGTATTAAATTTAGACTACCAAATGTCAAGAATGAACCAACCGATATTAGAATAAACGGTGATCGATTAGATTTGGTAGACTCAACAGTTTTCTTAGGTATAACCCTTGATTCAAAACTTCAATGGAATCCTCATATAACGAAATTGGCCGGCAAACTCACTTCTGCTGCTTATGCCATTAGAAAAATAAGGCAGTTAACAGACGTTGAAACTGCTAGAACAGTTTACTTTAGTTATTTTCATAGTGTCATGTCGTATGGCCTCTTACTGTGGGGAACAGCGGCTGATATTGAAACTATATTCATTTTACAAAAACGAGCAGTAAGAACAATCTATAGACTAGGTTCAAGAACTTCTTTAAGAAATCTTTTTAAAGAGATTGGTGTGTTGACAGTGGCTTCTCAATTTATTTATAATTGTATAGTTTTTGTACGTTGCAATATCAATTCATTTACCAAACACGGTGACGTACACAATTTTAATACTAGAAGTAAGACAAAACTTGTGATGCCACTGTTCAGGTTACAGAAGGTCCTTGGTTCTTTCTTGGGGCAAGGTATACACTATTATAATAAAATACCAAACACTGTACTAGATTTACCTCTAGATAAGTTTAAAAAACATGTAAAGTCTTCTTTACTTAAAAAAAGGTTATTATACAGTCAGAGAATATTTAGATGATAAAACAGCCTGGCTATAACAAAAAAACGCATACTTTACTACTTTTTATAATAAAAAATTATACTGATATGATAGCCTTTATAAACAGTGTCCTACAGATAACAAATAGCGTTACGTTAAACATTTCAATTAGTTTTGATTTAGAGTAGCTTGGGTGTGTCATGCTCTCTTTATTGTCTCTGCGGTGGTGGCATGTGCGTCGGGTCGTTACGTTCCCTAAAATATGGTTGAGCGAAGCGATGGCTGATTCATTATGTCATACTCGTGAACGGGTGCCGCCTGTGGAGGCTGGTCTGCTCTTGCATACTTGTCTTAATTTTATTATTATCAACTATAGTTTAACTTTGTTTTTTCTTAGACAGGTTTTGACTTTTACTAGTACTGTATGACATTGTAAAAAATTTAACTGGTAAATGGTGTTTTTGCAAACTATTTTTTTTTCTCATGTGATTGTCCTTTATATTATGTGTTTTTTTTTTTTTAATTTGTGATGGAAAATGTCCTTTTATGATAGGGCATTTTCCAATATTTTTGACGATGTAAGGGAGAAAAGATCTGGACACTTGCTGAGTTTCTTGCCGGTTCTTCTCAGTACAAGATCTCCCGCCCAGAGTAGACTTACGAACCGATGGCATAATGACGTTCATAAGAGCTATTTGTAGCCTAAACTGAATAAATGATTTTGAATTTTGAATTTGAATTTTGAACCCTTGTCAATAACTGTGATAGTATTTACTAAAAATGGTTGACCTAAGATTATATCATATGGTATCACATCAGTTGGCACTATATTAAAACTAATACAGTAACTGTGGTGATCAATAACCAAATCTACATTGAACTCGCCTATCGAAAACACTCGACAAGATCCTAAACCGGTAAGTAACATTTTTCCGGGGTTGTAAGAACAATTTAACTTCGAAAACAACTCGTAAGTTATTAAATTAAGGTCACTACCAACAAACAACAACAAACAGTTTACTACAACATTACCAATTCTGACTCTTTTTACACTATTATTAATGAACGGATAACCTTTGTTTACATTCAGTATGCGTTGAAGTTGACACTGACATTGACAGCTGTCACTTTTACATTCAGAGTGACCCGAGTTGGACTGAGGTGCGATTTGACCGACACTGACATCTGAGATTTGTTCACTCACCCGTTCCTTCGAATCGCTACTCACTTCATTCGCGTTCAAACTTTCAACTTTTCCTACAAACAATGATTGCCGCTTCGCGCCGCCATGATTGATTGATTTTGATTTTTCAGCCATCTGTTTACATTGAGCACTTATATGCCCAAACTCATTACATCTGAAACATTTTACACCCTTAGAACAGTAATTAGACGTATGACCTTTATCACCACAATTAAAACAACGCTGAAAAGATTTTGCTTCCATTTCTACACGAGTCTTCGGTTTTGTAGGTATAGCACGCTGCTGTCTTGTGGAATCTGCCTTCTTACTTTTTTGTTTGAATTCTTCATACAATGTTAATTTTTCCTTTAGCACTGAATAAGATGTAACGCCGTAAAACAATAGTTTGTTTGACTCATAGTCTGTAATCCCGTCTATAATATATTGGATCGCCACATAGTCTGGAAATCTGGCTGTCTTACCCAGCTCTTTCATCACGAGCATGTATTGATAATATGTTTCGTTATATCGCTTCTTACGCGCACTCATCATTTCGTGCATCTGCTTACTATTTACAGCCTCGGGGAATTCTTTTATAAGCGCCGCCTTTAGTTCATCGTACGTTCTGAATGCTTTCTCCGTTTTTAGCCATATATATAGTGCCCGATAAACAACGTCTAGCTATTATCAGTTTCTGTTGATGGCTCCATCCGAATATTTCAGCATTATCATCCAGATCCTGAGCCCACTTTACCGATGAATATGTCAAGTCATCACCCGTGAACTTTGGAATGGATTCCATCATGTGCAACGGATTGCTCATCCTGCCTTCATCGGTTTTGCTTTCAGCCATCGTTCGTTTCTTCGTGTATTCGTCTTTGACACCAACCAAACCTCGTAAACTCGTGTGAGGTTATTATAGTGTCGATGCCGCCGGCCGGTACTTTATGCTCACTCGTGGGAAATACGCGATAACTCGTAAAACTATTTAGACCCTTTGATCCCGGACGAGAATTTGTAGGAGTGGGTCTAAATAATTAAAGCGGATTACTTGTTGATTAACTCGTTTTATTTCGATTATAAAATTTGAAGAAATAAAAATTGATTTTTTATTTTGATTATAAGATTTGAATTTGAAAATGTGTACATCCTGGGAGACTTTAATGCTCATCCGGGAGAACTTTTTGGTGAGGAACTACAAAACTTTTGCTTTGATCAATGTTTGACTTGTGTTGACATAAAAAAGTTAGGTTTAAATTCTGGAGCATATACTTATGTGAGCGAAGCGCACGGCTGCCGCAGATGGCTTGACCACAGTGTGGTTTCTGAGGCAGCGCTGAAGACAGTGCTATCAGTAAAAGTACACTATAATGTCTACTGGTCGGACCACTATCCTCTGGAGGTGCAGTGCAATTTGAGAACCGTCTGCCGGGCATCTGGGCCGCCGCGCGCCGAGATTAACAAGGTTCACTGGGGTGAAAGGGATTTAAGTCAAGTTGAAATGTACTCTAAATATTGCAATGATAAACTACGAAACGTTGACTTTCCACTGGAATTTAAGACATGTGGTGACTATTTATGTAAAAATAACAGCACAGCACATACTGCCGAAATAGATAATTTATATAATGTTATTGTAACGACCTTGAAGGAGGCAGCAACAATTAGTCATGCAGGTAATTTAAGAGGGGGTAAACCAAAAAGCGGCCGTCATATAGCGGGGTGGAATAAGTACGTTCGCGATGCTCACCTGGATGCTAGGCAAAAGTTTCTGACCTGGGTATGGTGCGGCAGGCCCAGATATGGTCTGGTTTATAATGAGATGTGGGAGTCTAGAAAAACTTTCAAAGAAAAATTAAAATTTTGTCAGAACAATCAAGACCAAATAACAATGAATATTTTAACGCTAAAACACAGAAATAAAGATTTTAGAGGATTTTGGCAACATACAAAAAAGTTAAACCCGAAACCTGGCATCCCGATGAGTATTGGGGACGTCACTAATGTTAAGGACATAGCCAATATGTTTAGCGCGCATTTTCAGGTCGAATCTCCATTGAGGGGTTCACTTATAAAGGACGTTGAGACCGTGGTGTCGGGGGTGCCGGAGCGTATCTCTGCAAAACAAGTTACCTCAGTTATAAAGGGTATGACAAGAGGCAAGTCACCCGGACATGACGGCCTCAGCATCGAACATCTGCAACATGCGGGGCCACATCTCACTAGATTGTTGGGGCTGCTCTTCACACTCTGCATTAGGCATTCCTATCTTCCTAAGGAGCTGATGAGAACGGTTGTTGTGCCTATAATTAAGAATAAAACGGGTGATGCTTCCGACAAGGGCAACTACCGACCAATCTCTCTAGCCACAGTCATATCGAAGGTGCTTGACGGCTTGCTTGAGAGACAGCTTAATAAGCACTTGCACCTACATGACGCGCAGTTCGGTTTTAGAGCCGGACTTTCAACTGAATGCGCTATTCTGTCTCTCAAGCATACCGTCAGGTACTATACTGATAGGAGTACGCCTGTATATGCTGCGTTTCTAGATCTCTCTAAGGCATTTGACCTGGTTAGATACGACATTCTTTGGGGTAAACTAAAGGACGCCGGGGTGCCCGGTGAGTTGATTAATATCTTCAGATACTGGTATGGGCATCAAATTAACCAGGTCAAATGGCGTAGTGAGCTATCCGATGAGTACAGGTTGGAGTGTGGAGTGAGGCAGGGGGGGTTGACATCTCCTTCACTCTTCAACCTTTACGTGGACCGGCTGATTGTTGAACTGGGCAACACTGGTGTCGGCTGTTCCATTGACGTACAGAACATCAATAGCATTAGTTACGCTGACGATATGGTGTTGCTCAGCCCATCAATCGCCGATCTCAGGAAGCTGTTGGGGGTATGTGAGGAGTATGCGGCCACACATGGCCTCATGTACAATGTAAAAAAAAGTGAACTACTGATATTCCAGGCCAAGGGCCGAAAGCTGGAAAATGTGGCACCTGTGCGGCTGAATGGGGTCGCTCTTGATAGGGTAAAGCAGTTCAAATACCTCGGCCATGTTGTCACCGAGGATTTGAAAGATGACGGGGATATTGAAAGGGAAAGGAGAGCGATGGCGGTCCGCTGCAACATGTTGGCTCGCAGATTCGCACGATGTAGCGCAGATATAAAAATAACGCTTTTTAAAGCGTTCTGCCAAACTTTGTACACGTGCAATTTGTGGGTCAACTATACTCAGCGGGCCATCAACGCTCTCCGAGTACAGTACAATAACGCCTTTAGGGTGATGTTGGGGCTCCCGCGCTACTGCAGCGCGTCCGCGATGTTTGCGCACGCGCGCACAGACGGGTTTCACACGGTGCTGCGGCGCCGCATCGTCTCCCTCCAGCGCAGGGTGCGCGCGAGCACCAACGTCATCCTAACGGTGCTCAGAGAAAAGCTGGATTGTCCGCTGCAGAGGCACTGGGTGCAGGCGCATGTGCAGGTTCCCGGTGTGCCTACGGGGGGTCGTTACCTACCCTAATTGTTTCTAAGAATTTTATTTTTGTTTTTAATTTAATTTAATTTAATTTAATTTAATTTAATTTTATTTAATTTTAATTTAATTTTGTTAATAATTTTGTTGTATTTTGTTAATTTTGTTTTGATTTTAATTTAGATTAATTTGGTTTTGTAAATTTTGTGTTTTTTTTTTTTATTTAATTTTTATGATTTTAATTTTATTTTAATTAGTGTTTTTAATTTTTAATTATTATTTTGTCAATCAACTATGGACACAGTCTGAAATAAAAGTATTTTATTTTATTTTTTTTTTTTTATTTTATATGGACACACATTTTTATCACGTCTTATTCTAATGGCGTCGGGGCGCAGAGAGAGCGAATGACACCAACATCTCACTCCTCGTACTCATTCCTAAAATTCTTCGTTCACAACAGATTAAAAATAAAGAGTGATACAGTTGAATCCTACATGACATGTAGGATTCAACTGTCATATTATGAAAAAACGAGTTTTGAGAAAAGCGCGGTTTTATTTTATTTTGTACATAAATAAGTTAGTGTTAACTTAATATTGGGGATATTTAGGTTTTTACAATTGTCACTAAAGTTAAATTTAATAAGCTTCTTTCAGAATTTAAAATCAAACGCTTTGATAAGATAATTATTTATTTATTAAAGAAAAAAATAAATATGTCCCATAATGCGACTCTTTTGCACATTATGTACGAACAGAACTTAGATAATAACACTTATTTTTAAACATACATAACAAGAGATATATTTATTATAAAATAACTAATTCTTTGGAATCATACAGGAACTGATAGAATCACGTAAGTAATAATAATAATAAGTGAGTAATACAAGACAATAGGAATTATAGCTGGGTATAAAAACTAGAATAAAAATTTGGAATGTGATTATTTTCTACTAAAGCTAAGAGATCTCTCTTTTTGTTTTCTTTTATTTTAGGGCGGCATCTATAAGCTTTTTTAATTCTTATATTTTGTGCATTTATTTGCTTTCGTGTTATTTCGGTTACTTTAAAATCATCGTCTTTATAAGAATGTTTATAAAAAACTTTATTTGGTTCACCTTGGATCACCTTCAGTACTTTTATTTCACCAGTTTTCAAATTCTTTGCATTAAAGCCAATGTCGTCCGCTAAACTTTTCATGGAAAAAAAGTCTTTGAAGCTCATTTCGTTCACATGGTACGGCTTGCCTTTCTTTTTGGCGTTTTTAATTATTTGAGCATACTGGCTAGGAACATAAATAGGGCCAGACCTAAGACTCTTTTTAATAGCCTTTTCAATAGTCGAGTGAACTGAGTCACCCTCATTTTGGGTGTGGCCAGTAATGAGGTATTTGTGAGTTATAGATTTGATTTTGGTATACTTTAACAAAGCGAATATGTACATCGAAAATATAAATTTATTTTTCTGCTGTCCGCAGCAATTGTCTGAAAAGAATACGAATTCAATTCCAGGTCCATCATAATCTGCCATTATTTTGTCTATAAAATTAAGTACGCAAGTCCCAATTTCGTCTGCTCCTCTGTTAGCCTCTCCTTCATGCCATAAATAGCATTGAGTATTATCAGACCCAAGTTCACTTACAGTAAAATTTAGATTATTTAATTTGGATTTATAATAGAAGACAGAAACGTCTCCTTTTGGTGATTGAAGCACAGCCTGTAGATCATACACTGCAACAATGTAGTCAGTACCCACATTAGCTTTATCTCTATCTTTTTCAAGTCTAGAGAGATCTTTTTCCTCTAAGTGTGACGTGTACTTACTGCTCAATTTCTCTTTTGCAGAATTATCTGCATTTTCATAGCTTACACACAACTCGCACAGGTCTTTTTTAGGAATAAAGAAGCTTATGTTGAATTCTCTATTAAAAATTTTGGCGTACATTTCATAGTGTGCTGCTGGGACACCATGTTCTAAACACTGCTTTTTGTAGTCTGCATGTAGGTCTGCTATACATTTACCACCATCGATGAACTCACGGCTCGAATTTTTTCTGATGTAATGGCTTTCGATGCGTGGTATTGAATTTATGTGTACTCTGACAGATTGCTTAATGGCTTCATCAATTTTTTTATGATGGCCATGTTTGCCTCTCTTATCTAACTCAACAAAACCTAATTCTCTCTTATTAAAAACTGTTCTTACAACTCTATCATTGATGTCTAATGTAGCCATGAAAAACTTTTTGCATACCCGTATTTGTTCATTATTCACATCAAAATAATAAGCGTTGTTGTAGCCGCGAGGATTTTGTTTTCCTGTAAAACGAACTGCAGGCACAATAGCTCTTGTGCAGTTGTTTATAAAATTTCGTTGTAAATTAATGTTCCCTAGGTCCCAATATTTAGTGAAAATTTTTCCCCTGTCGTCGTTGCCTATTTTTTCCGAACATTTCATTTTACAAGTACTTCCACATGGTGGTTTAATGGTACGTGCTGGAATAGTTTTTTTTGCTTTCGATCTCGAAACGTAGGACTGACCGGTATTACGTAATTTCTTTGCTTTGACACTTAGCCACTCATCAACTCTTGCTAGGCGTTTTTTACCTTTTTTTACATTACTATTCTCCTCTATTTCAGTCAAATTAATGTTGTGCTCAGCTACTTCATTTTGATTCTCCTGTGCAGATTGTTGGATTGGAAGTAGTGTAATGTTTTGGTCATCTTCTAACACTTGCGGGTTGTTAAAACCTGTTGATGTCGTTGGTACGGGCTCACTAAACACACACTTGATAACTATTCACACTACAGTTATGGCGGTTTTTTTGATCGGTAGACATTAAAAAACCAAATTAACCTGTATATTTATGTCAATACTAGCTTTTTTTGTGTTATGACCAGTGGTCGGAGTAGGTATATTGATTTTAGATACTTGCGTCATGATATCATAACATGGACATGCATTTCTTCCGGAATGTACCGGAGTTTCCAAAAATTTGGTAAATAGAGTAATAAAATAAAAAACCATATGTAAGCAAACAAAATTGTTTATTGTTAATACAAATAATCATTATTACAGTTTTATTAAAAATAATTATTTTTAATCCTCATCGGTTACAAGTTCTACATTTTGATTTTCTGTCTCTATACAATTAAAATAAATAACTATAATTTTTTCAATATTTTCTAATTTTAAGCTATTTCTTTTAACATCTAAGATCCATTTGTAAGTGGAAAATGATCGTTCAACATCTGTAGATGTCAATGGAGCGAATTTGAAATAAAGTTTCTGATTATTTGCTACGCTTTTTTCAATACTCTCGCTGTATTCTCTAATTGTATCTAAATCTGGATTTCGTTCCATAACTGATTCTATTTTATTTTTTATATTCTCATTATTGCACTCGTTAAGCGTAGCCCTTACTTGATCAAATACTAAAAGTGAATCAGCTAGAGATAAATTTTGTTTTTGTAACTCTTTTAGGGCTAGTAGTATAATAGAGTAATTTTCTTCAATATATTTTAAATCATTTTCTAAATTTTGTTTTTCCAAAATGTTTTTTGCGTTTCGTATGGCTATAGCATCAGAACTGCTCAAGCAGGATAAAACTTCTTTTATTTTATCTAAATGTTGAGCGTAGTAAGATGCTGCCTGTAACCAAGTACCCCATCTGGTAATGACTGGTTGCGGAGGCAACGGTAAGTCAGGATATTTTTCTTTTAAAATGTTTACCCTACTAGGAGCCTTTAAAAATACTTTTTTAACATTTGATATAAGAATATCAACATCGTTGTATTCTGACCTTATCTGCTCACTTACACGATGAAGAGCGTGCGCCAAACATGTCACATGCTTCATTTCAGGTAAGTAATGTTTTAAATTTCGCCCTGCAGATAGCATGTACGCTACACTGTCAGTGCAAAGCATTAAAATATTGTCAACTTTCGCTTCAAAAGTGTTTTGCCATAAATCTAGACATTGCAGTACAAATTGTGTTATTGTTTGTCCATTTACTGCTGTTAGCATTTTACAAGCAATCAAATAAGGCCGGCCTGCACTATTACTAGGATGCAATGGTTTTATTAGGAAATTGACTATGTATCGACCAAAAATGTCTGTTGTCTCATCCAGCGATATCCATAGTTTCTCATTTTTATTAGTTTCATAAATCGAATTGATTTTATTCCTATAAAACTTCTCCAAATAAACTTTTCGTAACTGTGATTCGTCAACCACTTTACGATTGGTACAAACGCAACAACAAGTACTGCACATATATTTCTGAAAAAACTCTTTGAACGCTGGATTTTTCATTTGCGACCAAGGAATATTGCATAGAATCAGGAACTTAATGAGGTCGAAGTAAAATTCCTCTTGCGGTCTTTTAAATTTTCCTTGATGTACAGCGCCTTCAATGTGTTTGGTAATGTTGCCTCTATTCACAGCTTTCAAATGACTTTCACACTTTGTACAGTATATAGTGCCACTAGCGTTATCGTAAAGTAGCTCAGGATAGTGCAATAACCACTTTTGCACTGTTTCAGCCTTGACCTTTGCCATGTTTATTTATATCTCACCTAAAACAATGATTTAAATTTACAATATATACATACACAACTGTAAAGTCGATAATGAAATTCTGTTTCATATAAAGTGTTTTTTTTAACTGAAGCGGTGATAGCCCTGCGGTGTGCGTACCGGACTCTCATGCGCTGTGATGATTGCTATAAAGTGATTTTTTTAACTGTTTCCAAGTTCTAAAACCTTCTTAAATAGTGAAAATAATTAAAACTTACCCGTACAAAAACAACTTCAAATGGGCCCAATCCAAGAGTAATAAATCGATGTCCGTAGTTATAAGCCAAATTCGTCGTTTTAAGTAGATTTCAGAAGACAGTAAACAAGCCAGGGTCAAGTCAAGATATTCACAACACATAAAATAAGCGCACTCCACGAACCGAAATAAGTGAGTGAGCCACTTGGTCTGGATGTCGGTGCGAGCGCATTGTTTTCGAACAAACAGTCAATGAGTCATCCTGGATACTTGATTCTAATTGGTCAGATGCGTTGAGCATAGAGATAAGAGGACAAAAGACCCTGTTTGCCGGATGTCGTGTGTTGAAATGAATATTATTATTATATCATTTTATACATGCTTAGGCTTTTACTCCAACACTTTTACTACAACAAGGTTTTTACACACCAGTCATTTTTTACTATTAAATTCTGGTCATCTACGCCACTAGCAGCATAGCGTTGAGAGTATTGATACATTTTTAACTAGTTTCATGTAATAATTTCGATGTTTCGGTATTTTTATCATAATAATCCGGAAACTCGGAGGAGTATCCATATTAACATATACGTTTGATGTCAGTGACCTTAATTCAATATACCTACTCCGACCACTGGTTATGACAGTTTTTTAGAGGATGTGCGTATTTCTCATTAGAACAAGTTTTGAAGTTGTGAATCCACTAAGAACTTTCCTTCTCAGTAGATCTATGCTATGGACACGATTCTTGGACACGATTTTCGTTGGGTCATTTTTAAAGTGCAGTTACGCTTCCATAGTTATTTTAGCTCGCTGCCAATACATCTGTTCATGGTGAAAAAAATATTTGCAAAAAAGAGGCCGTTGTAAAGAAAATTCGAAAACATTTAATCATCATGCCAGGAGTTAGGATGTGGGCGAGGGCGAGAGGCTTTTTAAAAAGCTAATTATAAACAGATATGAAGGTGTTGATGCTCGGAGGAGCTGATTTAGACTGACTTTATTTAATCTTGTATTACAATATATAGTAATATAATTATTAGTATCTAATTAATGCTATACATGAATTAGGTAGTGGCAATCATGGTCATAACAATGGCGATGATTGTCTTCGTTTCCTGTTACGTGTTATCTTCATGGCTGATACCTGGTACGTGGTGTCTTATCGCGCTATGTGGGGGTTTAAACCTACATAACTCCTCCCCTCTTAAGAGAAAGGCGCGTCGTAGGTTGAAGCGGCTTGAGAACAACTTCTTAGCCGTCTTCTGGCGTAATTCTCATGATCTTGGTTCTTCGAAGCCACCAGAACTTGTATGCTGCCGTCGTTAATGCTGCTATGATGATTATTATGTATAATAGTATGGATGACCAGCTGGGCGAGGTTGCTATTCATGACACTTTTTCTGGGGGTGCTATTTCTATTTTGACCTTTGTAGTATTTTATTTAGATTATCAAATTCGATTGTTTCTAGGTTTACTGCGATTGCAGATGGGTTTGGTGTTTTATATGCGCGTGGCAATGGAATCGATTCCTTTATGTTAATGTATTTCTGATGTGTTGTTAGGTATCTAGCTGCGATTTGAATGGTGCATTTATTGTCTATTGTGATTAAATAAACACCTTTAACTCGCTGATACTGGACATCGTTTCCGCATGTTGTTTTTGCTACTTTTTCTTGTTTTATCATCGCGATCCAGCTATTATCTTGAATTTGTTGAATTAGGTTGTGTCTGTAGTTTGCTAGTATGTATGTGCAGTTATGTGGTTCTTGGTGTTGTATGAGTTGTGCAATGCAATCGTTGGATTGTTGCAGTTTCTGCCATTCTAGATGTTTACAGATGACGTCTTTGTCGGTGATCCACAAGCATGGTTCGTGGGGGTAAGCAAACTCGTCATTTCCCAAGATAAGGTAAGGGTTTTGTGGAATTAGGATAGTGTTGTTGTTATTAAGGATGGGGTAAAGGTGTAGGAGGTTATATGGGTGTTCTGTCACTAATGGTATTTCCAATATGAAGTTAAGTGTTTCATTAGTACCATATGCTTTTACTGTAATTGCCTTTTCTAATAAGTGGATATTTTTTAATTTAGGTGAGTAGGGTAATCTTAAGTTTAATTGGTTTTGTATATAATTTAATTCTTCTATGAGGTAGCTTGGGTCTATTATACTAGGGTGTAGTTTGTTTAGGTGAGAGAATGTAATTGCATTTCTAACATAGGTAGTCTATTGTAGAGCTGTTGGAGCGATCTTTCTATTTCACTGTATATACTTGTTATTTCATTTTTTGTTTCTAATGAATTTGTTATTTTTGAGATTTTCAAAAATAATAGCTTTCTATTAACTCTTGATTTGATTTTATTTGTTTAAGTTTAGTTTCGTATTCCTGCGTGAAATCTTTTACTAGTCCTATCGTGTCCTGTTGGCTATTTGCGTTATTGTTTACTACTGTTTTAAGTGTTTTAATTTCGCTCTCAAAGGAGGATGATCAAAAATGTATGGAGCCTGGTACCAGGGCCAATAAACTTAATATATATATCATTAGAAAGGCTTTGTAATGTAGATTAAAGATTTCTAAGGCGCTTGACTTGATTTGCTGTCCAATCAGAGTTATTTTGTGTTTTGTCTATGTCTAAAAATACCATACTTTTATTATTATATTATCATTGTATGATACTATTATTATATAGTAAGTATATAAGGCACCAATAGGTGCCTTATATACTTACTATATAATATATAATAATATTAAGGAGTAAGGAAACAAGTTTGAATTCTTAAGAATCATTTACTTTAAATCTTACTTTTCATTAAAAATAAAAAACATCAGAGATTGGTATCTATAATAACATCATTGAGGAACAATGCTGGAGCAGTAAAACCTTCATGTCTCGCATACCCTAGGTACCACACTATTGATACAATGTGGGTACAAGTGCCGACGGTGCGTCGTCCTGTTAGGCAAGTGCAATAATGCTGAATAATATTATTATCATTTGTTTGATTATTTTTCACCAGAATGTAACAATAATATTTCCTTGATCTGATATGCCGCGATTGTATTCGTCCACGCAAAAGCCAGGCATCTTCATTTATGCCATAATCAGACAGGTCTTCGAGCTCGTGTTCTCTATATACTTCTATTATATAGAGTCCGTTCGTTATATGCTCGCTGCAATACGATTTTGCCAGTTTCAGTTGGTACGTACCCAACGAAAGTAATATTACTTGTTCTTCTGTCATTTGAGGGAAGTGTTGTATCTGGCTTGCTTCTATTCTTTCAAAATTCACTCTTCGACTATTCAACCGTTTTCTTTCTACATAAATGTGTAATAGATTTGGAACATCTATTTTCTCCCTTATACTATTTAAGAAGGCTTCTGCACGAACGCTGTCAACGATGGGTACATGAAAGTGATTCGTCATGGCTGCAGCTATTTTAAAATCCGTAAACATATTCGGAAGCGTCTTATTAAAATATTTTTGTCGCAAGAGCTTAAAGTCCCGCTTGAACCGGCCGTTTACTATTTCGACTACCCACCGGCATAAAGTTACTGATCGAGCTTCATTAGCTTGGTCGGTGGTCAGTTGGGTCTCATTTCTATCTTTACTTGGTGGAACATAAGATTCATAACCACATGCTTCAATAAGATCTAAGCTGTCCCTAAAACCTCGGTCTAGTAAAAATACATCATTTTCTTCGAGTAAGCAATGTAATGGATGCTCTTCGTCATTCATTATATCAGCCATGATACTTGCATCAGTCTTAGTTGCAGCATATGGGCCCATTACGTCTAATATGTATCCGTCTGAACACACAAGTAAAAATGGTTTTAGCAAGTTTTGGAATTTATGCAAGCTGTAAGATAGACGCTGGAATAAAAAGTTTGTGCTTTTATTAATATAAATGTATGTTCCGTCGGCTAATAATATTAGTTTTTCATTGTCTTCATTGCCAAATAAAGCTTTTGGTATAGTGAGATTCTTTTGTAATAAATCGTTTCTTGTTTTGTGGTCTACTCCCAAATGCAATCTGACATAATCGTCACGAAGGCACTCCCTCACAATAGCCAAATGACGTCCTACTTTTATTCGCGATATATTAAATAACGTCGCTAGTCTCTGATTTGGTTCTCCTGATCGTAGTTTTACTAGGTATATACCTAATGCAGTTCTTGGGTCCTTGCATCTAATACTTAGTGAAGGTGTTTGCTCTAACATGATATCAAACTCTTCGTTCTTGCGCCCTGTCCAAAAGTGCATGTCATCGTCGCTCATAGCATCTCTCGTGTGGAAATGTAGCCTTGATCCACGTCTTAAGGCCTCTCTAAGCATGTCACAAATGTCACTTATCTGTTCTGCATTAAAATTATGACTAGTATTACATGATTGAGGCAGTTCATTCCAAATATTGGCGTTCAAGTGCTGTACACACACTCGTGCACCATGAGGAATATACAGCTTATGTTCGCGAAACATATAAGTCTTTGTCGCTTCTGGAATTCGATGGCGAGTTGTGTTTTGGCAATTGTTAAAAATACAATGCCGTGGAGTGTTCGGAGCTCGTGTGTACTCCGGAACCTGAATATAGTAAACCACCTCTGGTATAGCAGGTTCTATTACTGGCAGGGCAGCTACTACTTCTGGCACGGCAGGTTCAGCAAGTGTTCTAACTACATTTTCCACAGACTGCCAACATCGGTGGCACACACGTCGCGTGTCATCGAACGCTACCTGAAAATAGAAAAAACAATGTAGTAAATATAATTTTTTAGTAAACAAACTCATACTCTCTCCTTATTACAATAATAAAGGATAGTTGCAGTACCGTTCACGTTGGGAAAATCCAACGCAAGCCTATATTGTTTGCATATCAAACACACACATTTGCAACGGGTAAAGAAGAGTACATCAGTTTCATACATTTAGCATCTACAATACATCACACTGTATTAATGTAATTTTAACCATACCAAATGAATGAAACCGATATACTTTTGAGGCGACACGTTACAGTTGTATGTTTCTGCCTTAGAAAAGGAAGCTAACGAAGTACTCATAAGAAGTACAAAATCAAAAGTGATACCTATCTCTCTACCTTTGAGCGCAACGCAACATGTTTAGTCAGTTTGTAATACTTCTACCTGAATGCCAAAGTGACGTAAGTGAACAGCGTCATTTTAAGTTGTTACCTACCAGTAAGCAGTATAGTTGCATGTAAAACCGTTGGAATCAAGTCACTCGGGCATTCAGGTCACAAAGATAGCTATGTACAGACGGCTTTACTTTTCCTTAACTATTACTTAAGCTATGCTTTTTAAGTTAAGATATAACAAAATAAAATAAAAGATATAAGTAATAATAACAAAGTGTTAATAAGATATAAATAATATAATTATAATAACTTATTACTTACCTCCAAAACGGCATGTTCTTGTATATACGCCGCAAACTCAGGACGCGTTCTTGAAAGATTATCGGTCAATACGTGTTGTTGGTATCTTCTGCGATACAGCCCTCGCCGACACATCACACAGTTGGGATATCGTTCTGCCATAGCAATATTCCAGATAAAAACAAACCGAAATAGTCCACAACACTAGCCAAGGTCAACTTTTAAAGCGGGTAACAAAGTCCAAGAGCGGCGCAGGGGTTAGTAATAAAAATGAGATAGAAATCCACGAAAAAACTCAAACAGCAGCGAAACGTCGTCGTCTTGTCGAAACGAACGAGCGAGAGCGACTGATGTGCAAGCGCACGACTGCACCACGCGCACCCCCCGCCCCACACAGCGTGCTTACCCGGCCTAGCGCACTATAGGTACCTACCTACATCGCAGGTTCTTCCAAACATGACAATTCAGTGGTCTAATAAAAAGTAAAAATGTAGAAAAGCGCTTTGGAAGGTACTTGATTTTTCTATAAGATCTATCACATTCATACCCTGATATCTTCGAACGGACAACGATTTGAGTCTGATCGTCATAGTAAACATTGTTAGGGAGAGCAAGACCTATGCAATGTCGCTATAGTCATTTCTATTGGTTCGGGTACCAAAACTGATCATCCTCCTTTGGCTGCGTCTTCCTGATCTAGATTTCCTGTAATTGATTTTATTATTGAGCCTATTCCGTTTATTAATCCTCTTTTTTGTCTGTAACTTTTTCTAAGACCTATTCTTTCTAATCCTAAGTATTCTAGCTTACTTTCTACTGTATCGATTAAGTATTCTATTTGCTTGTGTGTTGACGAATCCTTTATTGGATCGTTTTCTTTAAGTTTCATTGTGAAGTAATTACTACATATTTCTATGTATATTTCTCGTAGTTGTGTAATATTATAGATCGTAGATGTGTCTAGTTGATATTGGGCTTTCGCCTCGGTTAGTACTAAGATTCCATTGTGGTTGTCTATTGGCTCAATGATCGCTGTTGCTGTGGTGAGATGGCAAATGATGCTGATGCAGGCGATGGTGTTCCTGAAACATTTTCAGGGCTCCTTAGTAAGCGAAAGTGTACTCTGATAGTTTTCGCATTAATATCTTTTCCTACTATCTCTGCTATTTGTTCTGGGTGTATTCGGACTATTGTGTATGGTCCTAAGTATCTGGGTTCCTGCTTATTAGACCTTGCTGTTTTTGCTATCTGTTTATACACCTTGTCTCCTACTTTGAAGTTGGGTGTTTCTGTATTTAAGTTGTTTTTATCTATTACTAATTGTTTGTTTTAAGATAATTTTGAATTCACTAGCTTTTGTATGTTTTCCATAATTTGTTTGTGTTTAATTACATATTCCTAATAAAATTCTTATGGGAAATGTAGTTCTAGTGGGTTTCTGCTATTTGTGTGTCCGTATAATAATTCGAAAGGAGTAAATACTGTAGCTGAGTGTATTGTATTATTGTATGCTATTATTGCGTATTTCATGAGATTAGATGATTCATCTTTATCTGATACGCGATACGCTGAATTCTAATTATTTCTGCAAGTGTTGAATGTAATCGTTCTATGGGTGAATTTGAATTAGGGTTATATGGTGTTGTAAAATGTATATGTATATTATGCAGCACAGATTTCTGTTATAACTTCATTGTCGAATTTTGTGTCTGAGTCAGTTGTTATTTTTATTGGTATTCCTATTGTTGAAAAGATACTTAGTAGGGCTTAGATACGTGTATGCTTGTAGCGGCCACAAGCGGTATTACTTGTGCATATTTTGTGAAATTGTCAATTATTGTTAGAAATGTTGTACCTCCGCTACTGTATAAATCCATGTACATATCGTCGTATCCCACGAAAAGGGGCGTTATTGCAAAACAGCAACTTTTCAGGAAAAGCTTTTTTGTGTTTCTTAAATAAACTAATTAAGATATTGATGATTTTTTGATTTAATCACATGTGTTAGCATTCCGTGGTAGGTCTTAAACAATTTTTTGCCAATAATAATAATATGTTTAATAATTATTTCCCTTAATTCCTTATTCTGCGTTGTATTTCCACTAGAAAGCTTCCAACTTCGGTCCTAAGGTACATTGTGACCTTTTTCGTCGGAAATGTATAGGCCACAATCGCCGTAAAGCCATTTCTTATTTTGAATTTTCTGGTTAATAATTTATAGTCCTCAAGAAACGTAAATTTGTAAATACATATAAATTATTCGGTAGGTATAAAAATAAATGAAAATTTATTTTAAACTTTTTTTTAAATAAAATCCAGTTATTATCAATTTAAAAACAAAATTCTTAGACCTTGTAAAAATCAAAATTAAATAATAGTTAACAAAAATAATACTTCTCTATAACACTTTTCATATTAATCTTAAAACTTTGCCTTCACTAATAATCAGATAGTCAACTTTAAGTAGGTAACATAGAAATTAACGAAACACTTTAAAATAAATGGAAATTTATTTTATAACTTATTTTTTAATAAAATCCAGTCATCAATCAATTTTAAAACAATTCTTAGACCATAAAAAAATAAAAAAATAATAGTTACCAAAAAAAAACTTCTGTAATTTAACTTCTTTTCATATTAATCATAAAACTTCGCCTTCACAAATAATCAGATAATCAACTTTAAGTAGGTAACATAGAAATTAACAAAACACTTTCCCCTTAAATTTAAAACAATCATTAAATTATCATGTCAAAAAAACATAACTTGACACTCCTTGTTAAATATTAAATCAGTCTTAGTGGTCTTATCACATCAGTCATCATCTTCATCTTCAGAACTCTCTGCCATATTATTGTCATTTTTTGTTGGTATTTGCTCATAAGGCAATCCTCGGAAAAATGAATGAAATTCTTCGGGAATTATTTTCGAGTCACACATTGACACTAAATCTTTGTATTTTTCATTCTTAACTTTTATAGGAGTCGTGTTGACAGGTTGAACGTCTAATTCCGGTGTTATTTTCTTCCCTCTTCTAATTTTCTTTAATGTTGTCAATGTTTTGTATTCTTTATCTAGTTCATATTTATATTTTATTACACTATAACTATCTTTGGTGATATGCACTTCCTTAACTTTACTCCATACCACTTTTTCTCCAACGTCATTTTTTGTCTAATTTTTCCCACTAAGTAAAGGTCGATAATTATAAATATCTGTCAAAGCCATTTCCTTAACTCTGTATTCTTCACCTGAAGTTTTTGCCCATCTGATTAGATTTACCCATTGGTCGGGAGTATAAATTGTTTTCTTGTTTGAAGCTCCTTCAATGACAGAGTGGACACTGTCCCCTTCATTTTGTGTATGCCCAACTTCTAGAAACCGATGGGTTATACTTTCTAAATTAAACTTTTCAAGTACATGCTGATAAAATGCAAAGACTATACGATTACGGTTTTGACCTGAACAATTATCAGACCAAAACCTGAAAATTTTAGCACCTTCATCAATTTTCGTCTTTATGAACAAGTTCAAGCCACTGCTAATTTCGTTTGCTCCCTTTTTACTTAACACTTCTGTCCACATGTAGCAATAACCACTTTTTTGTGCCACATCATATACAGTAAAGTTGTAAAGGTTAAGTTTCCTCTTGTAATAAAAAATGCTTACATTTCCAAAAGGACAAGTCAATATTTTTTGCATATCAAAAGTAGCAGTAATTATATTGGTGTTTCTTTGGGCTTCGGCTTTGTCAGCCGCCTTAATAGTCCTACCCAAAGTTATGCGCTGCATGTGTAATTCGTGTTCAGACTTTTGTGTTTCTGTTGGATTTTTATTACTGAGGAAAGCATGGCACTTATCGCATTGGTCTTTTTTTGGGTAATAAAAAGCAATATTAAAATTTTTGTTGACAATGTCTTGATACTGTCGTAGTGAAGCCATGCACAGTCGTAATTTTCTTGCAAAAACCATTCTTTGTATAGGTTATGCAGACGTTTGTACGATAGTTGCCCGTCTAGATATTTTTTTGTGCTGTTTTTACGGCAGTAATGTGATTCAACCGGCGCAAGAGAATCAATATGATTCTTCACACTGTCGACCACAGTTTCTTTTATTTTCTTTGGCCGGTTAAGATGTCTGCCTCTTAAGTCATGCAAGTGATGCTCGTTTGTCGATATATTATGTTTATTCAACGCGGTGCGTATGGTTTTTTCACCGATCGATAGAGTGTTCAAAAACATTTTGCGACAGACTTGAACTGTGTCAGTTTTGTTAATGGGCAAACTAAAAATCCTTGTTTGAGTTCTATTCGGCTCTTCTGCTTTAATTCGTTTAGGTTTATGGCATCTTGTGTATTTTAATATGAACTCCCATTGTTTCGCATGATTTCCGATATCCCAATAACAGTTAAAAATATGCTCCCTGGAACTCTCTTCCAATTTTTGAAAACATTTCTTTGAACAGTTGCAGGGTTCTTTAATTTTTTTGCCGGGAATTGTTTGTCCCTTTTTATTTATAAAAGCTTTTCCTGAATTTTTGAGTGCTTTTCTTTTAAGGTCTTTCCAATCTGTGCAATTTCGTGTACGGATCTTACCGGCATGCCGTTTGTTAGGACAATCAGAAGGGGAACCTACAGAGGAACTCACAGCGGACGATAATGGAGATGGAATCGTGAAACTTGAAGTTGGACTATTTAAATCTAAATCAGTCGTAGAAATTGAAAAGTTATAATCACCCACGGGAGAGTCAATATTTGTACCGGCAGCTTCAGAAATGATAAACTCTTCAGCAATCTCTGATCCTTTAAAAGTATTGCTTGGTGATGATGGTATACAGTTTTTATCTAGTTCTACTCTGTTTTTGCTTTCTTGTTCTATGATTTCCTCAACAACGGTTGGTTCTACATAATTACTCCTTGGTGGTGATGTTGCATTGTAATTTTTTGCTCGTACTTCGACTTTCTCTTGACAATTTTTTTCTTTTCTTTCGTCTTCTAACTGTTCTGTTACTTCTTCTATAGTTACAACGAGATCTGGCAAATTCTCATTATTGTTGAAATCTGAAATATCTTCTGCTTCAATTTGCAATAAAAACTCAATCTCTTGTTCACAACCCGGCGGCACTGGAGAATCAATACGTTTACTTTTATCTTTATCTAAAATATAAATTGCGGGTAAAAAGCAGCCTACAGAAAGGGGTTTAACGTCTTATTTATGGTGAATTTGTAAAGAATCACTCTTCTTATTCATAGACCAATAGATAACAAAACTATATAGTAGAACACACACACACACCCTCACACGCGCGCAAACTCACACACACACACCCTCTCTCTCACACACACACACACACACACACACACACACACACACACACACACACACACACACACACCCACACACACACACACACACACACACATCGCTGCTACATGCTGTTGGATGTAAGTGCAGTCTTTAGTCCGTTAGTAGCCTTTTACGACACCCAAGGGAAGAGAGGGGGTGTTAGTATTTTTTCACCGCTACGCGACACGGTTATTTTATTTTTATTTTACGACAAAGTCTGTGTGGCGGCTTATTATTAAAAGAATACTACCAACCCGACATGGGTTCCCTTGGGTGTCATAGAAGGCTACTAACGGACTGAAGACTGCACATACATCCAACGGCTTAAGTGGCTTACCACCTGTCACGCTGAGCACATGTACAGTTGTCATTTGGTAAAACATAGACTGTAGCAGTGCTCTGCTTTTACGGTATCTATGTCTAGTCTCTGACTAACCCTTTGGGGATAATAATGACACGGCTACGTGTATGTGTATGTAATTTACATGCCTATAATGATAAAATAAAAAAACGAAAAAAGCCTCTATGGACTTTAGGTCTCATATATTTTAAATATCATAACGTTTACATTTTGTATAATTTGATGAAAACACATCACATTACATTGTAATGTAACTTAACTTTCGTTTACTATTTAAAAGACACCAATTAAATTAATATATTATACCAAAACTCATTGATTAGGGCAAAACAAATATTTTGACGTAGAATAAAGACACAAATGGCATTAAGACTTCATCTCTTCCATACATTTGCTTTTTTTCGATTCCGCAGAAAAAGGCCACAATCAACAGAAGGGCCTTGTTATGCGTTTTACGAAGATTATGAAAGTGCATACATATTTCGAAAGATTTCTATTATAACCATGGACGTAATACTACGTCCATGATTATATCTAAGCAATTTTAGATAGATAAAACACGGTAACTATTTATCATTTGACAAAACAAAATGTGTCTCTAATATTAAATCGTGTAAAATGTTGAGATTTACTTACTTGTTGACTGCTTTACGACTTTTATTTTCTCAACCACATCATTCTTTGCCACTAAATCCAAAAGTTTACGAGCTCGACGTTTCATTATTACGAATTAACTCTAGACGCAAGACGAATGCACTCACGATCGCGGTCCACGGAGTAATGACCGAGCGGCGCTCGCGCCTACACCCCGCCCCGCACCCACACTGACCGCGCCCTTCAAGATGGCCCTAACGGCAATAGTGGCTTTTTTTACGTAAAACTTTACCTCCACGTAATTGTGGCCTTTTATTAAAGTAATATAAAGTATTAAACTTATATAGTATAGTATATATAGTAATAAAATTATTAAACTTTTTAAGACAATTAGTAGACTGAATTATGCCTAATTAAACGTAGAATTTAATAATGAAACAAAAGAAAAAAGCCTTTAAGGCATTAGGGGCAGTTTTCGTGGGATACGACGATATGTTCCATGGGTTTATGTGGTGTTTCTATGAGTGATAATGGCAGTTTTAAGGGATTACTTTTATATTTGCTTTTTAAGCATTTTTCGCATTTGTTTATATATTTTTGTATTGATAGTAGCATGTTTGGCCAATGATAATTTTTGTGTATTTGCTTATATGTCTCTTGTATCCCTCAGTGTATTGTTTTTCCTTCGTGATATTTTTTTATTTATTCCTTTTTGTTCATTAATGTTTTCTATTAGTGTCGCTCATTTAAGCAACGGATTAGTTTGGGACCACGGTCATTGAACTTTGTTTTATATATTTTACAGAAGAATGTGTAGTATTATTCTTCATGATGGAAGTAACAATGAAAAATTCTGTTTGGGATTGTGTTTTAATAGGAATAATTTTATTTGTTCTAAAGTGTTATTGATGGGTGTAAAAACGTCTTTTATTATCATTTTTTCTTTGGATCTGTCCTCGACTATGTACTGATTTCCGGGTGTTTTTCTAATATGTAACTGTTTTAATTGTCTGTCTATTGCGTCTTGTATCTCTGGTATTTGTTCGATTTGTTGGTTTTTCCTAGTATCGGTATCTTCGTTGATAGGTACCTCGGGTGTTACGGGCGGTATGTCGGGTGTTATGGGCAAGTCTAGTAAAGTTCGTATATCTATATTTTCTAGTTCTAACTGTTCTTTTAATGTACTAGGTTGTTGTTCGCTTATTTCATTATTGTAAATTATTTTTACACTATCTAATGTTTATGGTCTGTGTAGATTGTGAATTTTTTTCCATATATATAGGTATGGGCGAAAATATTTTATGGCCCATACTATTCCTAACAACTCTTTTTCTATCGTAGAGTATCTTTGTTCTGTTTCTGATAATGTGCGTGATGCGTATGCTACAGGTTTGTCTGATCCTAATGTTCCCTGTGATAGTATTGCGCCTAATGCCACGTCTGATGCATCTGTTGTTAATATGAATGGTTTTTCGAAATCTGGGTATTGTAGAATTGGTGCATTGATTAATATTTCTTTACATTTTTCGAATGACTATATATTCTGTTGTTAACTCCACTTTGTTGCCTTTTTTTAAGCATTTTGTTAGTGGTTTTGTTAACTTAGCGAAGTCCTGTATAAATTTCCTATAGTATCCTACTAAACCTAAGAATGATTTAATTTCTTTTTGTGTTTTAGGTATTGGGAACTTTTTTATTGCTACTATCTTGTCTTGGTTAGGTTTAAGGCCTCTTTCTGTTAGTGTATGTCCTAAAAATTTTTGCAGGAATTCCGATTTATTTAATTGTGTTTTTAGATTATTTATTCTGAATCTATTAAAAACTTGTTAGCATTTATTTAGATGTTTTTCTAGTGAAGACGAGTAAATGATTACGTCATCAAGGTAAGTCAATACGTTATCTATACCTCTTAGTACTGAGTCCATTAATCGTTGGAATGTACTACTTGGTGCATTTTTCAAGCCAAATGGCATTCTAAGAAATTCGTAATGTCCTCTATCTATAGTAAACGCTGTTTTTTCTATATCGTTTGAATGCATCTCTACCTGGTGGTAGCCTCAGGCTAAGTCTATTGTCGTAAAGTATTGTGCGCGTCCTAATTTATCTAAAATGTCATCTATGTTTGGTAATGGGTATTTATCCTCAATTGTCTTGTCATTCAGTTTTCTGTAATCTATTACTAAACGCCACTTTTGTTCTCCGGAGGCATCTGCCTTTTTTGGAACTATGTGTACTGGGCATGCCCAAGGAGAACTACTTTCTTTTATTATGTTTTGTTCTAGTAGTTTGTCTATTTGTTTTTTTATTTCTTCTTTTTGTTTAGGTGCTTTTCTATAATTTCTTACGAATATTGGTTTTTCATCAGTTAAACGTAAGCTGTGTTTAACTTCGTGTGTGAAAGTTAATGGGATTTGTTCGCAGTGAAATATATCTCTGTAGTTATAGCAAAGTTTTTTTATGTTTCTTTTTTCTTCGGGATTCATGTGATCTGTTCTTAATCTATTTAGGTTTTCCTTCAGGTAATTATCTGTGTTTTTATTTACTGATATGGTGTTTATGGATACTTTGTTTGATGATTTTGTCTGTTTTAGTTTTGTTAGATTTAATTGGCTACTATTTTTTAATTTAATTGTATTATTTGAATTATTAATTACTGATGTTGTCAAGTTTCCGTTTTATACTTTAACTAAAGCTGCTGGAAAGTAAAGACCGTCTTGTGTTATTTTTTCGGTCAATAGGTATTTCCTTCGTTATTATTACAAAGTAAACTGATTATTTGTTCTGATATGGGTTTAATTGTGCTATATGATTTAATGTCATCCCTGATTGGTATTTGTGTATTGTCTGTGCATAACATCATATTCTTAATATCTAATTTACATTTTAATGGTATTAAAAAATCAAATCCTAACAAACCTCTGAAATCAGAGTCGAAATAGAATAGTAAGAATTTATGAGTTATTGTTTTTTAAATAAGCTATGTGGAAGTGTGACAATTGTGACTTTATTGTGTTTAGAAGTTGCATGTGCAGTTTTTATATAGTGTGTTTGTTCTCTTATTTCACTATTAATGTTTTTGTTTTTTACTATATTAGGGTGGATTAGTGATTGTGAGGCACCTGTATCGAGTAAGAATCTGCCTCTTAACTCGCTGATATATATGTAAGGTAAGCGGTTATAATTCTGTACGTTATTCATGTAAACTATGTTATAAGGTTTTCGAAATTGTCGGTGAGAAAATTTTCGTCGTCCGTTTCATCTGTGTTATTTTCAGGGTTTTCTATTTCTTCGTTTATTGAATCATCTTCTTGATCCAATGTTTGAAAGTGGAAATTTTTATTTGATTGGTTTGGTGAAGGTTTTTTATTGTATTGTTCCTTCCTATTCTGAGCTATGAATTTGTTCTGATTGTTTGTATTAAAGTTAGGTTTTTGGTAAGGAGGTTTATTATTAATTTGTAAGGTCCTCCTATTCCTAAGTTTAACCTCTTTTTGTTTCGCGATTGTTACTGCTTGTTCTAAATTTTCAACGTGTTGTAATTTTATGAATATTGCAGTCATTCATTATCTTTTCTAAAAATACATTAAGCGCCATTTGCCGATAAAATTTTCTTTTGTTGCGATCGGATAGTATAAGTGTGCTTTCTGAAGCCCTTATTTTTTCTGAAAAAATATCTAAGTTATTATCTTTATTTAGGCGCATTAATTCCTGTATCAATTGAATTTCATTACGGATTTCGCTAAATCTATTTTTTAACGTTGCTTTTATCTCAGACCAGGTTTTTGTACCTGTTCCTTCTAAAAGCGCCTCAACAGCTTTACCTGTTAGTTTGTTTCTTATTAAACAAGCTACACTGGGGTCATCCCCATTTGTGATTAAATTCAGTGCGTTTTCTACGCCTTCTATATAGAATGCTAATGTTCTTTTGTTACCATCGTATGATAGTAACAATATAGAGAGGGTACTATAGTTAATTGCTATAGTTTTTTCCTCGATTGTGCTAATGTCTAATTTCGTTTCGTTGGCCATATTTATCCTCAGATTAGAAAAATACCACGATTAACACAACAAAAATGTAGGTTACACAAGGTTAGTGTGAAAGGTAGGACTCTTGGTAGTAAACAGAGTTTTAT
The DNA here is from genome assembly GCA_963082485.1 of Eudonia mercurella. Classification (NCBI taxonomy): domain Eukaryota; kingdom Metazoa; phylum Arthropoda; class Insecta; order Lepidoptera; family Crambidae; genus Eudonia; species Eudonia mercurella. The sequence goes on from CAUJAO010000025.1 coordinate 197,429, forward strand.
GCTTAACACTTGAGCATTATCGATGATAGATTGAATCTTCTGTTTGATATCTGCTGCCGACGACCACTGTAGATTCTTGACCCGCGTTACGAAGTCGAGCTCCCTAATTCGAACTTGATTCGCTTATGGACGCGTGGTTTACCGACTGCGCCAGTTAGGATGTGGGCGAGGGCGAGAGGCCTTTTAAAAAGCTAATTATAAACAGATTTGAAGGTGTTGATGCTCGGAGGAGCTGATTTAGACTGACTTTATTTAAACTTGTATTACAATATATAGTATACTTAATGTTCTTGTTTACATGGCAAAGGTTATCTAATTAATGCTATACATGAATTAGGTAGTGGCAATCATGGTCATAACAATGGCGATGATTGTCTTCGTTTCCTGTTACGTGTTATCTTCATGGCTGATTCCTGGTACGTGGTGTCTTATCGCGCTATGTGGGTGGTTTACACCTACATAACTCAGGTTAAATTTATTTTATAGAGAAATTATAACATTTTTTTTCAATAAAACAAAACAAACAATATTGTATGACAAACAGTCAAAGGAGAGAAAAACATTTTGAAAAATTACGATAACATTAAGGCTAAGTTCATATGGCCGCGCGGCACCGCGCGCCGCCGCGCGATGTGAGAGTTCACATGACAGGGTATATACGAGCGCCAGTCTGGCATTAACATTGATATACAATGGACGTGGAGGAGGCAATTTGCTTGTGGATTTTATATAGAAGACTGAGACGTCGCAGAAGACGACAAAGGCGATACTGGGTGCATCCAATATTAAGTGACAGACTTTCTTCAAGCCTGTTTGTCACCTTATACCCTGAGTTGAGGTTACATGAAGAAAAATTTTTTAATTATTTCCGTATGTCAGTTGCAACCTTTGATTTTTTATACGATTTCATTGAAAATGATTTAAAATCCAGTGAAAATGCTGTAAGATATTGCATATCACCAAAAGAAAAACTCATTGTAACATTGCGGTAAGTTAACTGTTTATTAATCATAATCACAGTAAAAATTATAAAAAATAAGAAATTATGAGCGAGGCTTCTTGGCAAATTAACTTTTAGTTTAATTGAACAGATCTAATTCTTGAGAATCTTCGTATGACGGGTCACAAGTAACATCACCCGGGGGTGATGTTACTTGCGATGAACTTGTGGGAGGTGAAGTGTATGAACTAGTTGTATAGCCATATTGTGTTGATTCTCTATCAGAGTACTGCATTGGGTTGCTATATTGAGAACTTTGAAATGAAGCATGATAGTTTCTGGGTGGTCGTTGTGAGCTATATGAAGTAGACGGGTAGTTAAAATCTTCAAGTGGCTGTGCTCGTGTAGCTTGGTATCGTTCTAATAAATTATAAATTTCAATTTTCAGTTTTAAACGCCGGTTTTCAGGAACTTTTTTTATTTCCCTAACCAATGAAAGACAAAATAATTTATCTTCATCGTCATCTTTCTTTTCTGCTGCATTATTATTTCGAGTATTTATGCTTTGTTGTAAAAGATTTGCAAAATGTTCATCGGCAGGGTGAAGTTTGAATTTTTTCCGGGGCACATTTTCTGTTGAAGCTTGAACGCCGCTGCTGTTAACTGCACTATCCAAATCAGGATTCTCTGTAACTTCCGCAACATCAAGGCTGTTGTCAGTTTTTCGTTTCTGGACAACTTGTTTAAGAAATGACAATCTTTGGAAATACGCAAATGAAGATGGTGTTGATGCTGAGGAACCGGACTTCAAATGTTTTGTTTTCTTAAGTTCTTTTACATAGGCATCTCGTAAATTTTTCCATTTTTTTTGCAAAATCGATCCTAGAAAGTAAATAATTAATTATTAGTTTTCATTGCAAAACTATTGAAAAATGTTGTACGATACGGGTGCATAAAGAGTCCTTATGACCTACTTTATGCAAATTGTACTTTGTGCAATTTATGCTCACGTGCCACACTGTAAACACTCGCTATGAATGTGTTTTCTTTGTAGCACTTATTCAGTAAAGATTTACTTAAAAGAAATAGACATAGACATAGAATTAGGAATAGGAATAGGAGTTGGAATAGGAGTAAGTAGGGGTAGGAATAGGTATCGGAATAGGAATTTGACGAGGAATAGGAGTAGGAATAGAAATGGAATATTTATCGTGGCACGTGAGCATATGCACTTTATGCTCGCGTGCCACACTGTAAACACTCGCTATGCTTGTGTTTTCACTGTAGCACTTATTCGGTAAAGATCTACTTTATGCACGTGTATCTTAAATAACTATTATGTTACAGGTACCTAGCAACTGGTTCTTCATTTGCAGAGTTACAATATGGTTATAAAATTGGCAAGTCTACGATATCGGGTATAATTAAGCAAGTGTGCCAAGTTTTATGGAGAAATTTAAAAACTTTGGTCATGAGTCCACCAACAAAAGAAATCTGGACACAAATATCTATACAATTTGAAAATAAAGCATATTTTCCAAATTGTGTTGGAGCGTTGGACGGTAAACACGTTCGTTTAATACAGCCACCAGAATCAGGATCAATGTATTACAATTACAAACACTTTTTCTCATTAGTTTTAATGGCTTTATGTGATGCTAACTATTGCTTCATATGGATAGACGTTGGAGCTTACGGAAAAGACAGTGATTCGGGTGTTTTCAAGGAAACGTCATTATTCAAAAAACTCAGAAAATTCGTTGAACTTACCAGAGCCTAGATCTATCACAAATAATGAGAGCGATGCATTTAAACTACCATACGTAATTGTAGCTGACGAGGCTTTCGCTATGACTAAAAATTTGATGAGACCCTATGGTGGTAAAATGTTGTCAAAAGAAAAAAAAATATTTAACTACCGCCTTTCTTTAGCACGAAGGTATGTCGAATGTACATTTGGCATAATGTGTAACAAGTGGCGTATCTTACACCGGCCAATAGACGTGAAGATAGATTTTGCTGTTGATATCGTCAAAGCTATTTGTGTTTTACATAACTTGGTAAGGATGAGAGATGGTATAAATCAGGATGATATGATCAATCCAGCGCCATTACCTAATGTGAATCCAACTAACAGTGGACGAGCAATCCATGAAGTAGATAATATTCGAACTAAATTCACAAATTATTTTGTTACTGAAGGTAAATTAGATTGGCAAGATAAAATGGCGTAATAGGTACCTACCTATGATTTTATAAAACTTATTTTAAATAAATAAAACTAATTAAAAAAAAACTTACCCAAATTTTTCTTTTTTTCTTCGGAATCATCATTTTTGCAAAAAATTAAAACTAGTTCTTCCCAAGACCTTCTTTTTAATATTTTATTTGAATAATCCTTAGAGTTAAGATTCCAAATCGCATCTCTTTTTTCGATTTCGTCGATAAGCAAATCGATAGGCACAATGTCATCTTCGGTACTCATTGCATCGATCTATGTGTCTTTCCGTCTCAAGGCGCGCGGATCAACTGAACAGGTCGATACAGGTTTGAAATACTTGTGCCGCGCGGCAGCGCGCGGTTCTAGATCTTGCGCGCGGGTCAGAGCGCGCCGCGCGTTGGCGTGCGGTACCGCGCGGTAATGTAGACGATAATTATCGTTTATATTGATCTTGTGCCGCGCGGTTCGTAGTTCCGCGCGGTACCGCGCGGCCATATGAACTTAGCCTAAGGGTAGTAGGTGTTACATTATCATGTGTCTATGGTCAATGCGATGTAGTCTGTGGTGGACGGTCGTTAAGCGTATGTCATAAAGTATGGAGTCGAAATATATTGCTGAATATTAAGTATGACTTTTCATTAATCCCGATCCTGAAGGAGCTGGAATAAAAATATAACATGGTGTCAGAAGTGAAAACCCAAGATGTCAGAAAAAGAAAAGGTACAAAACTTTAATTTAACAAATAATTTAAAACAGTTAGCTCTTCACCCAAATGGCGGCGAAAGCAACCATGAGGCATGGCGTTTGTGGAAACAAAAATTTCATATTTATATCGATGCCAACGATATTGAAACCTTGCCTGAAAAGAAAAAAGTCGCGATATTTCTTAACTCAGTAGGCGACCAAGGAATTGACATTTTTAATAGTTTCAACTTGGAACGAACAAACATAAAACTAGAAGACGTCTTAGCCAAGTTTGATAATAAATTTAATCCCTACAAAAACACAACTGTAGAGAGATACCAATTCTTTACGAGATATCAGAAGCCTCAAGAGTCATTAGATGAATATTGTACAGTGTTGAATAATTTGTCAAGGTCATGTGAACTAGGACAACTAAAGGAATCCTTAGTCAAAGATATGTTTGTTATTGGTATTGCAAAGCAATACATCAAGGAAAGACGCCTACAGGAAAATCATAATAATATAGATGATGCCATACAATTCGCGAAAAATCTAGAACTTTCGCAAGAAAGATCTACCCTCCTTCATAAAAATAAAAATGAGGAGAGTAATAATCAAAGCCAAATGAACATGATTTCATACAAATCTCGAAACAGATCAAGAAGCCAGACAAGAAATTACAATTAAGGATATCATTCAAGAACAAGATCGAGACACAGTCATGATAAGAAGATTCAACGTAATCATAATAAAAATTCCTCTTTCAGTAATTATTTTCCAGCTCAAAAATATAACAGCAGCAATTCAATATGTGGAAGATGTGGCCAGCAACATAGACAAAAATGTCCAGCCGAAGGAAAAATATGTTCATATTGTAAAAAGCCGAACCACTTTGCAAAATTTTTCCATAAGAATAACAAAGAGTCTAGGGTAAGCACTATAAAAAATGATATAATTATTGTAAAAGAGATAATTCAAATGATTTTGTAATTAATTCCATTGAAAATGATAAGAATTCACAAAATTGGACTATTAATATTGATATATTTAATTTTACGATTTCATGTCAGATTGACACAGGTGCTGATGTAAATGTAATTTCAAAAAATACTTTGTTACAAATTGAAAAATCTAAAAATATTAAAATCCCTATTTATAAGACTAATAATAGAATATCTACATTTTCTGGGCAATTGATTGAAACTTTAGGCAGTGTAAAATTGGAATGTAAATTGGAAAATAATACTAACACAAATATTTATTTTATTGTGGTAAAAAATTCATGTAAAACTATTCTAGGCTGGAAGACATCAGAACATTTAGGAATTGTCAAAAGACTGTTTACATTGACAAAACAGGGCTCTCTAAAGCATGATCAGCAAATATTAACAAAAGTGCATGATAATACTAACAATACAACGCAACCAAGGTCAGTACAATCTATTCTTAACAAATATTCTGAAACATTTGAAGGCTTAGGATGTCTACCTAGTGAAATTCATTTAGATGTCGATGAATCTGTCAAACCGAAAATTTGTCCGGTTAGGAGAATACCTTATTCACTACAGTCAAAGTTAAAAGAAGACAGAATGGAAAAATTAAATGTAATTGAAAAGGTGACTGAACCTACTGAATGGGTAAATTCATTTGTTCCAGTCGAGAAACCTGATAAATCATTGAGATTATGTCTTGATCCAAGAAACCACAATAAAGCCATTAAGCGTCCTTACTTTCCATATCCAACATTTGATGACTTACGTTCAAAGGTAGCTGGATCCTCGGTATATTCTAAACTTGATGCTAACTCAGGATACTGGATGCTAAAATTAGACTCCGAAAGCAGTAAACTCACAACCTTTAACACACAATATGGTAGGTATAAATTTTTAAGACTTCCATATGGTATTAAGTCTAGCGGAGAAATATTCCATAGAGTAATGTCAGAATTGTTCGAGGATATACCAGGAATAGTATGTTTTGTTGATGATATATTAGTATTTGGTAAAACACAACAAGAACATGATATAAACTTAGAAAATGTACTAAAAAGAGCACAAGAAATCAATTTAAAGTTCAATAAAAATAAATGTAGATTCAGTCTCTCAGAAATTTCATATGTAGGTCATTTTTTTAACCAACATGGTATTTCACCTGACAGATCTAAAGTTCAAGCAATTATGGAGATGAAGACACCAAAAGACATCAAGGAACTTCAAAGATTCTTAGGAATGGTAAACTATTTAGCTTCTTTTATTCCAAATTTGTCAGAAGAGACAGCGATTTTGAGAGATTTGCTTAAACAAAAAAATATTTGGCAATGGACAGACAATCCTGATATACAAATTAATAAATTAAAGTCATTAATTTGCCAAGCTCCAATTTTAGTTCATTATGATGTAAAAAATCCAATTAGAATGTCAGTTGATGCTTCCAAAAATGCTGTTGGAGCAGTAATTTTTCATAATAAGAATCCTATTGCATATGCTTCTAAATCATTAACTGAATCTCAAGAACATTATGCACAAATTGAGAAAGAGCTTTATGCCATAGTTTTTGGCTGTAAAAAATTCCATCAGTATATTTATGGTAAAACTATACAAGTAGAAACCGACCACCAACCCCTTGTTACTTTGTTCAAAAAATCTTTATCAGACGTACCAGCAAAAATGCAAAGAATGATGATTTCTATTCAATCTTATGATCTTATTGTGTCATATGTAAAAGGTTCAGAAATGTATGTCTCAGATACACTTTCTCGAGCACCAATCCAAAATTCAAAATCTGAATTTGAGATTGACTTTGATTTACAAAAATTAAACTCAAATGTAGAAAGTCAAGTAAATTTAATCACCTCTAATTTAGCTATATCAAAAGAAAAATTAGACAAAATTTTATCTCATACCAAGTCAGATAACACACTTCAAAAACTAGTAGAATACTACAAAGAAGGTTGGCCAAAATCTAAGCAACATAGTGACCCTATTGTATTACCGTACTGGAATGTTAGAGATGAAATTCATGTAATTAATAGTATAATTTTCAAAAATCAATCAGTCATAATACCGAAGTCATTAAGAATGGAAATACTTTCTATTTTGCACGAAGGTCACATGGGAATGGAAAAAACAAAAAACCTAGCTCGTGGACTAGTATATTGGCCAAATATAAATCAAGATATAGAAAATAAAGTAAATAATTGTGAAACTTGTATGTCTTATAGACCGTACAAAACAAAGGAAACACTTTTAGCTCATGAACAACCTACTTTGCCATGGCAGAAACTAGCTTGTGATTTATTCGATTACAAAAACAAAAAATATATTGTTGTAGTAGATTTTTATTCAAATTATATAGAAGTTGCATGTTTAAATAACGATTCTAGAAGTGAAATAGTCATATTTCAACTTAAAAGTATTTTCTCCAGACATGGAATTCCAATGCAACTATTAACCGATGGTGGTCCTCCTTTCAATGCGTCAAACTTTAAAAATTTTCTCAAAGAATGGGATGTTAAACACATCACTTCAAGTCCTTATTTCCCCAGATCGAACGGATTAGCAGAAATATCTGTAAAAATAATAAAAAACATTTTTAGAAAATGTGATGAGTCAGGAACAGATTATCTGATAGGATTACTACAATATAGAACAACACCTAGAGGTGATGGATTAAAAGCACCCTCAGAATTACTTATGTCTAGAAAACTAAGAACTAAATTACCTACAAGACTAACAAATTTAAAACCAAAAGTTGTCAAATTCTCTGATCATATAAAAAGTAAAAACAAAAATCAAGTCAAGTCAAGAATGTATTATAACAAAAATGCAAAACAAAGTCAAGAATTTTATGACGGTCAAGTAATTTTCTTTAAAAAGAATCTTAAAGACATCACATGGACAAAAGGTTTAATTGTGTCTAAGTCTGATTTTCCAAGGTCATATTGGATCAAAGATGACCACAATAATACATATCGGAGAACTTCTCAACATATTCAAGCTTATAAATCTAGCATGTCTAAGTCAAAGTCTAACAATAACATGGAAAGGTCAAATCCAATTAATATTAATTGTCATATAGAAAATAATAATTATAATAGTCAACACAGTCATTTGTCAAAATCTATGTCTAAAAGTCAATCCTCAGAGAAGGAAGATGATTGTATAACAGTGAGATATAAACTAATAACACAGTCAAATAATAGTAGTCAGACAGAGGATAGTTATGAAAGTAATCATAATCAATTCACAGTCAGAATTGTCATTTCAGTCAATTGAGTCAAATGAACAAAACATTGTTGAAAATGTAGTCGAGTCAGACTCAGACTCAGATCAAAACTTTAATACAGAGATAGGTGATGAATTAAGTCAATTATTGTCTCCTGAATTTATAGAAATAGAAACTTTGTCAAATAATGAATTTTGTCAAGAGTCAAACAACAGTGAAACACAAAGCATGAGTAATATTGATAATGTCTTACCTGAAATACAAGAAATGTCTTTTAGTTCAAATACTCCTGAAATTAAATATTCCAGTAGAGGAAGACTTTTAAAGAAGACTAAAAAGTTGAACTTATAAATTTATTCATTCACAACTGTAATATGTTCACATAGTTTAAACTATGCTTAACACAAACAAATAATGAAATGTACTAACAATAAACATGTGTTCTGAATAAAGTAATTAATTGTAGTGTAATTTTGTAAAAATTGAAGGTTAATAACTTTTGTAAATTTAGGTTAAGTTTAATCATGTCACTATAAGTCAATGTCATTTACTTGTCAATATTGCAATGTCAAATAAATTGATGTTTAAAATTAGTATTGCCATCCTTATCTCAAAAAGGGGCATGTTACATTATCATGTGTCTATGGTCAATGCGATGTAGTCTGTGGTGGACGGTCGTTAAGCGTATGTCATAAAGTATGGAGTCGAAATATATTGCTGAATATTAAATATGACTTTTCATTAATCCCGATCCTGAAGGAGCTGGAATAAAAATATAACAGTAGGTGGGTAAGTACTACCTACTTATCGTAATTTTTCTAATAAATGGCCTATGCCAATTTCGCCATTTGCGAGTTGCATTTGTGCGAATAAAATGCAATTGTCATTTTGAATGCTCGTTTTGCGGCGTTTAGGTGTTGAACCTTTTTTTAAATCTTTCTAAACGGTCACAATTGAGTGAAGTCAGTGATGACTCTTGATGTAAAATGTGCAGTATCTGTAAAAGATGCACTTCATTTTTTTTATGTTTGTATTAATGCCGTGATTCCAACCTTCTACACTATTGTTGGTGCGATGGCGCAGTCCATAAACACACCAGGTACTATAGTAGTTGTCATTGATCCAGTATTTTTGAAAGTAATTTAAAAATTTACTTAGCTCGTCCTCGTTTGGTGAAATCTCACTTTTGATATACCATCTTCAATAAGGTTTTCAGGAAGTAAAGCCAGTTTACAACATAGTGTAATTATCCTCCTGGTTTTTTTAATAAGTTTTATGCCTAAAGCTTTCGCTTTACGAAATAGGGCATTAGAAAAATGGTAGTGGAAACCATGAATTTCCACATCCATTTTCGTCAGTGCAAGCATAACTGCCTTTTCAAAATCAATGGTGACTTTTTTGGGCTGCCAGTCTGGAACATGGTCTCTAATTAAATTAAATGGGATCGTATACGCCTCTGTTGTTTGATGTGTCATAAAGGCATAAAATAATAAATTAATAGTTTTAAAGGCATTTGTGCGTCTTTTGAACAAACTATTGAAAAAAATTTCATGATATACCTTTTTGAAATACTTGAGTTAAGCCCTCTAATTTGATACCAATAATTAAGTATTCGAAAAAAAATTGTTTTTACCAACTGTAATGGCGTCGCACAGCCGCCACGTTTGTTTTTTTTAACGTCACCTATCCAAGAACACGAACACTTGGGCAGCTAAGACGAATCTAACGATATCTCAATTTATGTAAATCTGTTCAGCGGTTCTGAAGATATGAAGTAATAAAAAATATTACATACAAGATAGGCGCGAAAAACGGATCCCCTATGCCATATCGAATACCAATTCATCGAATATCAATTAATCGACAACGGTGTATCGAACATTCAAATAATCGAACGTTCATTTTATGAAAAGCTCAAAATATCGAAATGTCAATACATCGAGTCTTCAAAACATCGAAAGTTTAAATGATCGAACGTTCATAATATCGAATATTCATTATATCGAACATTTATGTAATCGAAAGTTCGTAATCTATCGGTTACTATCTATTATCATCAAGTTTGTTTTTTTAAAAGCTTTTATTGCATAAACATTACGTACTAAATAAAAATTACATAATTTCTAAAATTTTTTGCCTTCCGCTAATAAAAAAACTGTTCAAATTAAATATACTTTTTAATTTTAATAAAAGTAAACCCCCCCCCTCCCCCCCCCCCCCCCACACAGCACCGCCTTTTATAATTATTCTTTTACTGTCCAAGCTGTAAGTTTTGTTTACTATCCGTATTCATTCGATAACGTTTACGAAAACGAAAATTAATATGGCATTTTAGCAGCGCCTCCTGGCGACAAACGAGAAGAGTTAAAATTTTGCCATACTAATTCTCGTTTTCATTAACGTGATCGAATGCCAAAAATAACTACACAAATTCAATGTAATAAATTCAAGAGAAAAAAAAAACACAGACTCGAAAAGAAACGCAACGTTTTATGATGCGTTTAATCCTAAATAGACTCATACGATCGACACACACATACAAGACCGTGAACTAGGGACTTCCCCGTTACCTTAGTCTATAGTCTATGGTTTGAAATATAGATACCGTAAAGAGGCCCCGAGACGGTCAAACGGTTTGATTCAAACCTTATGTGTTTGATGAAACCACTTGATGTTGGTTTGAACGGTTGTCAAACTAAGCCGAGTTTGTTCAAAATGGTTTGAGTCAAACTAAAATTTACGTGTTCGAATCAAACCTTTTGACCGTCTCGGGGCCCCTTAAATGTCAATAGATATGCATGCAGACTATCGGACGCGAATGATTTGTCTCTGGTGAATGAAAATTTTCTGTTTCGGGCGGTATATTCAAAGTTCAAAAAATCATTAAAGCCCTGCGCAGGCGACGGAGCGCAGCGGAGAAAAAAATACGCTCAGCTACGCTCCGGCCCGCTCCGCGGCCGTGGCGTGGCGGAAGCGTATTTTTTTCTCCGCTCTACCTCGTTCGCGTTACTCGATACAGTTGCAAGCGATCTATTTTGGCGGAGAAAAAAGTCCGCTAGAAAAAATCCCTCGTCTGCGCAGGCTTTAAAACTTAAACGTGATCTTCAAATTGGCAGTCTATGCCATATATTTTATATAGCACTTTCGGTCGAAAATACGTATGCCTAAATATTAAAACATTTTCCTCTGTCTATATATATGTGTATGTGTCTGTCTATATATATGTCTGTCTATTCCGGTTGACTGTTAGAGAATGCTCCCTAGCATTAAGTCCGCCATTTGTATTTTTTTTTTTGCAATAAAGTTTAAATAAATAAATATATCGAGAAATCATTAATATGTTTGAAATGTGCCGCCTCAAACTCATATCAGAAATATCTATAACTCAGATAATTTTCATTCACCAGAGACAATCCATTTTCGTTCTCGGACGTTTTGTCCGATAGTCTGTGTTGAGCTTAATGACGGGGATTCCCTGACTGAAATATCGTGATTTTGACGGAACGGAGGGAAACAAATTCGTGATTGGTCTCCCACAGTTCGGACGTCAGTTTGCGTAGTTTTACTTCATATAAACACTTACATGTAGTGATTTATTTTAAAATTGGAATATAGGGGAAATATACATTCAATGATTGTACGGTAAGTCAGATTATATTATACTAGACTTCCGCGTGCGGCTTCGCCCGCGTTTTTACGGGATGTGAATAATTTTCCCCGTTTTTGCAACATTTCTCACAGACGCTTCGCTTCTATTGGTCGCAGCTTAATATTATATAGCTTAAAGCCTTCCTCTATGAATGGACTATCCAACAAAAAAAAGAATCTTTCAAATCGGACCAGTAGTTTCTGAGATTAGCGCGTTTAAACAAACAAACCTTTCCGCTTTATAATATTAGTATAGATTAAATGCCTAGTTCTTACGATTTCGGGCTTCAGTAACTTATTTTTAGATATATTATACACATATGTTTTTTGTATCTATTCAAAACTTAAAATGATAAGTGGGACATTATGTTTTAGTTATACCTACTCGTATAACAATTTATTTCAACGATTACATTATTTTTATCAATTTCCCTTTGTAGATGGGAAGACCAAGAAATGAACGAGTGTGGAATCAGTATCGAAAAGGCGCTGACAAATCAGTTACGTGTAAACATTGTGGTATAATCTACAAGTCTGCAAATATTAATAGGATGTTAACTCATTTAAAAAAGTGTTCTGTATGTCCATCTGATATAAAAGAGCAGTTTGATCAGCCTCAGTCACAAACAATTTTATTTCGTGTATCTACACCTAGTAATAATGATGAAGGTCCCTCAAATGAAACAGTTATCGAAGTTGTATCCAAAGAAGAAATAGATAAACAACTAACTAATGCAATTTTGGTAACCGGTACTCTATTTTCTGTGGTAGAGCATCCGTTGTGGAAAAAATTATTTAAACTTCTACATCCTACTTACCGACCACCAACAAGAAAAACACTGTCTACCACATTATTAGATAAAAGTTACAACGACATGAACAAAATTGTTCAATCCAAAATAAAAGAATCACCGTGTCTGCATTTACAGTGTGACGGCTGGAGCAACCTTCGCAATGAAGGCATTACTTATAAATTTTTTGTTTTCTACACCAGAACCAATTTTTATTAAAAGTCTTGACACCAGTACAAATCGACACACTGGAGAATATATCGCAGAACAAATAAAAGATTTAATAAATGCTTATAACAGTCACAAATTTTTAGTATTGATTGGTGATAACGCTGCCAATATGCAAAAGGCTTTTCGTCTAATAAAGATGCAGTATCCTCATGTTGTGCCTTTGGGTTGTGTTGCCCACACTTTGAATCTGTTATGTAATGACTTTTTGCAAAATCAAAGCATAATCACTGTTATAAATATTGTTATTAAGATTATAAAAAAAATACGATTGAGTCAAATTTTGCGTGCACTTTTTGTACAAATTATGCACGATAAAAACTGCAATGAAGAATTAAAACTGCCATGCAAAACCCGCTGGGGCAGCTACTTTAAGTCATTTCAAAGTATAAAAAATAGCAAATCTACACTACAAACTTTGGTTGTTCATGAAGATGCTGACTTTGATTTGGAAACTAAACAAGTTTTGCTCGGTGACGACTTTTGGACGTGGATTGACCAAATTCTTGATATTTTAGACCCAATCACTACATGGATTTTCAAATTAGAAGGGGATGATAGCAGCATTCATCGTGTACATTCTGCATTCAGAGACATAAGAATAAAATTGCATATGGCTCTACCTTTGAACACCATTATAGAAGAGTCAGAAAAACAAAATTTGTTGTCGTCTTTTGAAGCTAGAGTGCAGAATGCTGTAAAGCCAATACATTTAGCAGCATGTTTGTTAAATCCATATTCACAAGGGAATCATTTGACCGAATCAGAAATTGCAGATGCTATGGAATTTATATTCGAACTGTCTCAGCAAATGAATTTAGAGGTTTTATCAGAGCTGGCAAACTACAGAGCTAAACATGGATTGTGGGCCAAAAGATTTATTTGGGAGAGCCTTAAAGAAGAAAAAATTAGCGCAGTCACATGGTGGAAAGGCTTGTGTGGTTCGACGGGACTAAGCGTAGTTGCTATAAGAATTCTTACAGCTCCATGCACAACCGCAGCTACTGAACGGTCCTTCAGTGTTCAAAGTTTTATTCATTCTAAAGTCCGAAATCGACTCGCGACGCAACGAGCTGCTAAGAGTACATTTGTATCGTATAATTGGAAATTGATTAATAAATATATTGATCGAGATGACAATCAAGAAGAAGATGAAAACGTAACCACCGAATCAGATCCATTAAATATCAATGAGCCCTCTACAAGTGCAATGACATCTGAACTAAATTTTACAGAACCTGGGAGTGAATCAGATTAAAAGCACATCTATTTCGGATAAGTGTTAAATCAATATAATTTTTTTCTTGTGTTTGACGTAAACCTACATTTAAATATTATAGTATTTTATAGTTAAAACCCGTGTTTAATTGGCATATCATATAAAAAATAAAGAAAAACCTTACATATTTCAATTCTGGTTAGTAAAACATAAATACTCACTTAAAAGTAAATACTATGTCCTTAAATTAGTTTTTACTGAGTATTTACTCTGGCCTGAGTAAATACTACAGTGCTTACCCATCCCTAGGCCTTAATAGGTGTGCACATTTTGTTCGCCATAGTACAGTCGCAAAAAAGTGATAAGCAATAAAAAACAATTTTTTTTTAGTACAAATACACATACCTACATTAATTACACAAATACATCAAGGGATACTAAAACACAAATGTGTGTTAGGGAAGGTTTTAATAGTCTCACATGAGTGTTTTTATTGTGTACAGTTTCATACACTACTTTATCTTATTTCATACATTGGGATTGATCTTACTAAATAAAATATTCAAGTTATGTTATGTTCACTGCTGTAAGACATTTCTAGGTAAGAATGTTTTTTTTCATTTAAAAATTTAATTATGGTAGTTTATGAAACTGTTGCATAATGATGGGTATTAAAGTAAGAACGTGTTTCATTTAATTTGTAATATCCAATTAAGATTACATTTCTGCTCGTGTGTATTGCCACGAAACTTCTCCGCTAGGAGAAGTAAAATATTCAGCGAATTTTTCTCGAATTGTGATAGCATTTTGTGTATAATAATGTCTTTCAAAATTTACGTCGTCGTCATCACCATGACCAAAAGAATATGAAAAGGTATCTTCAAAATTAAAACCATCTCTGACCCGAACAAAATTATGTAAAACGCAAGCAGCTTTTGTAATTATGACGGCAAAGTCTGGTTGCAATAACATAGCAGAGTGAAAAACTCTCCATTTATTAGTTAGAATACCAAAAGCACATTCTACATAGCATCTGGCTCTAGATAATCTATAATTAAAAACTTTTTTGGCATTGACAAATGCTGTTTCGGATAAGGTCGGAGAATATGTTTATGCAGTGCAAAAGCTTCGTCTCCAAGGAAAACAAAAGGTAGTAACTCATTATTTTCAGTATTAGGTAACTCCTCGGGATCAGGTATGTTAAGTTGATCATTGTATAGCATTTTTCCAAAAGTACTTTCTCGTAAGATAGTACTATCCCCTTCTCGTCCATATGACCCTACATTAATAGCACTGAAGCAGTATTCTGCATCGGCGACAGCTAACAAAACAATGGAATTGTAATGCTTATAATTGTAAAAATTTGATCCACTATTTATTGGGCATCTTAATCTGATATGTTTGCCATCCACAGCCCCAACACAATTCGGAAACTGAGTCTTGCGTAGAAATTTCGTTGATATGTTTTTCCACTCCTCAGTTGAAGGCGGCACCATTTCTCGTGGTTGTAATATCTCCCAAATTGCTTCACAAGTTGTTTTAACAATGACTCTGATTGTTTGTTTGGAAATACGAAAATTGTGAGACATAGCTGTAAAGTTGAGTCCTGTTGCCAAATAACTGTAACAAAAATTATATTTTTTCAGTAAATGACATCAAAAAGCGATGGAACAATATCAGAGACTATTATAAAAAAGAACTACAGCAACAGAAGAACGTGGGAACTGGCCAGTCTGCAAAAAAGCGAAAGAAATATGTCTTTGCCGATATTTTAGATTTTTTGCGCCCTGTCTTGGAACGCAAAAAGTAAGTACAATCGTCAGTTGATGATGCGACTTTTTTCTTTTTAGGTTTTCTACATTTTCCCAATAATTTGAACTCTAAAACTACTTGTAAATTGTAATGTAATTACGCACCAAACTTTATTTTCTATTTTGTAAGTGCTGTTTTATTTTCATTTAATATGTAGTGGTTTCGCAATACACTGACAAAATTACGTTTCCGTTTCTTGAATAAGTTTTACCAACGTATGGCAAAACTATATACCAATGGAAATAAAGTAAATATCGCTTAAAAAATAAAAAATCTCTTAACATCGTCGCCCATAACAGGTTATAAGTAGTTTTGTTGTTCACATTATTTCAAAAACGTAGAAAATCTAAATGCATTTAATTTTTAACTTATATTGGTTTTATTATTTCTTATAGTACCGACGATGGTAACTACGAAAACGCCGTACAAGAACTAGAAAATGGCACACCTATTACAACGACAACGGCAACATCTTCCATTACTACAACTGCGTTCACGACGACCAGCACTTCGTCCCCACGTCCTCCAGTACCCCACAAAAACAACAAAAGTTCGGGAAAATTAAACGCTTTTGAAAGCTCAATTGTAAAAGCTTTGGAAAATAAATCTAAAACTGCTGATGTTACCGAATCTCACCTACGCCCGGTAGAAGATGATCCTGATTTAATGTTTTTAAAAAGTTTATTGCCAGATTTAAGGGTTTTGACGAGTAGCCAAAAGTTTGATTTTAAAATTGGAATAATGCAACTTCTTAGATCAATCAGGACCACTGGTTCACAATCATCTTCTTACGCACATGATAATTACAGACCGAATTATCAACAAAATACGCAGCTCAATATTCCATTACATCGTAATATAAGAACTGGCTATGCACCAATGCCTGCATATTCTCCAACCAGTACAAAGAGCCGCAGTCCTACTCCTACTTATCAAACTTCTCCAGCAATTTTGAACTACACTGGAACTCCTACCCATTATACAGCTGGTGACGACAATAGTAATGAACCACAATATATTTTGTCAACTACCAATGAACAGTGTAGGTAACTTATACTACTTATACTATATATATATATAATTACTTATAAACATAAAAATCATTAATATTTATCTATATATATATACACTTATAATTTATTAATTCATCATTCATGCATCACACGTACAAAACAAATATATTATTATAATTAAATATTGATTTCAAGCATCGCCGCGGTATGTTGCTTAAGTAGCGGCTGGACGGTGCAATGTATGCATAGCTATCTATAGCTAGGCGTTAAGACACCGCAGGAGCGCACAATGAGATCGGCCGGCCGCCAGTCCGCAGCCACACCTTCCACGCGAAGCCTGTGCCGCCTGCGCGCGCGCCTTTACTATCGCTAATTTATCGCTTTTGCTTAACGCCTTCTTTTGATATAGCTGAGATTGTGTATGTTCCTAAAGTGTGTAAAAATTACAATACAAACTACCTACTACTGGACTCGTTTCTGTTATCCCTGCACACAAGACTCCACGCACCTATTTGCTATAATTGGTGACCCCTCATTGTGCACGTTAAGTTATGAGCTCGGAGAGCGACACGGCAGATTCGCAAGACAACGTTAACACGCGGCGTCGACAGCAATTCAAAATGGCGGAAGGGGTTGAAACGCGTGACTCGAAATCAAACGCATCGCCTTCAATGTCAATGCCCATGAAGATACCACCATTTTGGCCAGAAAAGCCAGCCATATGGTTTGCTCAACTAGAAGGCCAGTTTGCGATTTCGAAGATAGACGATCAAGCGACAAAATTTTACCTTATACTGGGTAACCTCGACCGGCAACATGCGGCAGAGGTGGAAGACATACTCACGGGTCCACCGGATTATGAAAAGCTAAAATCGGAGCTTATAAAACGCCTTTCCGTGTCAAGAGAAAATAAGGTAAAACAATTACTCATGCATGAGGAGCTAGGCAACCGCAAACCTTCCCAGTTCTTACGCCACTTGCAGCATTTGGCTGGCCCGACGGTTCCGGAAGATTTTTTAAAAACGATTTGGACCAGCCGCCTGCCCGTCAGCATGCAACCCATCATTGCGTCACAACCTACGCTCGCGGTAAACGCTCTGGCAGAGCTCGCTGATCGTGTCCACGACATAACGCCCCACGTACACCAGGTAGCCGTAGCTGCCACATCTTCACCACTGGATGAACTGACACGTCAAGTGGCCGAACTAACCAAGCAAGTCAGTGCCCTCACTAGCCAAGCGAACAGCAGGGCGCGTCCTCGTGAACGGCAATACGGACGACCGAGCAGCAGATCCTCGTCACGGCGACGTTCTGACTCCATCTGTAAGAAGTTTCCAAACTGTTGGTATCACTACAAGTTTGGTACCCAAGCAAAAAAATGCCAGAAACCCTGTAACTTCACAAAGGGAAACGCTACGGGCAATCAGTGATGGCGACCAATGATTGCCAAGCTTCGACGGGTCGCTTATTCATCACGGACCCTAATTTAAAAGTGCAGTTTTTAGTGGACACGGGAAGTGATATCTGTGTTTACCCGAAAACCGCCATTCGCGAGTGCCGTAATAAAACCACGTATCAATTAAGTGCCGCTAATGGTTCGACTATCGACACATATGGTTTTATAGAACTTAAATTAAATCTAGGTTTGCGTCGCGATTTCCCGTGGCGTTTTGTCATTGCTGACGTCACAAAAGCAATAATCGGAGTTGATTTTCTATCACATTACCGTCTCATTGTTGACGTTCGCAACCGTTTGCTTGTCGATGGTCTAACTAATATTAGTACCGTAGCCGCTATAGTGAATAAATCGGATTGTCTGTTGGTGTCAAGTGTAAAGGTGCAGACTGGTGGCAACAGTAAGTACGATGCAATCTTAGCAGAATTCCCTGAAATTACACGTCCAGCCGGTACTCCTACTACAGTAAAGCATCATACTAAACACTACATTCGCACCACTCCTGGGCCTCCAGTGTCGTGTTCTCCGCGACGACTCGCGCCGGATAAACTCCAAATTGCCAAAAAAGAGTTTGAAGCTATGCTTTCTTCTGGCACTGCTAGACCTTCTGATAGCCCTTGGGCGTCTCCCTTGCACCTTGTTTCAAAGAAGGACAACGGATGGCGCCCCTGTGGTGATTATAGGTTACTCAATGCGCGAACAATCCCAGACATGTACCCTATTCGCCACATACAGGATTTTTCACACAATCTGTCCGGTTGTAAGATATTTTCGAAAATTGACATGGTTAAGGCATACAATCAGCTACCAATCGCTGAAGAGGATATTTCGAAAACAGCGATCGCTACGCCGTTCGGGTTATTCGAATTTCCTCGGATGACTTTTGGTTTGCGAAATTCAAGTCAAACATTTCAAAGATTCGTCGATGAAATGACTCGCGGGCTTGATTTCGTGTACCCCTACTTAGATGATTATTTAGTGTTTTCAAAGACGGGCTTAGATCATGAAAGCCATTTACGCCAACTCTTCACCCGTATGAGAGATTATGGAGTTCTCGTAAATACCGCAAAATGTGTCTTCGGTGTTTCAGAGGTAACGTTTTTAGGTTATCACATTACAGAGCATGGCACTAAACCACTTCCAAGCAAGGTGCAAGCCATCTCTGACTTCCCCACCCCTAAGACCGTCCGAGAACTCAGACGATTTCTAGGCATGGTGAATTTCTATCGAAGGTTTATACCCAAAGCAGCCCAAATACAAGCACCTCTTCACGCCTTTTTAGTAGGAAAACTGAAGCCCAACCAGCCGATAAACTTGAGCGTGGATACTCTGCAAGCATTTCAGGACTGTAAAAATAGCCTTTCCCAAGCAGCACTCCTAGCACATCCTGACTCTCAGGCTAAATTAGGACTGGTCACTGACGCCTCCGATACAGCGATAGGTGCGGTCCTACAGCAATTTAAAGATGGCGGTTGGCAACCTCTAGCATTTTTCTCGAGAAAACTTAGTCCAGCTCAAGTCAAATATTCACCTTATGACAGAGAACTTCTCGCTATCTATGAGAGCATTAAACATTTTCGTCACATGGTAGAGGCTGCCAACTTCACAATTTATACTGACCACAGGCCAATTTGTTACGCTTTCCATGAGAGGAAACGTAATTGTTCTCCTCGTCAGTTCAGGCACCTAGATTTTATATCGCAATTTACTACCGATATTAAACATATCTCCGGCAAAGATAACGTCGTCGCCGACACTCTTTCTCGAATAGAAGAGCTTCAGGCACCAGTTGATCTGAACATCCTTGCACAGTCACAATCCACAGATTCTGAGCTTGCACAATATCTCACAAGTGAAAACTCACTCCGTCTAACTAAGATGACTATACCTGGTAGTCGTACTGATTTGTACTGCGACGTCAGCACAGCGACTCCCAGACCATTCGTCCCTAAAGATCTCCGAAGACATGTGTTCAACTGCCTCCATTCTTTGAGCCACCCCGGAGCCAACGCTACCACCAAGCTTGTTGCACAGCGTTTTGTATGGCCCCGTATGCGTAAAGAATGCCGTGAAGGGTCTAGGGCGTGTTTAACTTGCCAGCGTGTGAAGGTGACTCGACACGTACACTCACCGTTAGGTACGCTCGACTTACCTTCAGAACGTTTTAAATACGTTCACATAGACCTGATCGGACCACTACCTCCAGCTGGAAACTATCGGTATTGTTTGACAGCCGTCGATCGTTTCACACGATGGCCGGAAGTTGTCCCGCTTACCGATATCACAGCAGAAACGGTGGCCAAAGCGTTAGTCTCATGTTGGGTGTCTCGGTTCGGTTGTCCTACTGACATCGTCACTGATCGAGGTAGACAATTCGAATCGGCACTCTTCCAACAGCTATCCAAATCTATTGGGTTCCAACACCGGAAGACAACTGCTTACCATCCGCAGTGCAACGGCTTGGTTGAGCGGTTTCACAGGCAGCTCAAGGCAGCAATCACATGCCATGCTGATTCAAATTGGACTGAGTCATTACCACTAGTACTTCTCGGTATAAGAAGCGCCTACAAAGAGGATCTCCAAGCCTCGTCTGCCGAGCTAATGTATGGTGAGACCCTTCGCCTACCTGGTGAATTCTTTGGTTATGATGTACCATGCTACACAACCGACTTATCTGACTTCTCGGCTCGCATGAAAACCTTTGCTCAGGAAATCCAACCAGTCCCAACTCAGCATCACTCTCGTAAGAAGATTTTCGTGTACAAAGATCTCGCCACCTGTAGCCATGTGTTCCTAAGAGAAGACATCCTGCGAGGCGCACTTCAGCCCGCTTACACGGGGCCACACGAAATTCTTAAGAGAGGTGCAAAATTCTTCAAATTGAAAGTAAAGAACAAAGATGTCACCGTATCTGTGGACCGCCTAAAGCCGGCCTATATACTCGCTGACGAAACTCTCTCCTCTCAAAGTCCACAACCATCCCCAAACTCAGGTAAAATTCAAGCACAGTCATGTTCTGACAGTAAAACCACGCGTTCCGGGCGACATGTTCGCTTTCCTGACTATTATCGTCCGTAGACACGGCCTCTGGAGGGGAGTGTTGTAGGTAACTTATACTACTTATACTATATATATATATAATTACTTATAAACATAAAAATAATTAATATTTATCTATATATATATACACTTATAATTTATTAATTCATCATTCATGCATCACACGTACAAAACAAATATATTATTATAATTAAATATTGATTTCAAGCATCGCCGCGGTATGTTGCTTAAGTAGCGGCTGGACGGTGCAATGTATGCATAGCTATCTATAGCTAGGCGTTAAGACACCGCAGGAGCGCACAATGAGATCGGCCGGCCGCCAGTCCGCAGCCACACCTTCCACGCGAAGCCCGTGCCGCCTGCGCGCGCGCCTTTACTATCGCTAATTTATCGCTTTTGCTTAACGCCTTCTTTTGATATAGCTGAGATTGTGTATGTTCCTAAAGTGTGTAAAAATTACAATACAAACTACCTACTACTGGACTCGTTTCTGTTATCCCTGCACACAAGACTCCACGCACCTATTTGCTATAAACAGTATCTCAACACTGATGAAAGGGAGACGGTGACTGATGAAATAGGGACGAATACATACGACAATACATTTTCTGATTTTATACTGTTAAAGAATGAAAACAATCGTGAGTGAATTTCAAACACTTTTTCACGCGTATGTACCTACTTTAAGATACAAAGTTTCCCTAAACCTAAGACGTGATCTCATGTGCCATTTCTGATTTATTAATACTGTTAAATAATTAACACAAATCGTAAGTGAAGTACAAACACTTTTTCACGCGTATGTACCTACTTTAAAATACAAAGTTGATTTCCCTAAACCCAAGATGTGATCTCATGTGCCATTCTAAGATTAATGAAAATAATGTTTCTAAATACTTATGTAGGTAACAGTTTATGTTACCTACATAAGTGTAAAATTTATATTTATGTAGGTAATAGATATTTAATATTAAGTTGTTTATTAGTGGATGACTGATTATTATTAAATAAATAACTTACCAAAGTGTAACTGTCAGTCTTTCTTCTACTCCAATCGGTTCTCGTATAACTGTTTTTTTCAGGATCCTGTCTCCCACGAGATGTTTTAGCTCATCAAATGAATTCACCGACATTCTGTAGTATTCGTAGAATTTATCAGGAAAGAACCTAATTTTTTTATAAGACTTGTGGAATACACCTTCCGTTATGCGGTCTACGTGAAAAGGATGAACCCAATATCTTTTCACTTTCCTCTGTTTCCTTTTTTTGTTAACATAAGTAGGATAAGCTATGATGTATGTTACAAACTGTCTGTACCTATGTATTGAAAGAAATAAAGATTTATTATTATTATTATTATCTCCTTTATTTTTTTATTTTTTCTTAAAACTAGATTTTTACAATATTTTAAAATAAAAACAATAAAACATTATAAAAACCTAATCCTAGAGTACCACCAGCAGCGGGGCAGGGCCCAAGCTACCGGTGGTCAGGGCTGCAGAGTGAGGAACCTTCTGACAATACGTGCCGTGTCTAGGAGTACTGCCTTTTGCATCTGACCCTTAACCCAACCTTTCAGCGAGAGCCTCTCTAGGTGTTGATCGAGGCTCTTCGCTATCAGACCGTTTGCCGAAACGACTATCGGTACAATAATGGTTGAATCCACATCCCACATGGCGGTAATCTCGTGAGCCAAGTCAAGGTACTTACTGAGCTTGTCCTTCTCGGCTTTCACAAGGTTCTCATCATGAGGTATGGTGATATCTACCAGTATTGCCCGGCGCTGGGATCGGTCGACCACCACGATATCAGGTTTATTGGCGACAATAGTCCTGTCCGTAATGATAGAGCGATCCCAGTAAAGCGTTGCATGACCATTTTCGAGTACTGGCGCAGGTGCGTACTTATAGTACGGCACTTCCGATTCAACAAGGCCATATCCAAGAGCAAGTTGCTGGTGAATTATTCTGGCTACTTGGTTGTGTCTGTGCAAATATTATTATTATTATTATTATTATTATTAACTTTAATTAGTGCCTAAGAATGATTTAAAATAACTGTCAAATTAAGTTGCGGCGAACCCTTGTTTAACACCTTTAAGTAACAAAATGGCGGTTGTTTAGTTTAACAGCTGATCTGAGATGAGTTGCATGGACGATGGCTGGCATTGTGTCCCTAAACAGTGTGGGTCTGTGTAATAGTCGCGTGGTATTTTTTCAGTAAAATGGATATTTTTGAAGACTTAAATGTGTTACGAACGTTTCGTAATGATATCGAAGTAATCAGGAGCTTAAGAAGAGAAACGACGCGGACGCTTAGGAGTTCAAAATTGTATAATACAAGAGTGAATCCAATACAAGATTTGAGTGGCAGAGAATTTAAGCAAAGATATAGATTTAGCAAGGAAAATGTTCACGCCATAGTGTAGACAGCGAGTCCACGGCGCAGGCGGATCGCTGAATCGCCGGATGCGGGGAGCGGGGGGCACTGACGCTCACGCCACCTCGCCTCGCGGGCCGCGCCCGCGGCGGCCGCGTATATAAGGAGGACCCCGCTTCCCCTCGCGAGAGAACCAGCTATCACAGGACCGAGCGCACGTCTCATGTGCCCGCACGCCACGCGCTCGGCGTCCTAACGCGTTACTTTATAATCTAGCTATGTACTTGCACTGTAATGTATCTTATTAATAGATTTGTACGAATAGTATTACGCGTCTAATTTCCCTCACCCCTTAACATCTGGCGACCATGACAATTAGTCTACAATCTGCTGCCTGCTGCCTCGCAACGCGGGGACTGCAAAACGAAGAGCAAGAACACTGAAGTAAGGAACACGTGGCTGGCCTGGCTGACAAGGAGACTCTTTCCTATTTGAAGCGGGGCACCGCGCCGCATCAGGAGGTCTGTCCGAGGGAAGTACCGTTGTTAATTCCTTTTCTACTCCTACCTATTCCTATTAACTAAGTGTTTCTATTTGTGTGAATAGGTTTTTTTATTAAATTGTTATATGGCGTGTTAGCACTGTTTGCTGTGTACAAAGCCAAGCTACACAAATTTCACAAATAATATTTTGTTGAAAATAAGCCACGTGCACGTAATGTTAATATTTTTAAAGGTACCTACGTATACCTAATGGGTAGGTTAGTATCTAATTATGGCCTTTCTTACCGATTAAATGTGTAACCCTTGTATTTCTTTTATTATTATTTTTTTTTTTGCACTACGCCTAGCGGCCTATATCGCGGGACCTATCCTATGGCGAGTCCCTTTATCATGCGGTTTTTATAGGTGGTTTTATAGGTTTTATAGGCATCGTTGCGCTAAATTTATTAAGTCTTTGGTTTGTGTTTCGGCCTATCTTTACTGCGCTGAGTTTGTTCGCCCGCGCATCCGCTTGTTTTATGCTTTGGTGCTTAGATAGACTTGCCGACTATTTTCAGCTTCACGCGGCGCGCGCGCGGCCATCTTGTTGTGCGGTTGGCCTGCACCCGGCATCGGGTGGGGCACGCCGATAGCTACACGAGTGGAGAGCAAAACCACGCCTAGGATTGGGTTCAATGCACAGTTTATCTACTTAGCTCATTGTTCAGTAAAATAATAATAATGTCTAAAGAGGACTTAGTGAGAAAGCGAGCTAGCATAAAGGGTCGTCTAACCAAACTCTGCGATTATGTTCAAGAGATTCAAAAATTTAAACTTGACAATGTAACAGTGAAAGAGTTAAATAAACGTTCGGAACATTGCAACGAATTGATGAAAAAATTTGATGACATTCAGTCTTCAATTGAACATAGTTGTATTGAAACTGAGTTGGACGATCAACTTACTCTAAGAGAAACCATTGAAAATAAATTTTATTCTGTAATTGCTTTAATTGAAAATATTATTGAAGTGTATCATAGTAAAGAAAATGATTGTGAGAAATGTAGCAGTAACAAATCAAGTCATGACTCACAATCTCACAACTTGCAATCCGTTAAGTTACCTACTATTAAATTGCCTTCGTTTGATGGTTCCCATTTGAAATGGCTTGAGTTTAGGGATATGTTTCAATCATTGATAAATTCAAACACTGCAATCCCAGATATTAACAAGTTCCATTACCTTCGGTCATCGTTGCACGGTAGTGCCATTGAAGTGATAAAATCATTGGAGTTTACCTCGGACAATTATACAGTAGCTTGGAAATTATTATGTGAGCGTTATGATAACAAACCTATACTTGTGTCGATAGATATCAAACTTGCCTAAGTCCAGTTCCGTTCATTTCAACTTTTATTTGTTCATTTAATTCAACTAAATATGGCGGACTTTTGTGACAAAATCAATTTAACCTATGTCCACAGCTTCACGAAGAAAATAAGGGTCAAAGTCGAAACATTTTTTCAATCCAGCCTAAGTCGCACGTAGGTTGCAAATCATAAATGCCTAAGTCCATTAGAACCAATCACACGCCGTCTCTAGACTGTCATGGCCACCATTCCTGTTTTATTGTCATGCAAGACACTGCGTTATTCCGTGTTTTTAATTAATAATGGAATATCTAATAAATATTGTGCCGCCAGAGTTAGCAAGGAAGAAGCAGAAAACCAATAGCAACCAAAACATTAAAAAAAACCGGTAAGTAGTTTTAAGCACTAAATCTGATTTCTTTCTAAAAGTACCTACATTGAAGTACCCACAGATAGCGATGACGTCACGGTGTTGAACAGGGCCGGACCGTTTTGGTTGTAGGGATTAATAGATTGCTATTCGTTCATACGACTTTTTTAAATCAGTGAAATAAATACCAATGGACTTATTTATTTTTGAGGTACGTAATTAGGTATGTTATGTATGTATGTACCTACGTATCTTTTTTTTTTTTTTACTTTTAAATTCCAGTAAAATGGCTTTCTTACCAACGTAACAAATCGGAACTTCATCGTCTACGACCATACTTTGTGTTTTTTATTATTATCCTAAATTAATTATATTTTTGTTTACAGGTACTCGGCAAAATCTTTACCTAAAAAGCCCAAATGTAAACACCCCACAAAAGGCAAATACAAATGTGAAACTTTGACTTCTTTTCCTTTTCCTTTTCCATAAAAAATTCTATAGCAGCAACAAAAAAACTGACGAAGATAATTTTTTGATATAATATATAAGTACAAAGCCAGTGCTCCGAAAGCGACCCAGAAAAAATGCTAGAAACCCAAAATGTTTTTCTAACCATTTCTTTGTTCCTGATCACAAGAGTAAAGAACTTATTCCCGTATGCCTGCAAGCCTTTTGTGACATTCTGAGTATAAAACAGGAGAGAATAAAAGGCGTCACTAAGAGATTTTCTGAAACTGGAACTAGTGCATCTGAGAAAAGAGGAGGAGACCGCAAGAAATTTGCATTCAGATCAAAATTAGAGTCCGTTCAGAAATTCATAAAAAAATTCAAACCTTTGGATTCACATTACTGCAGGGGCAAAATTAAACAGAGAATTTACCTCGACCCGAGTCTCAATATTTCTAAGATGTACAAAATGTACGAAGATCAGGCCATGCCCGGATTTTCGGTAACAAAATCTTATTTTAGAAAGGTTTTCAATACCACTTTCAACATCGGGTTTGGATCGCCCAGACAAGATGTTTGCTCCGATTGCCTGCAGTTTTTGGAAAAACTAAAAAGGACCCCAAGCAGCGCAGAAAAAGAAACCATACGTGCGCAATATTTAATTCACAAGACACGAGCAAAATGCTTTTTCCAACTATTAAAAGATAAAGACCCAGAAATACTTATTTTATCATTCGACTGCCAAAAAAATTTACCAATGCCCAGGGTGCCCGATCAATCGACTTACTATTCGAGGCAGTTATATATATATAATTTTACTATTGTTCAGGGCAACTCCAAATCCAGTTTGACGAGTGAAAATGTCAGCTCATATGTGTGGACTGAAGATACGGCATTAAAAGGTTCCAACGAAATATCATCATGTGTTTATCACTGCCTGAATCGATTGAATATGGAAGGGAAAAAAATCGTCAGACTTATGGCCGATGGTTGCGGTGGCCAGAATAAGAACTCGACATTAATTGGGATGGTTTGTAAATGGCTACACGACACGCAGTATGATATTTCCAAAGTGGAGATAATTTTTCCAGTAACCGGCCACAGCTTCATACCTCCGGACAGAGTTTTTGCGCTAACCGAAAAAAAAATTAGACGAATAGAAAACATTTTAAATCCAGATGACTACATTAGTTTAATGTCATCTAACGCGACTATCTTTCGTGTAGTTGATGAAGTGCCAGTGTTCGACTGGAAGGAGGCTTCCAAAACAGTATTAAAAAATACCCAGAGCCTGCACTTCCAAATAAGCAAGTGTAAAAAAATTGTGATCGAAAAACAGTCAAGAAAAATTTTTGTACGTGGTGAATTGTCTTACAGAAATGAAATTGGGCAACTCTTGCCAATTACAAAAAGAGGAAAAAAGATTTCACAAATATTACCCGAAAGACTACAGGGGACGGTTGCCATCAAACAAGAAAAGCGTGATGACGTGAATAAATTATTAATTAAACACTTTGGTGAACAGTGGAGAGATATTTCAGAATTACAATATTTCAAAAATGTCCTATCTGCACCTAATCAGGATACCGAAAATGCGGATAACGAAGATTCTTTTTTACCAGACCAGCATATTCCGGAAGAGATATTTGGCTTTGTTTGACCTTTTTTTCTTCGTTGACCTTAATTTTCTACATAAACTGACTAAATAATATAATTCTAATCTGTTTTATTGTATATCCTGAGTTCGTCCCCTGATTAATTAAATTACATCATTCATGCCTAAGTCCTAGTATTCTATTTCATACTCGCCAATGTCCAACGCCCTATTTATCAAAACCGACTAAATCCATTACTGTTAGATCATATCCGCTTAAGTCCATACTTATTTCATCAATTTTTAATGTTTTTCTAAGAGAACTTATTTTGCTGTGTATTTATTTGGCATTGCCAGCTAAGTATTCGTATCACTGAACATTATTTCTAAAGATTTTATAGGTAAAAGTTGAAATTGTCAAAAAACGTCATTCTCCATAAAATTGTTAGACGTGACTTAGGCGCTTTTGGTATTTATCGACCATCTCAAAGCATTATTTAATATTGAACTATTGCATAAAGAGTCTCATCAGGATCTGCGCAGTTTAATTGACAATGTGTCTAAGAACTTAAGAGCGCTAAACACCTTGGGTCAACCAACTGACCAGTGGGATCCTTTGATAATATTTATGGTCTCAGGTAAATTAGATGCCATTACAAGCAGGAAGTGGGAAGAACAAAAAAGTAACTTACCGGATATACCAACTTTAGATGACTTTTATACATTCATTCGCAGTTGTGCCAATATCCTAGAATCAACAGTTTCAATAAAAGGAAGTGACAAAGGAATTAATAGCACATATAAAAATAGTGATAAACAAAACAAATGGAATATCAAAAGGGATAATTCTTATCAAAATAAAGAGTTTAAAAAATCTAGTTCCTTTGTTTCTTCCATTGAAAACTTGTGTGAATACTTGTGTTTAATGTGTGGTTCACCACACACAGGGTCATCGCATATTTGAATGTAATAAGTTTAAAAATATGAACGTTCAGGATAGGATTAGTGAAGTAACTAGACTGAAACTATGTTCAAATTGTTTGCGAGAGGGTCACAATGCTTTTCGCTGTCGCCTAAAGGGTTTTTGTAAACTTTGTAAGCATAAGCATAATACATTAATGCATGTTAACAAAGCAAATAATAATAAGACAGAGCAGACCTCATCTATTGCAATTCCTTTATCAAATCCACCAACACCGGTGTCACTGCCTGCTGTTTCCGTTGGCCAGGTTCTGTTGTGTACCGCTATGGTAAAAGTTATTAATAAAAATACTCAACAGACTTACCTTGCTTGAGCGCTTCTAGACACAGGCAGCCAGTCTTCCTTTATAACGGAGGCTCTAAAGTTTAGGCTGGGACTTCAGACTCAACATACTGAACCATTACAGATTTCCGGCATTAATAATTTTGCATTTAAAATATCAGAGCGTTGTATGTTGAGTTTGAATTCACGCATAAACTCGTTCAGTAGCGAAGTTAAATGTTTAATAGTACCACAAATTACAGGGGTGTTGCCTAGTACTCCTGTAGATATTCGTGAACTTAATTTACCTAAAAATATAATACTTGCAGACCCTGAGTTTCATAATCCTTCTGAAATAAGTATTCTTTTAGGGGCAGAAGTTTTTTGGAATATAGTAGGGTCCAAGCGCATTTCGTTAGGTGTGGGTAGACCTATCCTACAAAGTTCACAGTTTGGCTGGTTAGTTAGCGGCCCAGTGGGAAAATGTGGTTGATCATGTAACATGTAACTTCACAAGTGAAATTCATGAAAATTTAAAAAGGTTTTGGGAACTTGAAGAAGTTAACCCGTCTAATAAAAATATAAGTTTAGAAGATAAATTGTGTCATGCACATTTTTTAAATACAATGCAGCGTCTACCAAGTGGGCGTTTTTTAGTCAGAGTGCCATTCAAGGAGGTTCCAGAGGAGTCGCTTGGTGAATCATACTCGTTAGCTAGAAAGCGTTTTTTCTCTTTAGAAAAAAGATTTAGTAAATGTCCTCAACTTAAAGAAAAATATGTTGCATTCATAAAGGAGTATGAGGAGTTAGGGCATTTAAATAAAATTGAACGTCCTAAATTTGGATACTACCTGCCTCATCATTCAGTAGTAAAGAAAAGTAGTGACTCAACAAAATTACGTGTTGTTTTTGACGCCTCCATGAAGACTACCTCTGGAAAGTCATTGAATGATATACAGTATGTTGGACCCGTAGTACAGGATGACTTACTTGCAATTTTACTAAGGTTCAGAAGTCATAGGTACGTTATTACTGGAGATATTAAACACATGTATAGGCAAATTGAAATAAACCCTTCCCAAAGGCATTTGCAGCTCATTGTATGGAGAGACAATGAAAATCAACCTCTCGAGGTTTTACAGCTCAACACTGTAACTTATGGGACTGCGTCTGCCCCATTCTTGAGTACAAGATGTATTGTTCATTTAGCTCGTGAATGTAGGGACCCCGTCATTGCCAATGTGTTAGAACATGATGTATACATAGATGATATAAATACTGGATGCCAGGTAGAATCTGAAATAAAAGATCTATACAATGGTATCATAAACGCATTATCCTCAGCCTGTTTTCCCATACACAAGGTACGAACAAATTGTCCTCAAGTACTTGAATACAAAACTTCTGGTGAAACTCTTGATTTAAGCAAACATTCCACAGTGTTAGGTATAAATTGGTCACCATCACATGATAAATTCAATTTTACAATATGCATTGATTCAAATAAAAAAATTACTAAACGCACAATTATTTCTTCAATTGGTAAAATTTTTGACCCATTAGGGCTTTTGTCTGCATGTATTATACAGGCTAAAATACTTCTGCAGCACCTTTGGAATGAAAAGTTAGACTGGGATGACCCTGTATCACCATCTACTATGATAAAATGGAAAAAAATTGCAGAAAATATTAATAGTTTGAATAAACTTAGTTTGCCAAGGTACACATTGTGTCATGATCCAATTTTAATTGAAATGCATTGTTTTGTAGATGCATCACAAGCCGCATATGCTGCCTGTGTCTATTTACGTTCCATTGATAAAAATAATCATGTGACAGTTAGACTGCTATGTGCCAAATCAAGAGTAGCACCTCTGAAGGCTATACAATACCACGCTTAGAACTATGTGGTGCTCTTCTAGGGGCTCAGTTATCGGTAAAAGTAATTGAATCCATTAAGGCTCATAAAATAACACATAAGGTAATATGGACCGATTCTACTGTCGTTCTTGGTTGGATAAAGTCTCAACCAAAACTTTTAAAGACGTTCGTTAGTAATAGAGTTATTGAGATTAATGAGCTTACACAAGGGTTTTCATGGAGGCATGTGCCTTCCGGCTTAAATCCTGCTGATATGGCTTCTAGAGGTATAGACTCTGAACGCATTCAGCATGACCCTTTGTGGTGGGAGGGACCTTTCTTTTTGAGGGAAGAGTCATCAGCTTGGCCTCGGCAAATAAATAAGTCTGTTGAGTTACCCGAACTAAAGGTACACATTCAGTTAAGAGTCTACTGGTGATACCAACTCTAATTCAGTTATTGATTTTCATAGTTATTCAAGTTTTAATAAGTTAGTTCGCATAATGGCATATATAAAACGTTTCATAAATAATTGTAAATCCAACCAAAGGGTTGGTGAACCTCTAGAAACGATAGAAATAAATAAAGCCAGAGTTAGTCTTATTAAGCTTT
The DNA here is from genome assembly GCA_963082485.1 of Eudonia mercurella. Lineage (NCBI taxonomy): Eukaryota > Metazoa > Arthropoda > Insecta > Lepidoptera > Crambidae > Eudonia > Eudonia mercurella. The sequence continues at coordinate 229,082 of CAUJAO010000025.1, forward strand.
GCCAATTAGAGTCATACAAGGTTGAATTAAATATATTACAAAGAGGATTACAATTAAATAAAAGGTGTAAAATCTTTAAATCCATTCATAGATTCTGATGGTTTGTTAAGAGTAGGAGGTCGAATTAAAACCTCTCAATTTGAATATAACAAAAGACATCCTATCATTATCCTCCTCAGTCCCGACGCCCCCTATAGGGGACAATTTTGTATGTGTCGCCCGCTGTCGGCGGATATTGTAAACATTCAAACGATTAACGCAATACCTTTAACATAGATGGCGCTTTTATATAAAAAATACTTTCGGTCTTTTATTTGCGGGCAAGTTTTTGTTTTGACAATTTGAAGTCGCGCGCTCACAGACTATCAGTGAAATGGCTACCCATGGTAAGTTTTTAATTGTTGTTTCTTAGAATAACGCCGTAACCCTTTGTAATTGCTATGTTTTGTGATGATGAGGATAATAGACTTACTGTAAACATTTTTTTTTTGTATTTCGTTAAATAGTATGACCGCACTGACTCCTCGCTCGTTCATGTCCCGTATAGGGGACTTTCGGTTTTAGTCTTTATATTTCTATTTCTGAAATATATTATTCAGAAAAGTGTTTTATTCTTTTCTAGGCTTATCTTCGCAAGAGATACAGTCGATTTTAGAGTTTAGAGATGATGACTCAATCATCGAAGGTGTCTCTGACGACGAGGACTCGACCTTTCTTACTGCTCATGAAGAAACTCTGCAAGGTGGTGACGAAAACTCTAGTGAGTATTCAAGTGATGATGAAGTACCACTATCCACATTTGCTTCTGCTCAGCCTTCTCAAGTGAATCGTCGAATTTACTGGAAACACCAAGACAACTTCGAGCCATCTCCACCTGGAGTTTATTGTCATCCTCTAGGAGCCAGTCGCGTAAGAGTATTACTATCGCCTTTTGAATATTTTTCAAGATATATTCCTGAAGATATATACGAAATATTTAGCTCTTTTTCAAATCAAACATACTTGCTGAAAAATGGAAAGACCCTTGGCACTACAAAAGATGAAATGAAAATCTTTTTTGGCATATGCATCGCCATGAGCTATTTGGGTTTGCCAAGAATCAAAATGTATTGGATGAATAACACTAGGATACCAATGATAGCTGACCGTATGACAAGAGATCGTTTTTTTCGAATAAGAACTAACCTGAAACTAGTGAATGATCTTGATGTTGATACGGCTTCTAAACAAAATAAATTTTGGAAAGTACAACCCCTAATTGAAACGGTGCAGAAAGCTTGCCTAGAAAACCCTAGACTTCAGGAAATCAGCGTCGATGAACAAATGATACCATTTTGGGGCCAGGTATCAATGCGGCAGTTTATCAGGGGAAAACCAAACCCTTGTGGGCTCAAGAATTTTGTATGTACCAGCCCAGATGGTATTCCTCTAGATTTTTTCATGTATGAAGGCAAGGGCGATACAATATTACCAACTGGTGAAGCTGAAGGGTTGGATATTGGCGGAAAAGTCGTTATGAGGTTAGCTAACAATTTACCTGAAGGTTCCAAGCTATACATGGACAGATACTTTACGTCCATTGAGTTATTAGATAAATTATACGCAGAGAAGAAAATGCAAGGTACAGGCACTCTCAAGAAGTCTAAAATCCCTAAAACTTGCAACTTCAAGACTGACAAGCAATTAAGGGATCAGGGACGCGGTTCTTCCGACCAATTAGTAAGAAATGATGGCCGAATTGCTTGTCTGAAGTGGTTTGACAACAAACCAGTAATAATGGCTTCTTCTGCAGATTCCAAACTACCTGAAAACAAATGCAAGCGTTGGTGTAAGAAGACGAAGCAGTACATAGAGATTGATAGGCCCTTTGCTATTCAGCAATATAATGAAAAAATGGGAGGAGTGGACATGTTAGATAGAGTAATTAGCTTCTACAGAATAAGTGCTCGCTCAAAAAAATGGACTGTTCGATTGATATTCCATTTATTTGATTTTTCGGCAGCTGCAGGATGGTTGGTGTATAGGAAAGAAGCTCAATTATTGGAGACTCCAAAAAAAGACACTCTCGACTATCTGGACTTCAAAGCTGAAGTAGCAAATTCGTTACTCTACTTCACTCCAGCAAAAGAGCAGATACACCTGTTCGAGGAAGTAGGTGACGAGCCAGCAGAAGCTAGTACATCTCGCAAAAGGAAATATGTACCTCAGCCTCCATTGCAGCTGAGGACAGCCATGGCAGGTCATTTGCCAATGATAGGCGAATCTGGGGACCACAGGTGCCGTTTGCCTGGCTGCAAGAGTAAGAAAGCAAGAGTGTATTGTACAACTTGCAACATGTATCTTTGTTTAGTCGCAGGGCGTAATTGTTACCGGCAGTATCACGAAGAAAATAAAATTTAATCTCTGTAAACACTTTGTATTTTGAAATAAAAAAAATTAACTCATACCTATTTTTATTTCACTCCTTTTTATATCACTCAAGCCGAAAGTCCCCTATAGGGGACACCTAATAAAATATATAAATAAATAAATAAAAATTATAAAAAAAATTTTTTTTTCTTAAAAATGTCCTTCTGTATATGCCTATTAAAAATTGTTTCAATGTCTATGAAAATGACACATCAGGACTGAGGAGGTTATGGATGGCAAACATAGATTAACCTATCTGTTAATGTTAAATGAACACAATCAATTATATCACGCAGGTCCACAGTTGCTACTGTCGTCTGTACGTGAAAATTACTGGCCGATAGGTGGTAGGATATTGGCACGAAAGGTGTATAAAAGGTGCGTCATATGCGCTCGGTTTCAGGGTCGTACAATACAGCCTAAAATGGGAAACCTCCCAACACCTCGAACTAATATTACCTACCCCTTTTATTGTACTGGTGTTGATTTTGCTGGACCTTTTCTCATCTCTAGTAAAAAGGGACGAGGTAACCGTATAACAAGGTGTTACCTCTGTCTTATTATTTGTTTAAGCACTAGAGCCGTTCATTTAGAGGTGGTCGGGGACCTGAGTACGTCAGCATTTTTGCCTTGTTTGCGCAGGTTTGTCGCACGCCGAGGTAAGCCCCATGAAATTTATTGTGATAATGGGACAAATTTTGTAGGTGCAAACAATGAGCTAAGTAGGGTTTTGCGCTCCAGCCGTGAATCACTAACTGAATTTGCTATTACCGAACAAATTAAATTTAATTTTAACCCAGCATATTCCCCACATTTCGGTGGCCTGTGGGAGGCTGGCATTAAGGCCGCCAAGTACCATTTAAAAAGAACAGCTGCAAATGTGTCTATGACATTTGAGGAGTTAACAACACTGTTTGCGCAAATAGAGGCAATATTAAACTCTCGACCCTTGTCCCCTCTGTCATCAGACCCCCTAGACCTTACCCCCTTAACGCCCGGTCACTTCCTCATCGGACGGCCACTGACCTCGGTGCCCTTCTTTGCAGCGCAAGACAGCAAGCCCAACTACCGCATGCTGGAGAAGCTACGAGTGGACTTCTGGGAGAGATGGCGCAAGGAGGTTCTGGCGGAGCTCCAGCAAAGAAACAAGTGGAAATCTGGTAGCGAGGAACCTAAACTGGGCGACATGGTGATCATAAAGGAACCTCATTTGCAACCGCACCAGTGGCGATTGGGCCGCATAACTGGTCTTTACAAGGGAGCGGATGACATCTGTCGAGTGGTCGACGTGTACACGGCTAGAGGTACCATTCGCCGAGCAATTCACTACATTGTTCGTCTGCCAGTGGAAGAATCAGTTGAAAGCCTACCTCTTTCAAGGGCCGGAGGATGTTCACGCCATAGTGAAGACAGCGAGTCCACGGCGCAGGCGGATCGCTGAATCGCCGGATGCGGGGAGCGGGGGGGCACTGACGCTCACGCCACCTCGCCTCGCGGGCCGCGCCCGCGGCGGCCGCGTATATAAGGAGGACCCCGCTTCCCCTCGCGAGAGAACCAGCTATCACAGGACCGAGCGCACGTCTCATGTGCCCGCACGCCACGCGCTCGGCGTCCTAACGCGTTACTTTATAATCTAGCTATGTACTTGCACTGTAATGTATCTTATTAATAGATTTGTACGAATAGTATTACGCGTCTAATTTCTCTCACTCCTTAACAGAAAACATGCTGAAAATAATAGAACTTCTAAGGAATGACTTGCGTGTAGACAACCGAGGCGATACCTGTGGAATTACAAGTAATGGCTGCTGTTAGGTACTGGGGCAGGCATGAGGTAGGCCTATATTTTTTTAACTTTCTTTTATTTAAAGAGACATTGCTCTTGACTAGGACTTTCTTAATTTCAGATTCAAGAAGACTGTGCCGATATCCATGGCATGAGCCAGCAGACTTTGTCACGCCTATGCAAAAAAGTAGCTATTGCACTGGCATTAAAAAGCCCAATATACAAGGTGTTGCAAAATTACCCGTTATACGTAAAGGTTGTTAAAGTACATCCTATCAAGAGTCCTCTGTAAATTTCTTAAAACCTTTGCATTAAGATTTAGTTTTCAGTACCGTAAACGGGGGTTACTTTGATCGATTTCAAAGTTTCGGAGTTGATAAGTTTTCAATAAGAAGGAAAAAAAAAAAACTAAAAATACGTGACAATCGGTTTCTTTGGATCTATGGAATTATTAAATGAAAAAAAAATTCAGTTACTAATTATTGAAAAAATAAATAAAAACTGCCTGATCAAAGTTAAACGGAAACTGGGGTTACTTTGAAACCATACAATTTTGTTACAGAAATGCAAAGTAAACCCGGTTATTATAACGTAAAAAAAAAAATTTAAAAAAAATTGTCAATAGGAAAAAGAATTAGAGAAGTTTAAAAGTTTCGGGGTTACTTTGATAAATAATAAAGACATTGATTATGAAATTTAAACTTTAATAAAGATAATAAATGCTAAAAACTTAACTTATTTTGCTTGTTAATAAAACTTTAAACAATTTCCAAAAATATTTCGTATTAAATTAACAAAAGGATGTTCTTAAATCCCACTTGAAGTACTTAATTAGTAGTTATATTATTCAGTCTAATGATTGCTGGAATGAGATCGCTTTATAAAATTATGAATTAAGATATTTCTAAAATATTTATATCGAAATTAAATTTGCAACACTCAATGCCGTCTTCATTTTCAAAGATTGACGGTTTTGGAAGATATGCAACAATGTCCTCTTTATTAATTTCCGATATATCATCTCGTACTAACTGGAAGCACTTCTTGTTTCCCATGGACTTGAAACCTACAGCGATCAAAGGGATCAAGTCTGTGATCCGACAAACGTATTTGTATGTTTTTCGGCTTCCTCTGGAATAAAATTTAGATAAAACATATCTCCCCACCTCCAGCTCGTCACTTTCTGATGGTGGCGGACTTTCGCTTTCCGAGTTTTCATTAATTGGAGTTTCATTTGGAGAAGTGGTGTTTGTAACTCTCATTTGAGGTTCTACAGTCGAGACACTTGCACCTGGCACAACATTAAGACGTGTTCTTTTCGGTCTAAGACCGCTTGTCTCTCCACCAAACCTTTGTTCTTTTAGGAACGTAGTAAGTACGCTTTCCACTTCCTTTGTGGGATCAGGTTCTACTACTACAGATGGAAGGCGTTTCAAGACCTGTTCTCTACACAATGGATATAGGCCAGTCGCTTTGAATGCACTTACCAAATTTCTCTTCACGCCTCCTGAAATATCGGAGAATGGAGCATGTGGTTTAGCTTTGAAATTATTCATTTTTTCCAGTGCTTTACAAAGAAGTCTCGGAAATGAATCTTTTGGAACTGTAGGTAAACGGGGATTTTGTATCTTCCAAGTGGTCAGTATTTGCCTCCAGGCAGACTTCAATGGCCGAAAGAAGGCCACGTCCAGTGGCTGACAGAGATGAGTAGAATTTGGTACTAGACACACAAAATCGATCGCATTTTCCTCACAGAGCTTAAATACATCCGTATCGAGATGTGATGAAAGGTTGTCACCTATGATTACTTTTCTACCTGGCAAAGCTTGTGCATGAGGAAGAAAAGTGGTCGTAAACCAGTCGCGAAAGGTAACTGCATCTATCCATCCACTAGATGTCCGATTAAATCTGGAACCCTGGGAACAGCAGGACTTTTCGCAGCATGGCGCACCACGTGGCGCACCCTCTTTCCATGTATCATACATATGTACGCTTTTATAAATAATGTACGGTGGCAAAAGAACTCCGTCCGCTGAACCACATACCATGACCGTGGTTGCACTTTTGGTGTAGTTCATCACTTTCTCGGGATACTTTACCCCTCTCTTGAATATACCTAATTTTTTCCCCGGGTCGTCACTAACATTAGACTCGTCATAATTAAAAATATTTGAAGCGGGTACGTCTGCAATGGAAACATTTGTTTCTAGATTGTCAAAATAATTATTAATTGACTCGTGTGAGACGTTCGCTCTTGCTTTTTTTATGTTAGTAGCGACTCGCTTGGAATATTCACTTTTGTGCCTTTTTAAAATGGAGTAGGCCCAATCTTCTCCAGGCAAATTATTTATAAACTTGGACACTGTTCTTCCCTTTCTGTCAAGGTAAGATTTAGCTAAAAACCTCAAATCTAGGATATTCAAAGGATACCCCCAATCTGCACATTTGGCAGCAGATTTCAAGAGTGTTACTTCTTCAGCTTCACTGAACACTGTCTGAGCACCAGGTCTCTTTACATGTTTACCTTTGTATCTATTGTACAATGTTCCGTATGGTATTTGGTATTCATTAGAGGCAGCTCTAATTGAAAGATTCCCTTCAACAACCTGTTTGAGAGCCTCTTCTAAGCGACTTTCGGTATAATTTTTGTAGTCTCTAGACCCAAGTTTCCTTTTATAATGTCGAGGCATTATTCTGAAACAAGAGAATACCTAATTAATCGCATAAAGAGAGAAAAAATACATGTATTGCTGGATTTAGGGTTAGATTGATCACCCGGGGTTAAATTGATCACATGATCAATCTAACCCCATGTACCCAATCAATGACACCCCGGAGAAAAAAAAATTACGACACATGTTTAAATTTGAGGTTAGAAGTAACGAGTATTTTTTTCCAAACTACTGGATATAGTCTACATAACGCATTACATCTACTAATATTGATATATTGTCACTTACCCCTCAGCGTAAGAAGTTTTGCTGCGTAGTTTTTTTGACGTAAACAAGTTTGGCTTCAAAATATTTATTTTTTATCAGAACAACAACAGTTTCTCGTAAAGCACTAATGACATCTGATTTGACAGTTATCAATGTTGCCAGTTTAAAAAACACATATTAGAAAATACGTTCCGTTACCACGCAAATTGTATTTTTGTCTAGAGAGGAAGTTGTTATCAAAGTAACCCCGTGATTCAAAGTAACCCCCGTTTACGGTAAAAAGAGTTATTTTAATGATTAATAAAAATATCGACTATTTTAAGGCACATGACTATTTCAGGTTCATGACGTTATGTTACCTACCAGGAGTAACGACTCCTGTCTACTCTGTACCTCCCACAGAGTAGCCTATACCTAATCTTCAGACACTGTATTCTGTGCTCCTAGTACATACACACTGGATATTAATATCCCAGATTTGGTGAACGTTGCATCGTCCGTCCAAATGACCCGGTTCACATAGCTGCGGTCAGCTTCTAGCTGCCGCAGATACCACTCGCAGAAGTTTCTTCGGAGAGCGAAATCACCTGGTGTTAACTCCTGTGTACGCCGTTAGTGGTAAGGGTGTTGACCGTCAGCTCGAAAAATCCGCCAAACTGTGACATGGTTCATCCCAAACCTCGCCGCGGCACGCCTCGTCCTGATGGTTGGTTCGTCTTCGAAGATTTCCAGCACCTCTTCTTCTCGCCTTGCATCTAACGTATTCAGACGTCCACTGCCACGTGAACGATGAAAGGATCCCGTGGAATGCAAACGTGTTGTCATTTCACGAAAACATTGGTAAGATGGTAACCGTCGCTGGTCAGCAGGTGCTCTGCCTTCAATGAAACGTTCATGGTACAAGTCACGAGCGCGAGCTAAGTTTCCATCAGCTCGTCCCACGCACAACATCATCTCGTAGTAATCGGAATTGGAGAACATAGCCATTTTCGCAATTAAAGAAACACACGAAAAACACACATATGGACGACTGAATGAAATAAAAAGAAACTCAAAAATTATGACACCGGCCGGCCTGTCAAAATTCAGGTACTTTAGAAAAAACCATGGTACGCTTTGTTTTACACGGATAATATTTCGTCTGAGATGAGAGTTTTATTCTGAGGTTTTAATGCTAGATGTCAAAATTACGGTATTTTTGCGTATTATAATCTTCTTAGAGCATTAAACCAACATAATGGTACATGGTACGAAGGCCTGTTGAAAAGTTTCATATGAAATTAAAATCTTACAATTAAATAATAATAACAATAATAAAATTATGTGTTCAATCATCATTAACAAGGTTTTTACGTCTATTATAGACGATTCATGGCGTAGTAGTACATTACATAAAATTACAATTTACTTCATTGACAATCAAATTTTATTAATAACTAATTCACAACATCAGATAGTAATTTTTTATCGGATGTGTATTTATTTATCATTTTTAGTGTAAAACATAAAAAATACACATACACATTGATTTATGCGCGAATACCACTATGCAATTTCCTTCTGCCCGTCGCTCGGCGCGGCGGCGGCAGGGGCGGCTAGGCGATAGCTCTCGAAAGAAGTGTCTATGCTTCTGACTAGTTCTGACCGCCTAGTAGTACGAGGTGGTCAACATTTTGTACGGATTTAATAATCTAATTTGGGTTTTTAATCTTAAAGGACACCGGCCTAATTAATCATAAAAGACTGATTACTATTTTGATATTGTTTAATTTTGATTATTGTTAGTTGTTTGTTTAGTGTAGGTAATCTACTTGTGTAAAAATAAAACATAATGTTTATTTCTGAGTTGGGCTTAAAATAAGTAAAATAGCAAACGAAAGATAAATCGGTGTGGTGTTTTGTATTATTTGTAATATTTCTAACCTGTAGTATTACACGGCTCAGCTTCAGCAGCTTGATCAAATTGATTTGTACAAAATAAAAAGCAAACTGCTTTCAAAGCACGTGTTAGAAAAATGTTGTCAATCTATGCGGTAAAAATCTAAGTTTTCTGTATTTGGAGTTCCGTAAAAACATTGAAAAGCCAAAATCTGCAGTCACTGCTTTCCTAGTACTACTGCTGTGTAGTTTCTGTTTTTTGGGAAATCACTCCGCATTAAAATTAGGATACGATTTACATTTCCAGAATTAACTGTTTATGTGTTGTACGAGTAATAACTTGTTTTACATCCTAAACCTTAGTGTAAGTTTGTAAAAGTGCAAACGTTACTATCGCGTTTGCTTTAACAGATTAAATTCTCGATCTTATTTACATACCATTACGATCTATCTGTTAAAACTTAACTTAAACGCGATAGTAACGTTTGCACATTTTTACAAACTTACATCCTAATGTAATGATTAATAGAACCCCTAGGTTCTGACGTCTGTTGAAGGCGGCACAATACGACACGTGATCGGTAGCCGATTATTGAAATGAAACCTTTTGCATGGATCTACTCGCGTTTATTGTTACTTGGTTTACAAAAAATATTTCATTTCAATGTGTAGTGTTCGCGTAAACTTTAGAAAACAATGTCAGGTAATCAAAAGAAAGGAACAAACAAGTGCGAAAAGGCAACTCCTCTCTCTTGCATCTTGGGATGATCCTACTGTTAGCATGGTAAGTGAAAACTCACCCACATATCCCATCTATCAACCGATATGTTGCGACGCTATAAAAGACTGTGTAATAATAAATAGCTATCCATCTTTTGTTCCGTTAGAGTAAAATGATTTAATTTCAATTATTATTATGCGGAACCCACTAAATAAATATTACCAAAAGTACCAGGTCAACATGATTTCTAAAAAAAGGAGGTGGGAAAATTCAATTTCAAAGATCAAACTACAGAAAGGTTTTGCGCATAAGTTATGTAAGTACCTACTTAGCTAACAGCTACGATTCTTGTTCCCGTACCTACCTATTAAACTCTCTTTTACTTCTTAGGTCGGCTTGCACCAAAACTCACTAAATACGTTTAGCGCTAAACATGTTTAGAGTATCATTCTGTCTCTTTCAACTTCCAACAGACGTCAGAAATGGAATGATATTTTAAACGTGTTTAGCGCTAAATGTATTTAGGGTAGATTTTACCAAAATCCAATTTATACGAGAATATCTACTATACGAGAGCTATCCCAGTATAACTTTACTCTTATGATTTAATCTATGGATAAGTTACTCTCGCTTAGTTACTCTGTGCTGTGACGGAAACGGAAACGAACGAAAATATTAAATTAACTACCAAGCATAAAAGCACATTCATACCATGCGTGAGCAATGGCGCTGCGTATTTTTAATTAACCAGGGTAATATGTCTGCTTGACGTTTTGAATAACTTCAATCAAATATTCTGTCTGTTGTGTTGATTGTTTGTTGACAGATAATATTGTAAAAATAAGAAGTCATGAATAGCGTAATTCTTTAATACATACAAGCTCGTAAATACAACGAGCGCATACAACTCACCTACCTATTTGTTGCATACTCCAGACGATGCTCAATTTTTGTCAGCAAATTATACACAGATGCTTTTGACAAACGGAATCTTATATGGCGAAGTCGTAGACGTCGTTATCTTCAAAGTAAGTACTATGTCCTTTCTTTAAACCATGTAGGGCGAGAGCCAAAATATTCTTTATCGTCATTAGTCAATAAATTGATTCAAACGTAACGACATTTTGTTAGGTTATCTATAAAATTTGTAACAGACAGCTGTTATTGTGAATTATAAAGCAAATCTGAATAAGTATAAATTTAACTATCAAGTATTTAATTTGGAAATCTTTTAAAAGGGACTTTAACTAGATTAAAGGTCCCTGTACTGTTACACACACAATGCACAAATACCGATAGATGACTAGTCTGAAAAAAATAATAATCTTTGATTTAGAAGCTAATGACTTCAACAGCTGATCAGTAGTGTTGGGGATCTCTTAAAAATCTTAGCGATGTTTTTGCTGAACTTCGATATTGTTTTTTTCGGAAACTACTGTGCCTACAACTTAAAGAACAGCACCCACCACTTCAGTTTTATGTATAGCTACTGACATTTCAGGCCTAACGGGTTTTTTTGAAACAAGTTGTATATAAAAATGCCATCAAGTTTAAATGCTGAAACAGAGACCATTAGAAAATTTGAAGCTATTTGTGGGTTTCCACACATAATTGGAGCCATAGACGGAACTCATATAAAAATTAGAAAAGTCGGTGGAGATGCTGGCCAGTATTATGTTAATAGAAAAGGACACTATTCTATAAATACCCAAGTATGCATCTTTCAATTCTATAATAATATGATACATAAAAAACCCATTTATTGTTAGGAATTGTTTCCTTTTATTACTCAAAACTTGGTATATACCTATAGATAATCCCAAGGTGATGTACTCTGCTACTAAAGAACCACAAGATGTTTGAACTTGTTTTTACTTACAGGTTGTCTGTAATGCAGATTTAAAAATATGCGACATAGTTTGCCATTGGAGAGGCAGTACTCATGATGCTAGAATATATCGTGAAAGTTCAATCAAACGGAGGTTTGAAAATCATGAGTTCAAGGGCAAACTTATAGGGGATAGCGGATACCCATGCACCTCTTATTTACTAATACCTGTGCTAAGAATAACAACAGAAGCTGAGAGGCGTTTCAATTATAGCCATATCAGAACAAGGAATGTAATAGAAAGATGTTTTGGATTACTAAAACAAAGATTCCGGATTTTATTGGAAGTTATGAGAGGATCTCTAAGCACAATAAAAACCACAATAATAGCATGTGCAGTGTTGCACAATCTAGCTCTTGAATTTAATGATTCTCTAGATCATGGTATGTACACTATTAATAGATATCAATATACATGCACTAGACACATGTACTTTGCAAATGTTAATGAGTAACCTTCTTGCTTTGTTTACAGATTCTTCTCAGGGCAATGGTCATGAACATGCAGTAGAAGCTGGGGAAATTGAGCAGGATCACAATAATGTTACAAATATAAGTAGGAACATGTTTATTGAAAATTATTTTTAATTATTGATTAAATTAAATTTACATTAGGCACTGTTTAACTTTTTCTTCCAATACTCATATTCCAAATTTAGAATTGCCATTCTTTTAATATGTATTTCTTCTGCCCTGTCATTGTCCCTTTCCTTCGAACTTTTTGTTAATAAAAACAATTCTTGTTCATAGTCATCATTGGTACGAGTAATAATCTGTAAATAAAATTTCAGTCATAAAATCTATATAAAAAGAATTAAAACCCAGATAGTTTAAGTACTTTTTTATGTTTCAAGTGTTCAGGTCTGAATCTCTTTCTTAAATTGTCCACGGGTTTAGATGTAGAGACTGGTGTAGCAATCAGTAGTTTTGCTGCTGGCTCTTCTATATCCTCAATGATCTGGAATACAATTTAATTTTAAAGACATTGACAAATATTTAAATGAAATAGTTTGAAAGTTCATGAATTAACAAATACCTGTACTACTTCAATTTCATCATTCATTAGCAAACTTGACCATGGCAATGGTGTTCTCGGCTCATCGCAATCGGTTTTTAATAATGGGCTCCCTGAAGTTTGTGACTGCAATATTTAAAAAAACTTAAATCCAAACATTTCATATCAGATTGATTACATAAGAATAAAAGGTGAAAAAAATACCTGACTGAAACTAAATAGACTGTCGCTATCAAAACAATTGCTATCAATCACAAACTCATTCGGTATTGCTTGTATGATAGCGAGATCTTCTGCTGGTAGGCTTGGTGGTGGAGGTCCTCCACCTGTCATCAGTTTAGCACGCCTGTACTCACTATCTCTGCTCTTTACTTTACCCTTAGTATTTCTCCACTGGGTCATTATTTGGGTGAGATCCCTTTTTTATTATTTAAACTGTTGAAACTGTAAAAGTCATTTTAATTAATTATTAAATATAACAAAACTTCTTAAAAATAATAAACTTAAAATAACTTACTGAGACAAAACTTGGTCCGGGTGTCGCAAAGGGGGTGCAGGAAAAATACACTCAAACTTTTTTTTCACAAACTGACGAAAAACATAGTAGTGTTTGAAAGTATGTAAAAAAAAAAAAAAAAAAAAAAAAAAAAGTCGCACGTACAAAAACGTCGTTTCTGGCGCTTCGCCGGCCGCTGCCGCGGCACGCTCGCTCCGCTCGCTCGGCTCGCGCGTTTTTGGTCAACATACTAACCTAACCTAACCTAATTAACTTTACTTTTTACTTTTTTTACTTTTGGTTTTTTTTTTATAGCTGTTTTAAAAAAAAAAAATAAAAAAAAAAAAAAAAAAAAAAAAAGTGTCGGCTCCATATAAAAATCAACTGAAAATTTTCTAACTTTTTTTTTTTCACAATTTTTTTTTTTTTTTTTGCACTTTTTTTGGATTTTCTTCTATCTCTTATTGATAGCTGTTTTTCGTCAGTTTGTGAAAAATTAAATTTTTCCTCGAAAATTTTCTAAGTCCTGCACCCCCTTTGCGACACAACGTGGAACCAAGCGAAAAATTTTACAAGTCCAAACTGCATACAAAAATATCGCAAATTTTTCTAAGTGTCGGCTCCATATAAAAATCAACTGAAAATTTTCTAAATTTTTTTTCAAGTTTTTTTTTTTAATTGGTTTTTTTGTCTCTTTTTGATGGTCTATGTTTTTCATCAGTTTGTGAAAAAAAGTTATGAGTGTATTTTTGCTCGAAAATTTTCTAAGTCCTGCACCCCCTTTGCGACACCCTAACCCAAAACTTCTTGCCATGCAGCTTTTTTCAAATTATTTGTGTTGGTGGATGTATCTTTATTTTCCAGTACATCTATCTTTTCTATTACGAGCTGTCTTAATAGTCTCTGCAACAAAAGGTAGTTTTTAAGTGCCTTGTAATCAAATAAAAATAACGTGTGAAAACGATCGCCTACACTGCTTTAATTGGTTTTCACATAACATACCTTTTCTTCTTCTTCCCAGTTTGTAGAACGCACTCTCTTTTTGTTACTCGATTCCATTTTAAAAAATAACGTACAATAATGAACCAACGCAACGCTTGTTTGTTTTGGCTTGGAGAATGACATGACAGCTAAAGTTTTTAATTTTCGTAATGAGGTGATAAAAGTTGCCATTTTACAACATTCTGACAGTATTGACTTGTATTGACAGAGTGAATTATTTTTTGTGTCATTATCCTTGCATTAGTTAAGTAACGCTTAAGAAACGTTTTTAAGTAAAAAATATTTAATCATTAATTAAGAAGTTAAGTAGTATTTAGTTAATTAGGTACTAAGACGATGATTAGTTGATTTTTATAAGTAAGGCTGTAATTCATTAAAAACGTTAAAAACTATTTGAATCATTTTTGTTTCAATTTTGAAAAATAATGTTTCTCAAAAATTCCATTATTGTTAATTTATTATTATTTAATATCTTCACTAACTTGTTGTATTTTTTGTCAAATTGTATATTCTTATTTCTTTTCTATTTATTTTTACTACATAACGACGCTTTAATTCTGTGGTCATGAAAGGACTTTTTTTTTCGTAATTTGTACAAAAATAAAAAATAGTTTGGCTTTTTCGAGATTCTTTATTTATTCGATAGTGAAATCCCTCTAATGCGTTATTTGTTCGATGGCGGTTGTCTTTTTATGCCACACTTCGAATTTTGAAATAATCAGCAAAATTTCTTATTTCTTCCGTTAAGGGGGTGCAGCGCGGACGCAAAACTGCGAGTTTCAAGTTTCTTTTTGATAGCGAGCGAGCGGCGCGTGGCAGTGGTGTGACAACGGCGCACGACAAGAATACGCACGCACACTAATATATGTACAGAGTAGGCTACTGATTTAATAAGAGCAATGTTTACTTTCGTAAAATCATAGGCGTTTCGGTAAACAATTATAAAAGTCTTAATATTTTTTAATTGAAAAATAAGACAACAGTGGCCCACGGAATATCAATACAAACATTTTGATGTCGGATCATTGTTTCATTTGTGCTGTATTTACAAAGTTTCTGAAGAAATAAGTTTTTATATATCATTACTTTTACGTATTGTTAATGCAGGTTCTGGGTATTTGTTTCAAATTCCAAGACAACTATGGCCTTGTGAAAGGATCAAGCTAACTTACACTAGTCCTTTTAATGTATATGACCTATTCAGCGCCTAGCACCAGTGCTAGGCGCTGACTTAAAAACACGTAAATTTTTGAAGTTCCGCGCTGCACCCCCTTAAGTTGTAACAATCCTGAATGTGACTACCTGGCAATAGTGGCAAATTTGATTTAATCTTTGTAAAATTTCTACCGTCTTTTGTTTTGTCACATTGCAGTTTTTCCGAATTTCTCCATATTGCTTTACTGAAACGGTAGTGACAGCCTGATATATTTGTCATTGGAAAAACTTGCTTAATGGCATTTATAACAGCAAGCTTATAGTCGCACTTGAACAAATGCATTTACATATTTAGTTTTTTGTTAATAAGATTGAAGAATCTTGTATATGTTTGTTGGGTTTTATTAGGTAACAAGGCGTATATTACTAGAATAATATTTGTTTCGTCGACATGTGGAGCAAGGTATACAATTGATAAAACGAAGCTGGTGTGGCTTTAAACGTTTCGTCCTCAAAATAAAAACCAACACCCCGGTAAAGCTTGATAATTTTCTTTGCTGCTTTACTGTACATAATTAGAATTTTTTCATCTTTTCCGTCTTCGAATACTTCCAAACCTTTCAGCATTTTTTTTGGTATTTTCACATCCTTTAAATTTTTATACATTTATTTATGCGTGTCCAAAAAACAATTAATTGCCCTGTACATGCTATCTTGTATTGTTTTGCATGTTGGAATGTCGACCTCAATTTTTTGGCTGTCGCATTTTTCTTAAATATTTTCGAATTTAGACTCGTAGATACTTTGAATAGATTCAAACTGCTTGCTTGCACTCATTAATTGTTTTATAAATTTCGTTGTTCATAGAATAGGACATACACGTGTGCTGGCTTGATCTGATTACTCGAGTCCGTGACTGGTCTAATGTAACCAAAGCGTTACATTGACTACGATTCGTACATCGCTAGTTAAAAGTCTTACTCTTATTATTTGCACTTAAGTTTTACCGCAGGCCATTATATAACAAGGTTTTAGCACTATCATTGCCACCCATATAGGTATTATGATTGGCAGTGCCAATCACTATATTTGAGGAGTGTCTGTTCAAAAGGTCTTATTTCCATGATAAACAAATTTAACAAGAAACAATAAAAAGTATTTCAAATGTTTAATTAAATATAATAATAATATTTATTATTGTATTGTATACATGTACATTTTATTTTAATTTTTTTACTGTATTTCTTTTTTTTAATAATTTTCATTTAGAAATAGGACTTAGTGATCGGAACTACTATAAATAAGTCTTTTTGACCAAAATTTATTTCAATTTTGATAATGGAAATATTTTATTTTATTTAGGGGTTATAAATACTAATAATAAAAAATCCAATTAAAATTATTAATATATTTTATAAATTATAAATTACACCCTTACTCCTACAAAATCGGGTTCCATGCATATGCATCCCTCATCGTCATGACCCTCATGATCTTCTTCATCATCATCAATAGTGTTCTCATTATTGAGAATGTATGTCTACGAGGGCTGCACTAAAAGTATCGGGAATGGAATATTACCACTGTTCCTGTCATATTTAAATCTTTTTAATTGAAAAGTCCTTGGTTTTAAAAATCGAATTTATTTATTTATTTAAAAAAAGATTCTCGGTCTTGTCACAGTTTTGTCAAACTTGTTTAGTCGTTGAGAAAATGGAATTGACTCGAGAAAATTCAAGAGCGATGATTTATTATGACTTTCGAACTCAAATGCTGTATACAACATCGTATCAGGTGACGAATCCTGGATATACGCGTACGAACCCGAAACAAAAAACCAGTCACGAGTTTGGGTGTTCGAAAATGAGTTAACGCCAACAAAAATTGTTCGTTCACGGAGTGTTGCAAAAAAAATGGTGGCCACGTTTGTCTCCAAAACCGGCCATGTTGCGACTATTCCTCTTGAGGGACAAAGAACGATTAATGCAGAATGGTATGCTAGCATTTGTTTGCCACAGGTCGTTTCTGAACTCCGTAAAGAGAACTGCAACCGCCGCATCATCCTCCATCACGACAATGCGAGTTCTCACACCGCGCACAGAACAAAAGAGTTTTTAGAGCAAGAAAACATAGAATTATTAGACCATCCGCCGTACAGCCCCGACCTAAGCCCTAATGATTACTATACTTTCCCTAAAATAAAGAATAAATTGCGTGGTCAGATATTTTCATCACCTGAAGAAGCTGTGGACGCCTACAAAACGGCCATTTTGGAGACCCCAACTTCCGAATGGAATGGTTGCTTCAATTATTGGTTCCATCGTATGGAAAAATGTGTCAAATTTCGCGGAGAATACTTCGAAAAGCAATAAATACATTTTTAAATAGTTATGTTGTGTAACTTCCTTGATTCCCGAAATTTTCAGTGCCGCCCTCGTATGTCTCATCATCTCAGCCAAAAGACGTCCACTGCTGGACAAAGGCCTCCCCCAAGGATCTCCACAACGACCGGTTTTGTGCTGCTCGCATCCAGCGGCTTCCCGCGACCTTCACCAGATCGTCGGTCCACCTTGTTGGAGGCCTGCCCACACTGCGCTTTCCGGTACGCGGTCGCCACTCGAGGACTGCTCCGCCCCAGCGTCTATGTCTATGTTTTTATACCTCTGTAATGTTTCAGTTGTAACCCACTCTTGACCAAATTGTTTGACAAGTAGTGATGTAATATCTTTTTTTATTCACACCAAGCCCTCGGCCAATCGGCTGTGGTTTCAATTTTTGACAATGACGTTTGCCACGTTTTCATAATGTTTGGTACTGCTCTTGACCTGATCAAATCGGTAGTTTTCATATAAACAAACTGTTGCATTTTTAAATCGACCACCTGCACCTCTCACTTTCTTGATTTTTAATCTTTTCGCGGTTTGAATATGTGCAATTTTCTTATAATATGCCTCCAATTCTTTAAGATCATAAAGTTGCCAATCAGTTTCAATTTTAACAATATTTCCATGTTTCTGTATAATATAAATATACTCTTCTTTTGTTGTTATTAATGTTTGTTTTCTGATATCTTTTTCAATTCTTCCAAATATTCTGTCTAGTGGTAAAAACTGTGGCCACGTACAGGGAATATCATTGTTTTTTCTTTTACATTTCCAGTGTGCTTATTTAGCCAATATATCAGCAAATGCAGTATGTGACTCTCAGGCATATCCCCAATAAACAGCGCGCCCCATTCGGAAGCAGGATGTGATGGGACCTGGGACTAGTGGTGTCCAGGGACCGTCACATAGTGTTGCCAAATACCTGGATGCCGTCCCATCAACATCTGGTACAGTGTCGGCGGCGTCTCGAAGGCACGCCGTGCCGTTGGTACCCTATGACAGTGAGTACGATTCTGATTATGACGATGTCTTTAATTCGGAGTCTGTGCCCGGTGCCTTAGGTGGTATGACTAGAGATATCCCGGACGACACCGAATTAGAAGAACCTGTTCGTGAATTATTACATACGGTGGAAAATGCATTGGATGACGCCATTGAAAACTTGGTAAACATATCTACTGATTTCCACTGGCAAGCAGACTTTGATACCTTCAGGAGTGTACCCGAAACTTTTTCGGGGCCTACACCTGGGCCTATCAAAGACTACGATACGCCCTATGAAGTTTTTACTGATATCTGATGTAAGGATTTCATAGAGTATATAGTCAGGAAAACCAATAGATATGCGCAGCAAGTGATCGATGCTAAAAAAACAGACGGTACATTGAAATCTACATCTCGCCTACACTTGTGGAGACCCACTGACGTAGACGAGATGTATGTTTTATTTGCCATTTTTATATTTATGGGTATAGATCTACGCACAACTCAATATGATTACTGGAGAGGCAACAGCTACCTGGAAATGGCCAAGTTCAGGTCGTTGATGCAATATAAGCGCTACATTTTGCTAAGCAAATTTCTACACTTCACGGACAATGCTGGTGTGAGTCCGCATTTGCCGTCAATTGGAGGAGTCACGCTTTCAGCAAAGTTGCGGAAAGTAGCGCCAGTTCTCGCACATTTGAATCATTATTTCGAGTCATTCTATAATTTAGATACAGATATTGCCATCGATGAGTCTTTGACCTTATTCAAGGGTCGCTTGTCCTGGATCCAGGCTATTAGGTCTAAGGCTGCTCGATTTGGTATTAAATCTTTCGAACTTTACGAGTCAAGAACT
Organism: Eudonia mercurella; assembly: GCA_963082485.1. Classification (NCBI taxonomy): domain Eukaryota; kingdom Metazoa; phylum Arthropoda; class Insecta; order Lepidoptera; family Crambidae; genus Eudonia; species Eudonia mercurella. Next base: position 248,598 of record CAUJAO010000025.1, read on the forward strand.
GGCTATATGTACAGATTCGATATTTATACCAGGAAGAATTCTAACCGCGGTGACACCGAGGCCCCTAGTGCTGCCTTAGCTGGCAAGAGCGCCCAAGTGGTGCTCGATTTATTGAAAGGTCTCGAACGGAAGGGGCACTGTCTTACGATGGATAATTATTATAGTTGTCCAGCGTTGGCACGGTACCTCAAGAGTTTGGGATTTGATAGTCTTGGAACATTGCGGGTTAATCGCAAGCACGTACTAGTCGAGATCGCGAAGGCTCCGAAGAACGTGCGTAAGGGTGAAATCATAGCTTTTCATTCTGGAGACATTTCATGCATTTCATGGAAGGATTCCAAAATGGTGAATATGATTTCAACATACCCCGTCAACGAAACCTACGTTAGTCGAAAGGCAGGACGCGAGCTGGTCAAACCACTCGTTGTGAAAGATTACAATCAAACCATGGAGGGTGTTGATCTCAAAGATCAAAAACTCTCCATGTTTTTGATAGAGCGAAAGATATGTTGGAGCCACCATTTGTGGATGCTAATTGCCTTATTCTAAAATTAAAAAATGAGATCAGTGTAATTGCCATTTATCGCTCGCCCAGCTGTACTGATATTAATAATTTCATTACCTCTCTTAATTCAGTTTTAACAAGTTTAAATAAATATAAAAATATTATACTATGTGGCGATATTAACATCGATCTGCTTGGATGCGATACTGATAAGCGTTGTCAAGATTATTTGAATCTTATGGCCAGTCATAGCATGTTGCCCGGACACAGCGAACCAACTCATGGCAGAACAAGTTTGGACCATATGATTCTTAAAACAAAGCTGGAAGCCACTTGTTTTTTATTCCAATCTTCGATAACGGATCATGACTGTGTCTCACTCTATCTCAACCTTAAGTCTAAACTTCCAGCTAAGGTAGAAAAAGCTCAGATATTGGACTTTGACCTTATGGACTCAGCCGTCAAACTGATTAACTTTCAAAGTATTATGGACTGTAACGATCCTAATCAGGCTACAAACCTTTTACTTTCACACTTGTCACTGTCTATCAAAGATAGCACAAAATCAATAAAGTCTCCCAAGAGAAAGCCTATACACAAGCCTTGGATTAAAAAGGTTTAATTCGGTGTATGAAAAATAGAGACAATCTTCACAAAAAATTTAAAAATGAACCAGACAATGACATTATTGGAACCACCTATAAACGATATAGAAACTTTTATGCACACAAAAGTTAAATATGGTGCTAATATGTTCACTTCTTCACTTTGTTTTTATCTCTTTATTATAGTTTTGGGCAGACAAAAAATGTGTCCTAAAGAAAAAAGTGGCTGCAGGCGCTGCTGCTAGGCGTAGAACTGGTGGTGGGGTGGAGAATGAAGTTTGTCTGTCCGAGGTTGAAGAACGGATGGTAGCTTTGTTTGGTGGTGAACAATTTTCTACGGGAGACTCTCATTTAGGAATCCAGCCATTTCCGGTTTGTTGGCTTAACCCTTTCCCTGTCCCATGTATCACATGTGATACATAACAATGAATTAAACTATTGTTATATTTTTTGAACAGCGAACCTTTTAAAGTAACTTTAAAAAAAATATATTCTTCAACTATTGCCAAGTCAAGCCAACGCTTCGGTGGCCGAGTCGCAAAGCGCTCGGCCCGATACCCGTAGGTCCTGGGTTCAATTGGTCGAGCAGTGTATTTCGGCACGTTTCCCACGTTCGGCAAGCATGGTGATTAAGCCTTTAACCTTCAAATTGTGGTGATGACTTAATTTCAATCATCGAGGCCTTTGCCCAGCAATGGGACAGTTATAGGCTATTCACTTTACTTTACTATTTACAAGTTGTAAATAATATTATCAATTTATATTTCAGGAATCTATGCCATCGCCTCCACAACAAGTAGGATTTTCAGAAACTGGTCCTTCTGATGTATGTTTACTGTTTTTACTTTAACTAGGCAGTGTGTGAGATGATGATTGATTTGATATTTTATACATATGTCTTTATATATATTGGCCTCGAATGTATTACCACTACGAAAAAGCCCAGTATCTGAGAGAGCCGCGACAATTTTGGTGAGTATATTAATTTTATTTATAAAAAGTTGAAATAAGTTGTTAATTCTGACAATGTTTTTATGATTACGGAACTTTCCCTTGGCATCACCACCATTAAATCCTCCGGTTCTATCACCTTCGCTTCAATCTTTTGCATCAAATATTGTTTCTCCCTCTCGCCACGGCTCCACCGTCAGTACTAGCCCCAGCTTTGTTTTTCGGACCCGTCCAAGGACTGCTTCTTCATGTGAGTATTAAAGTAACAACGTGTTTTTTGTCTTTATTACAAAACTGCTATATTGTAATCTTGCACAGAAAAAATAGCATTACACAAATCAATAAAAAAAAACATCCAGCGTCACGACTGCGGGAACCTTCAGAGCTTGCTTCGCCTTCTCGACGCGATACCACCACCAGCTCCAGTCGCACAGTTCGCGCCAGTCGTGATGTCATGTCTTCAGGTAAATGAATTGATAAAATTAGGCTAGGCAAGGCTTTGCGGGATCGAACCCACGACCTATCGGTCAGAAGGTAGGTAGATATTTCTACTGCGACCATGCCTTTACGGTAGTCAACTTAAAACTTGACTTCGACCCAAGTCTTTGACCACGTAGCATTTGATTTGTCACTATCTAATGATAAATTCTTTGCAACGCCACGTGGGGTGGCTCATGATGTTATGTCACTTAGTATATCACTGCATTGTTTGAAAGCTAAATAATCTCTGATTTATAAGTGTTTTTTCCAGCATTCAGGCCATCCCCCTCTCAACGTCAAACTGAGTTTTTTCGAATAACTGAGAGATTCCTTAGGGTGGAAGAACAGCGACTGGAGTTTCAACAGTCCAATGCACGTGGCTTACAGGCCTTGGTAGAAGTAGTGTCAAGCTTGGGAGAGCAGATGGTCGACCGTGTATATGCGAGAGGGACAGGCTTCTGGCTGAAGCAGTAGCGGCAATGGGGGAAGGGCTAAAACTTTTAGCATCGGCAATAAGAAAGGATAATTAACCTTCAACCACTTGAGTAAATACCCGAACAGATTTCAAGCTTCCTTATAGCACGCATAATTTACACTTACTTTGGTAGGGTTGTCACATGAGAATAAGATATTTTTTTTTATATTTATTTATTAAATTTATGAATTTAGAAATTACTTACTCTAAATATTATCTTTTTATTATTTTTGTTTTTAATAACTTGTTATTTCGTTTAATCGTATGATAAATTCTATATCTGACAAAAAGTCTTTTTAAATACTGAATTGGAAAACACTCACAAGCAGATCATATGTACAGTCATGTACACGTTCAACGATTTCTGTGTCAATATTTACAATGTTTTCTTTAATATTGAAGTTTTCGCGAAACTACGTGAAATACGCAATATTTTTATTTTTTAGATATTGTTCATACGTACTGTACAGAAATTAAGCATATTTTACAGTAAACCACTCTAATTTAAATCAAACAACAAAACCTCAAATAATTATAATATTTTACGAGCGATGACAGTTCACAACACGAAACAACGCGTTTGACACTCGCTGAGATTGTCCGCTGGCTGTGCCGTTGCAAACCGGTTTGTCCTCTCGCGGCGCGTACGTGAACGGGTCCATATTGGGTTGCATAAATTAAAGAGACATATTTTAACGATAAAGATAATAGATAAGTAATTTATATATTTATGAATAAATATAAAAAAAATACTTTGTTTCATTTATCTTATTCTCATGCGAGCGAGCGGCGCGTGTTAGTGGTGTGACAAAGGCGCACGACTACGAATACGCACGCACACTAATATCTGTACAGAGTAGGCTGGTGATTTAATTAGAGCAATGTTTACTTTCGTAAAACCGTAGGCGTTTGGGTAAATAATAATAAGTCTTAATATTTTCATATTCATATTTTTTAATTGAAAAATAAGACAACAGTGGCCTGCGGAATATCAATACAAACTAAATTCAGAACTGGATGTCCACAATCGAGCAGTGCCTTAATGAAGTGACCCATATTGAAACAAAGGGAAAACTGAACTCTGACCAAAAATTACGCATTAGTAATCTATGCCGGAAAGTGAGTCATGGTACATCGCAGATGGCAGTGCAGTATCAGTCCCTTAAACTTAAAACTGTCCGAGCCCACTCATCTATTCAAACTCTACAAGACCAAGTTGACTTGTCCCAGAAGCTTAAGGACCTGAAGTTGAGTATCGAGGAGACGTCAAAACCTGCCACGGGAACGTCCTTTGCTGACATGGTCAAAAAAGGTACTAATAATTTTATTAAGCCGATAAATTTAAATTCAGTGGCCATTTACCCTAATGACAAATTAAAGTCAAGTGAAGACACCAAGTCCCTTGTACAAAAACTTATCTGCCCTGAACAGATGAAACTGCACGTGAGAGGCCTACGCAAGACTAGAAATGGCGGTGTTATAATCAGTACAGACACCAAGGACGATATTGTTAAGCTGAAACAATCTGTACAACTTACAAACTCTGGCCTTACAGTTGACGAGCCGCACAAACGTAAGCCAAGAGTAGTTGTTATCGGAGTGCCGTCTTCCATGCAAGAAAGGGAAGTTTTTACTTGTTTATACAATCAAAACCTTGCCGATAAACTACCAAACTCCAACCTGGAATCGTTTTTGACCTCACTAAAGTTAAGCCATAAGTCGGGCAAGAAAGAATCGGAGACCTGCAATTATATCATAGAAGTGTCAGCAGTCATACGCAAAGCCCTGATCACAAATGAAAGAGTATTTGTGAATTGGTCATCTTGCCCTGTTAGAGATTTCACTTTGGTCACGCGTTGCTATAAGTGCCAGCAGTATGGTCATGCGGCCAAATCATGCCGGGACACAGCCTACACCTGCGGCCACTGTGGCGATCAAGGTCACTCTATTAAGGAATGCACGAAGAAAGCAGAAGAGGCCAAATGCGCTACCTGCTTGCACTTCAAGAAGTCGGGTAACCACCTGACAGGTGCTGCTGACTGCCCGGCTAAACTAATGGCTGAAAAGAGGTATATTAACTCTATTGATTATGAAGGCGCCTAAGAGCGTCGTTCATAAGGGTTTTTCTCTGCCTACTCTAATTAATTTTAGTTTCGCTTACTTTTACTTTTACAAATAATATGATTAATAATTTAATTAATGATTTAGATAATTTCTCTGTATCGGAGTCTAAAGTTTGTGACATTGAAAATTGTAAACAACATATTTCCTCTTTTAGTAACCCATTAACAATACTAACACAAAATATACGCAGTATTTTTAAGAATTTTGATAATTTTAGCACGTTTCAACAAAGATTAAACATAAACTGTGACGTTGTGGTTTTAACCGAATGTTGGCTTGCAAAACAATACAGCGTACCTGTAATGCCAGGATACGGTATGTATAAAAGTCATACAAATTACAACCAAAACGATGGGGTGATAGTTTATGCGAGGGACCATCTTAATGTTTCAGTCGAGGAACCAAACATTGTAGACTGTAACAGATTGCTCATAAAAATAGGATCTGATTTTGCAATATTAGCTTTGTATCGACCTCCCTCTTTTAGAAATATCAATAATTTTATTAACTCTCTAAACGATAACTTGCAAAATTTATCGTCTTTTAAAAATATAATTTTAATTGGCGATATCAATATCAATATTCTTCCAGAAAATACTGATGCCGCTGCTCAGGAATACCTTAACCTTTGTTCATCCCATGGTTTACTCCCTACGCACACGCTTCCTACACAACAAAGTGGTTCTTGTTTGGACCATATTTTACTTAAATCTAAATTTCCCGCACTTACTCTTGTTATTAACTCGGCATTAACCGATCACAATGCTGCCCTACTAACCTTAAATTGTAAATTACCTAAGTTAAACGAGACTCGCATAGTCTCTAAATTAAATAAAAATAAACTTGAAGAAGACTTACGTAACATTAACTTTGACCCAATATACTTTTCCGCTGACCCGCAGTTTTGTATGTTATACCTAATAGAAAATGTGCAACATGCAATTCAGAAAAACACGATCAGTACACTTAGTAACAAAAAATATAATATAAAACCATGGATTACCCCAGGTCTCATTCGCTGTATGAAACACAGAGACAAACTGCATATAAAAGCCAAATGTCATCCGGATGACTCAATTTTACAATTAACGTACAAAAGATATCGAAATTTTTGTAATGACCTAATTAAAAAAATAAAAATTCACTATGACAAAACTGCATTGGAAAAGGCTGGTTCAAATAGTAAAAAGATCTGGAAACATATAAAAAATGTAACATATACTTCAAAGCAACATGAGTCATCTTCAGGTTTATTACAGGCACACCCATCAGATTTGACAGCTGCTAACATTGCAAATAACTTCTTTGTTAATGTGGGTCAGTGTCTAGCAGAAAAAGTTCAAAGCCAATCACATAATCGGACAAGCACTACTTCTATGTGTAGCACATCCTTATCATCCTTTGCGTTGCTTGATACTGACGAAACCGAAGTAGAAAGCATAATTATGAGTTTAAAAGATGACTGTGCAGTTGGGTGGGATAATATTCCTAATGCAATTATCAAACAATTTAGACATATCTTAGTTTCGCCACTAACTTATATTTTCCGCAAATGTCTATCAACAGGAAGCTTTCCTAAGTGTCTCAAAAAAGCCATTGTTGTGACTGTGTACAAATCTGGGAGTAAAGATCAAGTGTCAAATTATAGACCTATATCCTTATTGCCGTCTCTGTCTAAAGTATTAGAAAAAATTATAAATAAAAGATTTATTAAATATTTGGAGGATAAATCAATATTATCTAAGACACAAAATTCAAAAAAATTCAAAATTCAAAATTCAAAAACATTTATTCAGTTTAGGCTACAAGTAGCTCTTATGAATGTCACTATGCCATCGGTTCGTAAGTCTACTCTGGGCGGGAGATCTTGTACTGAGAAGAACCGGCAAGAAACTCAGCAAGTGTCCAGCTCTTTTCTCCCTTACAGCGTCAAAAATATTGGAAAATGCCCTATCATAGCAGGACACTTTCCATTACAATAAACATAAAAAATATAGAAGACAACCACAACATGTAAAAAAAGAAAAAACACAAAAAAAAAAAAAAAAAATATACGTTAACAAATTTCCATCAGGTAACAGTTGCAATTTCCACAATGTCATACAGTACCACTACAGTACTATCGTAAAAGGAAAAAAATTGTTTAAGAAAAACAAAGTCAAATTATAGTGAATAATACTAAAAATAAGATAAGTATGCGTGAGCAGACCAGCCTCCACAGGCGGCACCCGTTCACGAGTATGACATATGAATCAGCCATCGCTTCGCTCAACCATATTTTAGGGAACGTAACGACCCGACGCACACGCCACCACCGCAGAGACAGTAAAGAGAGCATGACACACTCAAGATACTCTAAATAAAAACTTAGTGATCTATTTAACGCAACGCTGTTTGTTATCTGTAGGACACTGTTGATAAAGGCTATCATATCAGTATAAAAATTATATAAATTAATTTTATTATGATGATTCAAATAGAGTATAGTGTGTTTTTATTATAACCAAGCTGTTTTATCATCTAAATATTCTTTTACTGTATAATAACCTTTTTTGAGTAATAAAGATTTCACATGTTTTTTAAACTTATCTAAAGGTAAATCTAGTACAGTACTTGGTATTTTATTATAATAGTGTATACCTTGCCCCAAGAAAGAACCAAGAACCTTTTGTAACCTGAACAGTGGCATTACAAGTTTTGTCTTATTTCTAGTATTGAAATTGTGTACGTCACCATGTTTAGTGAAGGAGTTAATATTGCAACGTACAAAAACTATACAATTATAAATATATTGAGATGCAACTGTCAGGACACCAATCTCCCTAAAAAGATTTCTTAAGGAAGTTCGTGATCCTAGTTTATAGATTGTTCTTATCGCTCGTTTCTGTAGAATGAATATAGTTTCAATATCAGCCGCTGTTCCCCACAGTAGGACGCCATACGACATGACACTATGAAAATAACTAAAATAAACTGTTCTAGCAGTTTCAACGTCTGTTAACTGCCTAATTTTTCTAATGGCATAAGCAGCAGAACTGAGTTTACCGGCCAATTTCGATATATGAGGATTCCATTGAAGTTTTGAGTCAAGGGTTATGCCTAAAAAGATTGTAGAATCTACCAATTCTAATTGATCACCGTTTATTCTAATATCAGTTGGTTCATTTCTGACATTTGGTAATATAAATTTAATACATTTTGTTTTCTTAGCGTTAAGCTGTAAATTATTAATAGTAAACCAACGGAGTACCTCTGAAAGAGCTTTATTTACATTTTCATAATTAGTTCTACACCTAGTTACATTAAAAATGAGTGAAGTATCATCTGCAAATAATACAATTTCACAGAAGTTCTCTACAAAGAATGGCAAGTCATTAACGTAAATCAAGAATAGAAAAGGACCAAGAATCGACCCTTGTGGAACTCCCATTTTTACATGAGAACCAGATGATTTAGTACCATTTATATCGACAGTTTGTGTTCTAGAGCTAAGATATGACTGTATTAAATTTAGAGCAAAATCTTTGAGACCGTAATAATGTAGCTTCATCACCAGAGTCCGGTGCTCAACGCAATCGAAAGCCTTGGACAAGTCGCAAAAAACTCCAAGAGCGTTTTGAGACTTCTCCCAGGCATCAAATATATGTTTTATTAGAGCAACACCTGCATCAGTAGTAGAACGACCCTTAGTAAAGCCATATTGCTTACTATGTAAAAGGTTGTTTGTGTTAAAATATGTCATCAACTGTTCGAGTATAATTTTTTCATAGATTTTACTTAGCGCTGGTAATATTGAAATGGGCCGATAGTTACTGGGGTCTTCTTTGTTTCCTGATTTGAATAAAGGTATAACTTTACTAAACTTCATAAGATCAGGAAAGATTCCTTTATCGACACAGTTATTAAAAATTTCAGCAAGATATGGTGCAATAGAATGAATAATATCCTTAATTACTTTAATAGATATACCCCATAAATCACTCGTGTTTTTCATTTTAAGTGATTTGAATGTTTTAATAATATTAATTGAATCAATGTATTTAAATTGAAAGGAAAGATTACATTTTGGTACATATTTTTTGAGTAAAGTTTGTGCAGCTTCTGGTGATGAATTTAAATTTGACGTTGTTATTACAGGTATATTTACAAAAAAATCATCAAAAATATTAGCAATTTGTGAATCTGAATTAACTAAGTTTTCGTTTACTTTTAAAGTGAAAGTATTATCCCGTGGTTTAAATTTACCTGTTTCACGGTTTATAATATCCCAAGTGGCTTTAATTTTATTGTTAGACTTTTTAATTTTTTCTTTAATGTAATTAGATTTTGCTACTATGCACACTTTCTTAAACATTTTCGAATAATTCTTTACATATTCCGTAAAATTAACATTTTGGTTATATTGTTTTAAACTATATAGATCATACAATTTATTTCTACTTTTATATATACCAGTCGTGGCCCAGTCACAGAACTTAAGTTTATGAGAAATTTTTATTGTTTTTGGTGTAAACACCTGGTTGTATTCGGTCTTGATTAAGTTAAAAAGATTACTATAAAGTACATCTGGATCATCTTGTACAAAGGGTAATGCATCAATTTTACAAGCTATACTATTTTTGAAACACTCAACTCGCTCTTTTGTAACTGGTTTACAGTTCACTATTTTTGGTTCATCCCTAATATCAAAATCATAGGTCACCTTCAAACCGCAATGGTCAGACGTAAGATTACTAATGAGTGACTTAGAAACAGGGTCATAGTCTGTAAAAATATTATCGAGACAAGTGGCAGAATGTGAAGTTATTCTAGTGGGTTCGAGAAATAAATTTAAAAGATTAAAACATTTAAATAAGGCAAGAAGACGAACACTCGTTGAAGTGTTTTCTAAAATATTTATATTAAAATCTCCACATACTAAAACAAATTTCTTTTTTAATTTTAATTTTCTAAGTACGTCTTCCATTACTGATTCAAAAATATCGAAATTGCCCGATGGGGGTCGGTATACACACACTATTACAAAACTATTGAACTCCACACACGATAGTTCAATGTTACGCTCCACTGATAGGTCTACAATATCGTTGCGATTTTTGTATTTGATATTGCTTCTTACTAATATTAGAGAACCGCCGTGAATAGCTGAGCTTCGCACGTACGCGCTTGCTTGTTAGAAATTATTCACATGGAACGATGTGTCATGACTTCTAAACCAATGCTCCGTTATACAAAATACATGAATTACCTGACTTTTTGCTAACAATTCTAATTCTAAGTCCTTGCCAGCCAAACCCTGAATATTTTGATGTATAATAGTAATGGATGTGGGCTTAGCTTTTGTCTTAGACCTCAGTTTAAATCTGAGGTTGTAACCTTATTACTAGTTGTAAAAGTTGCATTAGTAGAACTACTAATGATTAAGTTATTATCATGAAAAGACTTAGTTATACCACATATAACTGTATCATGTATATTAAAAGCTAACAAATTAGCTATCTGCGTCCTACATTTCTTAGAAAGATACATAGTATCTGACGTCAAAGTAAAGTTATTAATAAATTTATTAATATCGAAATATAAGATGGTGTCACTATGACGACAAATCAAATTAAATAGTAATAAATTTAAGTCATAAATGCGCTTATTTTGTTCCCAGGTTAAATTTGTACAATAGGGAAAAGCGCTAACTATTAACCTGCAATTTGTATCTGATTGCAGTTTTATCAAAATATTAAAATTATTTATAATGTCACGTTTTCTAGTATGTGAACTGTCACCACATAATACAATAACATTTGTGGAACTATTCAGTGAATCCTGTGATATATTATTTACTATAGCATTAAATGATTGACCTGGAGTACAAATATTGGTCATTGAATGGTTAAGATTTGCATTCATAAGCAACCCTAAGCCCTGACCAAGTTTATCTGAGTACATAACTGTTTTTCTTACTAATTTAGTTACATTAGGTTTATGAATTGTTTGAGGAGAGGCCGAGGTAGGACCGGGAACCAAATCAGATAAGTTTTGTGACTTTATCTGAATATTAGAGTTCAGCGATGAAGTCTCTTTGTTTATGTTAATTTCATTATTAACTAATGAGTTGTACCGATCAGCATTGTACTTGCATAGATCTACTAACTCTGTCTCACAGTTTGGATTCAAACCTAAAGTATCGACTGCCGATGCCGTACACCATTTAACTGACTATTTAATACACGAACTTGATAAAGGAAGTCACACAATAGGCATTTTCCTGGACCTCGCCAAAGCTTTTGATACAGTTTCAATCCCTATTCTGTTGCGCAAACTTGAAACTTTAGGTATAAGAGGAACTCAGTTAAAACTATTTACAAGCTATCTGGAAGAACGTACCCAATGCGTAAGGATTGGCAGCGTCCTCAGTGCTGAGAAGAGAAATACATCCTTTGGCGTACCTCAAGGAAGTATCCTAGGACCTTCTCTGTTTTTGATTTACATTAATGACCTTTGTAATCTCAAACTGGAGCATGGCATAATTTTATCGTACGCTGACGACACTGCGCTTCTTTTTTCAGCTGATTCAGAAGAAGAAGTGTACAAACATGCGCAACATGGTTTCAATATTGTTAATAATTGGCTACAGCATCATTTACTAACACTAAATACCGATAAAACTAACTATATCAAATTCTCAATGCGCAAACTAATGTCAATACAAACTAACTTAACTTTATATGCTCATTGTTGTAGAGTCCCCAATGGCAACCATTGTATGTGTCCCAGTATTAAAAATACGAATAAAATAAAATATTTGGGCGTTATAATAGATAAATCTCTTTCTTTTAAACCTCATATAGAAGCCTTAAGTAATAGGATACGTAAGATGATATTTGCGTTCAAAAAATTACGCTATATTGCAGACTCTACAATGATCAGGCACGTTTACCTGACTCTATGCCAGTCCATACTAACATACTGTATTAGCTCATGGGGTGGAGCGGGTAAATCGTTGTTGTTAACAATCGAGAGAGCTCAAAGAGCGATTCTCAAGGTGTCCACTTTCCGCCCTTTCCTTTTTCCTACTAACCTTCTATATAAATCATGTAAAGTTCTAACAGTCCGTCAGCTATTTATTTTGAGTATAGTACTAAAGCAGCATGCTGCCCTTCCTTTCAACTCTGAAGTTACTAATAAAAGACGAAAAGACATAGTTTGTACAGAAAGAATCGGAACAAAACATGCTTATACCTCCAAATTTTACATGTCCCTGGGACCACTTCTCTATAATAGACTTAATGCGATAGCAAATATATATTCCCTTAATTACAATAAGTGTAAGATAGCTTTAAAAGATGTCCTGCAAATAATGTCCTATGACGATACAGAGAAGTTGTTGACTGTAGATAAGTAAACATTACTATACTTACTTATTTAATTTTAATTTATTTTTATTTCGTAGATTTTGTTTCATAATTCAAAAGAAAGTTACTAAGTATATAAGTTAACGCTTCCTTTTTCTTTTATTTGATTAATGTTTTGATTTTATTGTTCACCAAATGCATATGTAAATACCTATTAAGTAATGATAATTATACTTATTTTAAAATGCTTAGCCCTAATTTCTCGCCTGAAAAACAGGATTTCCTAGTTCAGGCATGATTTGTATTTTTCCTAGTTAGTAAGAATCTGTTGTACATTTTGTTTTATTTTGTAAAAGATATTGAATAAATTATTATTATTATTATTATTATTATAATATGGAATTGTTTGTAGAGAAATAAACAATGATATATTAATTAAAAAAAAAAAAAAAAACATTTTGATGTCGGATCATTGTTTCATTTGTGCTATATTTACAAAGTTTCTGAAGAAATAAGTTTTTAGATATCATTACTTTTACGTATTGTTTATGCAGTTTCTGGGTATTTGTTTCAAATTTCAAGACAACCATGGCCTTGTGAAAGGATCAAGTTAACCTACACTAGTCCTTTTGTATATGACCTATTCAGCGCCTAGCACCAGTGACTCAGTGACTTAAAAACACGTAAATTTTCGAAATTCCGCGCGGCACCCTCTTTTGCTTGATTAACAATATACCGTTATCACCAGGTTCTTCAGAAAATCAAAAGTGAGGAAAGAATATTTATCTCTATGTAGAGATGTAGAAACTGGGATTCCTAGCGGTCCTAAAATGCTACCTGCATTTTAGGACCGCTACTATTCATTTTATATATAAATGACTTTCCAAAATCCATCGAACATCCTTTGATATTGTTTGCTGATGATAGTACAGCTGTTATTAAATGTAATAATAATTCAAGTTATCAAGACGAGATTAATAATGTTATGGAAAACCTTAATACATGGTTAGTCCAGAACAACTTGTGTCTTAATAGTAAAAAACCAAAATAATATACTTCCGCCAAATGACTGCCCACAGTAACTTTAATGTGAAATAAGGAAACAATTGAATCTGTCTCCGAAACTAAATTTTTGGGTCTTCAAATAGATTATCAGACCAACTGGAAGTCACACACTGAAAATCTATGTAAAAGAGTCAACAGCTCCGTTTACGCTCTCAACAAACTCTCCAATGTGACCAATAGAGGCAGTGTCTTGATCGCTTACCGCGGATACGTTGAATCCATAATGCGTTATGGGGTCATATTTCGAGGTAATTCTGTGGGTTAGAGTTTAGTATTTAAGTACCAAAAAAGGTGCATAAGAGCGATTAATGGTCTTAAGTCAACTGATAGCTGTAAACCGTTCTTTGTAAAGTTGAAAATATTGACTCTGCCATTCAAAATTCAAAATTCAAAATCATTTATTCAGTTTAGGCTACAAGTAGCTCTTATGAATGTCACTATGCCATCGGTTCGTAAGTCTACTCTGGGCGGGAGATCTTGTACTGAGAAGAACCGGCAAGAAACTCAGCAAGTGTCCAGCTCTTTTCTCCCTTACAGCGTCAAAAATATTGGAAAATGCCCTATCATAGCAGGACACTTTCCATTACAATAAACACAAAAATATAGAAGACAACCACAACATGTAAAAAAAAAATAAACACAAAATAAAAAATCTACGCTAACAAATTTACATCAGGTAAAAGTTACAATTTCCACAATGTCATACAGTACCACTACAGTACTATCGTAGAAGTCAAAAATTGTTTAAGAAAAACAAAGTCAAATTATAGTGAAAAATACTAAAAATAAGATAAGTAGGCGTGAGACAAGCGTGTGATAACCATCGTTATACATCTATGAAGTAGCAGTCTTCGTCATATGCAACGAGTCCTTTTTCACAACGTTCTCAGAAATTAATCCAAATAAAAGCCATCGCAATGGAAATAGGGTTTGTTCACCAAGATTACTGAACATGTTAGTAGTAGTTTTTTTTTTAATGGCTCACAGGATCACAGGAGAAGCGTAAAGCCCTTTTTGATGGCTATTCGCCACAGTTTACGGACTATACAAGGTGTAATCGTTAAGTGTGTCCAGGCGATCATTCCGTAACTATTACATATATCAAAAAACTTTAAACTGATATTGAAAGTATGTTACCTAATGAGTAAAATGACATCAATATTTTTTTTTTAAATCAGACGAAAGGTATCCAAAATTTTTTACATTAAACACTCCCATACATTTAGTATGATATTAGTAGAAAGGTTTTAGTTTCCTTATTTTAAAAGGTTATTTTAAAGCTAAAATAATCTTTCAAAATAAGGAAACTATAAATAATACTAAGCAGTACTGATATTAAAGGAAACTGTTTATTAACCTAATAAAGTAATAAAACTATCTTAAAGAATCTCTTTGTTTGTTATTTTTGTAGTGTGTTGCTTTTCAGCCAGTTTAAATAAATGCGATATTGAATCAAGGTTTAATACTAAACTGAAGTGGTAAGATAATTAATCTGCACGTGTATTTACTTGAAAATCATTATTATCATATCATACGTAATCATAAAATATGATTAAGGTAAAATGAATAGTAGACCACTTAAAATAAGGAAACTTTCTACTAATCTCTTACTAAATGTATGGGAGTGTTTAATGTCAAAATTTTGGATACTACTCGTATGATTTTTAAAAAGTTATTGATGTAATTTTACTCATTAGGTAACGTACTTTCGATATCAGTTTAAAGTTTTTTGATATCTGTAATAGTTACGGAATAATCGCCTGGTCACACTTAACGATTACACCCGGTATAATGAGGGATGCCATTATTAATGTAAGAGACAGTAAGGTCCAATTATCACCGCACCCGCAGGGCCTCTTCCCTGAACTGAATCTCGACATATCGTTGAATTTTGTAAACAGATTGTAACCTTATAAGTATAACAGATCAACAACGTAACGACTTAAATAAACTTCTTGAAAATTATCAAAACGTTTTTACTAGTAACAATAAACCCTCCACGCTCGGTGAACATTGTATTAGTTTTTTTATTATCTGTACCACCATACAGATTATCACCTGTGGCAAGAACAGTTTTAAAGCTATTTAGTTGGCTGAAAAGATAACATTGCCAAAATAGATTAAAACAGCAGTGAGTCTTTAAAGAATAGCGCACTGACCTCTATCTTCTATTACATTACAGAGTACTTTTAAAGGTCAGCGGTCAACGACTTTATTTCCGTGTACTGTTAGGTACTATTATTACTAATAAGGTGTACTAATACTTTACTCGGACTGTACTAATATAGTACTAAACTGAAAAGTGTCCGATTAAGCACAAGACTAATATTCATTAAAGATAGTTTATTTAAAATATTATATGTCACATATAATAATAAAAATTGATCTTTGGATCTTATCACAATAACACTTCTTTGCGCGAGTTCCTCCAAAAATAAAGCAAAAAAAATAGTTAAAGTTCTCATTTAAGTTCAGTGCAGTATAGTAGTGTGACAACGGGTGACGAAGACTGAGTTGCGGTGTAAATCACCACTAGTTAATCAAGTGAAAGTTTATAATAAGACAAAAAACAACAGTCTAATCTAAAGGAGCAGGCCCCGATGGTTTACCAACTGTGTTTGTTAGGCGCTGCAGTGCAGCCTTGTCTTGGCCTTTGACGTTAATATTTAACCGTTCATTGTCTGATGGTTGTTTTCCAGAAGAATGAAAAAAGGCTAGGATAATACCCTTACACAAAAAAGGGAAATTAAATAACACAAACAATTATAGACCAATTGCCATCTTGTCTTGCTTTTCAAAATTGTTTGAGTCACTGGTTTGCCCTAGCTTGATCGTTCACGCCGATCCTCTTTTATCATCTTGTCAACATGGTTTTAGATCTGGTCGCTCAGCCGTGACAAATTTGAGTGGCTTCGTGTCTGACTTGTCAAAGTGTCTTGATAATGGCATGGAAGTTGATGTCATCTACACAGACTTTGCTACTGCTTTCGACAAAGTCTGTCACTCTATATTGTTGAAAAAGTTAGAATACTTTGGCATACAGGGGTCCCTTTTACATTGGTTCCAGTCGTACTTAGCAAAAAGACTCCAGATGGTTTCGGTTAATGATTTCGAGTCCCTGCCTTATTATGCTTTATCCGGAGTACCCCAGGGATCCCATCTTGGACCTGTTCTCTTCCTGATCTTTATAAATGACATCACCACTGCTATTCAAAACTGTAAGACGCTCTTATTCGCAGATGATTTAAAAATCTATAAAACAATCTCTTCACTGCACGATGCTAATCTTATTCAAGAGGACTTATCTAGAGTAGTCAATTGGTGTAGTGTGAATGGAATGGAATTAAATGTCAAAAAATGTTTCCACATGAGATTTACAAAAAAGAAAATTCCAATTGAGTCGACTTACACAGTTGAAAATACACCATTGTGTAAGATAAATCAGGTTACAGACCTCGGTATCATTTTGGATAGTAGACTACGGTTTGTGTCACACATCGACATGATTGTTAATAAGGCTTCCCGAATGCTCGGATTCTTGAAGCGTAATTCTAGGCAATTCAAAGATGCCCACGCTAGGATCACGCTGTTTAATTCCCTTGTGCGGAGCCATCTCGAGTACGGGTGTATTATCTGGAACCCAATGTACAGTGTGCATTCTCAACGGGTTGAAGGAATTCAGCGGGCGTTTACAAGGCACTTGGCATATATATCCAGTGGCATTTCTCACCGATGCACGTATGCTCAGCGTCTGGACTTTTTTAACATTCAGCCACTTTGTACCCGTCGTAAACTGTATGATATGGTTTTTCTGCACAAGGTTGTAAACCACAACATAAGATGTCCGGATATTCTTGCACGAATAGGTCTGAACGTGCCTTATAAACTGCCGCAGCATGCTATTACTAAATTATTTTCAACGCCACATGTAAAAACCAATCTAGGTCATAATTCTCCAATAGCTAGAATGTGTAATGAGTATAACATGCTTAATGGCAGGGTGGATGATCTGGATATCGACGCTAAAAAGCGGAACTGCTGTAACCCACAAAATACAAATTGTTCACTAGAGCCGAAAAACTTCTGAGATTAAAAAAAAAAATCATATCTCCTTAATTATTGAACCTACAAATACCATTTTTTAAATCGAAATGTATTTTTTGATCTTTTGTCTATACAAATATCTAAAATATTCTAAAAGTTACTTTTAGCGTATGTTTGTGTGGGTTACAGCAAATTCACTTTTTTTTTTGTTACGCAATTACGCTGTAAATGAAACAGGTAAATGTATAGGGAACTCCAGATCAAGTGTATTCCTTTAAAGTAAAATTGCTGTAAGTACTTAATACAACACATTTCATTTGGCTTAATTTTGACTTAAATGAAATATTTATGTCGCCAGGTATACTAAAATGTTTTAACTGTTAGAAGTTAAAAAGGATAGTAAAATTAAAACGATGTAAGTATGAAATGACATTTATTTAATAACTTTTTTAAATGTTCAGGATAAAAAAACCTTAAAATTTAAAACTTTAAAATCACAAATAGGAAACAATTGAGATCAAAAATTTAAATTTGTAGCTTGATTTTCTAATTAAAACATAAAATCCACTTAAAAAAACAATACAACTTCTATTTTTTTTAATAACCATTATAAGCAAAATCACAAATAGAAAGTTTAATGAGTCATTAAGACAATATGCAGGTAGTAACTACTTACTAAATTTGTACCTTAATTTTCGTTAAGTAATAATAAATAAAAACTATAAGAATTGAAAGGTTAGCAATTAAAATGATTCTTTCGAAAATAGGTATAGATGTTACTGAAATACAAGATGATGTCAATCATTGTCTGTTATTTCAGTGACATCTTCTTCATCAGTATCCATTAAAGTGTCCTTAACTTTAGTGCTTATTTTTAAATCCTTATATTCTATAGCAAATCTTGAAGGAATTATATTCTTACTAACAAGATTCATTAGGTCTTTATGTTTTTTTGCCGATATGCCCAATTGTGCCGGATATAAATTTTCCTTCAGAATAGAAGAAGTCTTTAACGGAAGCACACGGATCTCAGTAGTCTCTGCGTCAGGCAACATTGAGTTTTTTATGTATATAACATTAGGTTCTTGTTTTTTAAACGTAGCAATGTTTAATTTCGATATTGATATTTTTTGGTTTTTTTTAAAAGTGGCATCAACAATATTGTCAAAACCTATGAAATCTTTTCCTTTCAATACATTAACTGTATATGGCTGAGGCTCTTGTCTCGCGAATTCCATTATAGTTGGCCATTGAGACGGTGCCCATATTATTGATTTTTTAATTTTGTTCTCAATAGTCGCGTGGACGCTATCGACAGGCATGTAAGTATGACCAGGAATCAAATAGTTAATTTGTACTGTTTTAATCTTCTTGCATTGAGACAGGGCGTATCTTATCATGCTCAGGGTGGTTTTATTTTTGTTCTGTCCGTAGCACGAATCGCAGTACAATAATACAGTTTTAATTGTACCGCAGGAATCTAGATCTATAATATATTTATAGAGACAAGTAGAAATTTCATTGGCGCCACGATGTGCGTCTGCCTCCGTCCACACATTGCAGAATGCCCTCCTGGTACTGCTTTCATAGATCGTTAGGTTGTATACTGCAAACTTACGAGAATAGTAAAGCATCATTGAATCGCCATGTGGGGTATTCAGTACTTTCTGCATATCGAAGCTGGCACATATTATACTTTTGTCTTTGCCGTGTAAGTTTTGATGATATTTGAACCGTTTGTATGACTCTTCTTTTTCTTTAACATGTCTTTCTATTTTTTCTTTTTCTTCTTCGGTTTTTTCTTCATTGTTTTTACTACTACAAATAGTACACTTATCTTTTTTTGGAACGTGAAATCCAATATTAAAGGTTTTAATAAACCAGGTGTTAAATACTTGATATGACATTGGTTTAATTTCGCTTTGCTTGCAGTTGTTTTTGTAAATGTGATACAAGTTACTTTTATTTTTAAACTCTTCAGGGACATATAGTCGCGTCGAATCTTTTCTACAATAATGTGATGGAATCGTTGGCAAAGATTCTATAAAACTTCTAGCATGTTCTATGACTTCCTCCTTGGTTTTATTAGATCCACCATTTTTTCCACGCTCATCAGTTTTAGCATATCCATCAATCATCGTATCCAACGTGTATAAAATGAATCGCTGAGTTACGTCTAACGTATTTATAAGATATTTTTGACAAACTTTTCTTCTTCCTTCATCTTCATTAATAAAGTACTCATAAGTGCAACTTCTTGTGCTCTCTTTATTTGGTCTCTTAACAGACTTTTTAACAGCACATTGAGCTATCCAGTCTTTTCTTCTTTGGTTGCTGTTGAGGCCCCAAAAATATGAGAATAATCGTTGACTTTTGTCTTCAGGTATATCGCCACAACCATTTCCACATTTTATGCCTTTACATGGGTTAGGTTTTACAGATTTACCTTTTACTAATTCTCCTTTGTTATTTTTAAAACTTTCACCCATTTCTTTCTTTTTCTTGGCTTCTCGTCGAAGAGCACATTTTGTTGGTTTTTTCTCAGCGGAAATATTATGATCATCCTTAGTTTTATTGTTTCTTTTTATTTTTTGTGACTTTTTCTTGCTTTTTTTATTTTTCTTGCCTTTTTTATCTGTAATAGATTAACGTAATTTAAATTATAATTACTGATTATAAGTTAGTTAAGTGAGATTTTTTCTTGTAAGTAGGTAAGTAAATAAATTAGTGTGATGTTAAAATAATATTAGAAAATTCCGCTTGCATGCCGGAGCTCTAAGCCATTGTACCACGTTGTCAAACGAGATGTTATGTAGAAAATAATACAAACCTTTATCTTCATTATGCGACAAGTCTGAGCTTTCCTCAGAATAATCTGCGCTAGAAGCTTCGGAAGGGAATGCCTCATTCAACAACAGTTCCTCTTCTGACATATAGTCTAAGTAAGATTTATTGTAATGGATATTTCTTTTTAGTCTTTTTTTCTTGAGGTTTTGTGTTGTTTCATTTGCTGAAATTTTTTTAAATAAGTCGTAATAATTAGTTAAAATGAAATTATATAATAAATCTACATTATACATAGTACTTACACACACACAGAGACACACACACCCTCACACACACACTCACACGCACTTTAAAATTTAAAATAATTATTTACCTGCATCCAGAGTTGCTTCTTCTTCAGTTTCACTTAGAGTTTCTTCTTCTTTAGTCATATCTTTAGCGTCTTGTTCAATTACTATTTTGTTCTCGTCAATAATATGGTTATGCTTTAAAACTTTTTCATATTTGCTAACATCATGATTCTTCATTCTGGGCTCATTGTGCATCTCGGGAGTTACTACCATTTTCAAAAATTGTTCTGAACTGCTATTTGTGTTGTTGTTAGCTTCAACAACAACAGCACCATTATTGTTGTTATCCTTAATATTCTCAGATTCTGAAAAATAATAATGTTATAGGTAGGTATAAAAAAATGGGTCATGGGTTATTGTTTTTGGACAATTTGAGTATTGACTGTTAAGGAAATGTTTAGAACTGTTCAGTTGTTTAAGTTGCAGGCATAAAACTTGTACTTGAAGTATTCTTTACTCCATGTTACCCACATGATGAAGATAAATCTAAAAACACCTATAACGTTCAAATTCATCCGGTAGTTCAAGTTCCAGGCTCAGCCAAATGTAATAGGTACTAACCTTCATTTATTCCTTCAAAAATTTCAATTTCATCTGTAGCTGTTTTTAAAGCTTCGTTATTGTGTTCCCTTAAAATTAATTCTATATTGTTCAAATTTTGAAATTCTTCATTTTTTTCTGTGTAATAATATGAAGGAATTATTGTAAAAGTTTCTTTTAACTGTGTTTCATAAGATACGGGGAACAACTTAACAGGTGTAATACTTTTCATTACTTCTTTGGTTTCAGCTATAAAGTTGTCTGGTTTTCTAAATGTTGGGGTTATATTGTCTATATTTGTATTAAACTGTTGTGATAATTGATGATGAGGAGTCATTTGTAGCATACTATTACCATCTTCAAGTGTATTATTAACATTAGTATGTAGTATTGTGTTGTTGCATTCTTGAGGAATATTATTATTACAAGATTCCATTTGATTGGTTTTAGTAGAAGATACAAAAATCAATTCTCCTCCCACGTTTCTAAAGGTTTCGTCTCTTAAAATTTTAATTTTTTCCCTTTTTTCATGATGTAAAGTTTGATCTTCAGCATCTAGCTTGAGTGATTCATTCCACTCTCGACGGCGTTTAGACATCTAAAACAAGAATTAAGTAAAGTAAGAATACATGGCCAAGATACTTTTGAAAGTTCTTATTTCATTTAAATTCTTGTTTATTGTACAAAAACGACAATTTTAAATAACGTCTTTTACTCAAGAAATTACTTGACTTGACTAAAGATACGAGTGTAAGTCAATCACACTTACATATACTCAGTTTCGAAGCAATCTCGGAACCCTAAAATAGTTAAGTAGGTACCTAGTATTCTAATTTATTATTTAAACAGTGAAGTCTGTAACTACTGAGCAAAGGAAGAGGAGAGTTATTAATTATTACATTTGCACCATAAAACAACATAGCAAACCTGTTGAATTTTAAGGCAGGGCCACACTTTAAAACTGTCTTTAAAATTGCAACACCAATAGTTATTGAAAACATTGAAAATTAAGTATTATAAAAAAAATTACTCGTCTCACAACTAGCTCCGATGGGAATCGAACCCACAACCTTTTACTGTCCGGGCGGATGCTCTAACCACTAGCGACGGCTAGCGATTCCATAGCTCAGTGGTTAGAGTATAGGTTAGTAGTTAGGTCGTGGGTTCGAGTCCCATCGGAGCTAGTTGTGAGACGGGTTGACTTTTCTAATACTTCATTTTCAATGTTTAAAATAATAATAATTGTATTGTGAATGCAAAAAAAGTAAAAATAAAACAATAGGTATCATCACAACTGACAAACAACATCACCACTTTCATCAAGTGAAGGTGCGAGGTTAAAAAATAAATTTCAATAAAAAACCTTAGCTATAACTGAACAATTAATAATTATAATTCGCATACGATGTACCTAGGTAGGTATTTATTCTTTCTTCATCTAAACTAATAAATAAAATATTAATAATAAGGTTACAATGGGCTAAGCTTATAAAAATTGTTTATTTAAAAGACATTCATAATCTAATTTTAATTTATAATAACACAATTACTACTACTTACATTTCACAACAACTCCAGATACGCAGCGAAATTTGTTTACCACGACACAACACACTCTGTCAACTGTTGCGGACTGACTGAGCGACGCGGTAAGCCGCAGCACAAGTAGGCATAACTCGGCGCGAGCGCGGGTTTCAATGGCGGTAAATAGTATCATCAACATTCGACAGCCGTATTAAAGGGGTGTAAATGGCTAATTCCGAAAAAGTTCGACTGTTTAAATAGGCGTATTTGATAATTATCTATATACCATATATGTGCGATTTGCAGTAAACAACGCCGACTGTCAATTACTTATCCAATAAATGCAGTAAGCGTAGCTCGCTACTATATTTTAATAAGCGAAAATGCTGTAACCCGCACTTTACCTACCGGGGTCACATTATTTACAAAAGATGAATTGGTGTAAATGCATTATTATAGAAAGACGCTGTTTTTTATGCTATTTACAGCAAATGACCAGAATTATTTTATATAAAATAGGGAAAATTTTAACGCTGTACAAAATGTTCTATTTGTCGTAGAGCTACGGCAGTTGGACCATTCGACGCAGAAAAAAAATCTGAATCCGAATCAGCAATAAAAAAAAATTGACTGGGGTGCGGGTTACAGCAGTTCCGCTTTTTAGCGTCGATATATTCCACGATTCTTTACCCTCCTTTAAGAAAAGGGTGCTGGAACTACTTGCATAGTTCTAATTATTGTATAGAGTTCGTTGGAATATTTATGTTATATATATTTTTTTTTTGATCTTCATTTTGATTTTTTTTTTAACTTTAAATTTTGTTGTTGTTATTCTTTAAATTGTAGCTTAAAACTTAACTTGATTTTAAAATCTTGTTAGAAGAAGTTAATGGAAAATGTTGTGCGTACCTATTATAGGTGTACATATCAGTACTTGTCCTCTGTGTATCTAATCATGTTAATAGTAAGTAATATGTATACTGATGGTATGTCTAATAAATAAATAAATAAATAAATAAATAAATAAATAAATAAATAAATAAATAAATAAATAAATAAATAAATAATAATATTTCTATGAGCGAAGGTTTTTCTTATGTTCGTGTTTTCTCATATTAGAAATTTAAATATAGAGAAACCAAAATATGGAGATAAGTCGCATATGCAACCAATGACGTTTCTGGAAGATTTAGAGAGTTATTTACGTAAAATATCTCAGGAAGGGAATGAGTTGGATATAATAGTGGAATGTTTAGTCGGAAATGCGAGGGATTGGGCTAGAATTTTTAAAGGAAGACGGATGGAATTTGAAGATTTTAAATCTGACTTTTTGCAACGTTCTGGGGAGAGAAGGACCAAAGCGAGTTACGGAGATCCATTGTACAAGGTACTTGGGATCGTAATAAGTCGCAATCAATGTTAAGTCACTTTTTACAGAAAACTGGTAAAGCCCAAATATTAAGTTTTAAAATACCAGAGAAACAGCTTGTTGCTGACGTAATAAGGGGAGCCCTTTCGGTGGCATAATCTCTTTCGTCATAATGTAGTTTGGCATAACATATTCAGCATAAAGTTTTCTCGTTTAAATTATGATAAGCAGAGTTTTGTACACCCATAATGGTTTGATCGGCATAATTTTAATATAATTGTCTTTATCATAATTTTAATCAGCATAAATGTAAAGAACATAATTTATACGTCTTAATTTATTTTATTTATTAGACAACAGAAATACTAGCTGCCCGCCCTACTCCTGTAGGTCACGTGATAGGTTACAATCGCGAAGCACAGCGTAGCGATTGTTTTGAATTTCGAGGTTTTTTTTTATTAGACAACAAAAATTTAGCTCCATACAAAAATTGTTGGTGGGCAGGTGCGATAAAATAGATGATTATGTACTCGTTTCACAATCGCTTATGATATGACATGACTTTTTATTTATGTATGTTATGATTAGTAATCGTTATTGTAAAAATATTTATGCATGACCATTTGATGCTGATATATCATTATTATAAAAGAAGTTATGGGGAAATAAAGTATGCCTAATGATTTATTCTAAATGAACGTTATGCGAAACGAAGAGAATGCCGAAAAACGTTATGCAGCCATAAAATATGCCTCTTTATTTTTGCAACCCAATATGGACCCCGTAATAAGACATTATCTTAGATCGGTTCAGCAGGGATGGGTTACCGCTAAATTAGAAACTATAATTGGAACTGCCGAGTTTCTTAGATGACATTAGTATGCAGGATCCTCATGTATACTATAATGAAGGAAAGAATAAAGATGTTGAAACTAAGAAGAAGGAATACCTGCGCGGCTTTAGGAAATGGCAACCGCCTCAGAATCAAATGCATAATACTGTTGGTGCAAGACAAAGGGAAGCAAATAAGATTGCAACAGCTTTGAAAACTACTAACTAACGAAGTTTTAAATTAGATGAGGTTGAGAGCAGGGTTCCGGATCAACCTCATTAGTAGGGAACGTAGTATTAAAAATGATGATGAAAATGGGGTGGGAACTAGGTCAAGTACTAGGTAACAGGAATAAAGGGCTTAGGGTTCCTAAAGTAGGTAAGCTTTCGAATGAACTAGAGAGGGTTCGGTTCATTAGAACCAAGGGGATTATGTTTTTCTAGTTTGATAGTAAATGTTTTGAAGCTAAAAGTTGAGCTAGGAGATACTGATGACGACCAAGAACAATTAAGTCTGTGTTTGAAGAAGAGTTTGAAAAACTTAATCAAAGACAATACGGGTCAGAAGTGGTAGTTCAAATATACGATTTTGAAATTTTAGTAGAGACAGATAGTGATATTACATGCATTTCAGAAGAATTTTGGAACGAACTAAAACATAAATAAAATAAAATACCGATAATGCCTATAAAACGATTTCAAATTAAAACTGCTGTTGGTCACAAAAGTGTAGAAATTCGAAATATAGACTTATTACCACTTAAACTAGGGACAATACTTTTTGATACAGGATTAGTTATAGTACCAGGGTTAGTAAATCACATAATACTAGGTTTTGACCGGATAAGACTAAATGAAATAAAGATATGTACAGGGAAGGTAGAAAAGGGTTTAGTAATGGCGCAAAATGGTACATATCATACTATACCTTTTTATGAAAGAGATAATGAATGTAGTGTGCAAACTTCAGCAGAGATAAGGACAAATCAATGAATACCAATGAATTTCAAGAAATAAAAAATGGGATTAAATTGGGGAATAGAGCTTTCTCTTCCCTCTGTGTGTTTCATAGTTTATTAAGAAAATATGGAAAACTATTTTCAAAAAGGTTAGGAGCGTGCAAATTGTTGTGAGCACCAGATTAAAATGGAGACTCAATCACCGTTAGTCAAGAAGTCATACCATATGCTTATCGTGAAAGAGTAGAAGCTAAATTAAGAGAGTTGGAGGAGCAAGGGGTTATTACTCAAGTAACACAGAAGTGTTGTATATTAGCTGTATCATTGTCCACAATAGAATGCTAAGCTGTACAGTAAGGTGGAGCGCTCATGTATGAAAATAAAAAAAATTCGGAATATCTTTTGGGCGGGGTTTTCAAAGGTAGCTAATATACTTAAGCATTACGTGTGCTAATTATTGTCGAAAACATGCTGTTAAAAGTACTGCCCCCAGGCCTAATAATAATATTTAAAAAAGAAAAAACTTTAAGTTTTTATGGACTTATTACAAACCTTATTGAATAATTTTTCTTAAATTTTCAAATTCAAAATTCAAAATCATTTATTCAGTTTAGGCTACAAATAGCTCTTATGAATGTCATTATGCCATCGGTTCGTAAGTCTACTCTGGGCGGAAGAACTTGTACTGAGAAGAACCGGCAAGAAACTCAGCAAGTGTCAAGCTCTTTTCTCCCTTACAGCGTCAAAAATATTGGAAAATGCCCTATCATAAAAGGACACTTTCCATCACAAACAAACACAAAAAAGGACAATCACAACACCCAAAAATACAAAAAAAAAATAAATAATAATAATAAGTTTTGCAAAAATTACATCAGGTACCTACCAATTTCAATTTTCACAATGTCATACAGTACTAATAAAAGTCAAAAATTATCTAAGAAAACAAAGTTAAAGTATAAGAGTACAATAATAATAAAATAAGATAAGTAAGCAAGAGCAGACCTGCCTCCACAGGAGGCACCCGTTCACGAGTATGACATATGAATCAGCCATCGCTTCACTCAACCATATCTTAGGGAATGTAACGACCCGACGCACATGCCACCACCGCAGAGACAATAAAGAGAGCATGCCATGCATGTTTTAAATGTTAAATCAGTATTGTAACGCACCCAATATGGCATACCTAGACTTTAATACACCAATGTCACTCTCTCTTTCGCTCGCACGATACCCCGCACCCCCGCGGTCGTTTGTCGCCGCCTGCGCCGCAGCCACGCCGCTAGCCGCTAGCCGGCGAGCCAGTTAGTTGCCCAGAGCTATCCTATGGGAATGCGCGCGTCGCTGCCACGCCGCCGATCGACAAATTGTATACGACTTACCATCACGTTATATTGGCTCCCAACGTTTGGCCGAGAATCCATTGTTATAGTGTGTATTGCATACCTACGTAGGTTCTTAGTTACTTTCACGCGAACATAATGCCGCCGCGTAAAGTTCGTAACAACGACTCCAGTTCAGATGAAGAACCAGTGACTGCGACACCTGTGGCGCCTGTAGCACCTGTGCTTATGTCCGAAAATCAGTTATCGTCGCTTCTGGCCGCCTTCTCTACGGCACAGGCCGAGGCAAACCAGAAGCTCGTCGAGTCTCTTCTGACATCGCACTTAGGAACGCCGCCGCCATGTGTGAACACCGGCGCCGCCACTGTCATGTCGCCATCTTTGTGGTCATCATCTAACCCAGGCAACCTGGCAAAATGTACCGCCCGGTTCGACGGTACATCGCAACATCCAGAAGCCGTTGAAGCATTTATAGACGCTGTAGAAATGTATAAAGATTGTGCTTCGGTCAGCGACGATATGGCACTTCGTGGACTCCCCATGTTACTTCATGGAGATGCAGCGGTATGGTGGCGTGGTATCCGGAATGAAGTTGTGTCGTGGTCAGAGGCTGTGAAACGCCTACGTTCGATGTATGGAATACCACGACCAGCATACAAGTTGTTCCGAGATGTGTTTGCTGCCGAGCAAGGTGTGGAACGTGCCGATATTTTTATCGTAAGAATACGAGCTATATTAGCAAAACTACCATATCAACTACCAGAGGACGCGCGCTTGGATATGATTTACGGATTACTGCATAAGAGAATCAGGAAGCGACTACCTAGAGATATTGTGAGCGACATCGAATCTCTTATAGAAAGATCTAGAGCTATAGAAGAGTCATTGTCAGAAAACTACATGCCGCCGCCGCAGTCGGGTGCGTTGCCTACGAGGTCTGGCCACGCCCACAGGTTCAGCGAAGGTGTACAGCAAAGTCAGCAAAATATCGCTTCGAGTTCGAGTTCCGCGGGTTCGAGTTCGACACCGGCGCCTGCCGCGCTGCCGGCGCCGGCGCCGCCGCCAGTTCGTGCCGCCTCCACTGCCCGTGATCGCTCGCAGACGTCGCGTAGTGATCAGTGTGTTAGCAAAATTTGTGATAGTGATAAGAAGCTATTTTGTGTATACTGCAAATCTCGAGGACACGTACGCGACTCCTGTGATAAGCTAAGTAAACGACCTCTATCATCTAGTTCAGGCACATTTTGTTATAATTGTGGCGAAAAGGGCCATATTAGAGTTAATTGCCAACAAAATAGCTCATCTGATTTACGCGCGGTCATCGAGTCTGAGAATTTTGTCCCTCAGATTACACCCTACCTTCTAAAGCTAGCCATCTCTCTCTCTCAAGCTAAAGAGAACATAGAACATCAGCAGGACATTCGGAAGGACCAAGTCGATTCAGGTCGTCGTAACCCAGATCCATTCGAACCAGGGGACCTCGTGCTTATGAAGACGCACGTGCTGAGTAATGCCGCTAAGGGTGTTACTTCCAAGTTTATCCCTAAGCACGACGGCCCTTATATAGTGTCGAAAAAAGTGAGTCCTACCACCTATCTTCTAACCTCACAAAATACAGATGAAGTCGTGGGTAAATATCACATGTCAGACCTACGTAGATACCATACCAGGGGTGGTGAGTGTCCGGAGCCGGTAGCTCCGAAGCGTCGCAGAGGTCGCCCTCGGAAAATTTGTTCTTAGGTGTTCGTTATCCGTTATTGGTTTGACCATTCGCGATGTCCCCTCTTGGTCAAAAGGGGGAGTGTGTAACGCACCCAATATGGCATACCTAGACTTTAATACACCAATGTCACTCTCTCTTTCGCTCGCACGATACCCCGCACCCCCGCGGTCGTTTGTCGCCGCCTGCGCCGCAGCCACGCCGCTAGCCGCTAGCCGGCGAGCCAGTTAGTTGCCCAGAGCTATCCTATGGGAATGCGCGCGTCGCTGCCACGCCGCCGATCGACAAATTGTATACGACTTACCATCACGTTATAGTATTGATTTAAAACTTTGATATTACGGCGGCATACGGTGTTGTAACCCGCGTAAGCGCGCGGGGTGAGGAACTTGAGGAAGTGAGGGGCAAGCTGTACGGCACCGGCAAGTGGCTTTAGTGGCTTATTTCTTTTAGTGAGAATTGTTATCGCTAACTGAGTGTACGTCACCTTCGTTTGCTGCCCTTTGGAATATTTCGCGCGCTTTAACCCTTTATAAGATAGAGGAAAAAAATATTTCCCACCAACATATTTGATATTTTTTTCCGATACTTTTTGAGTAATTGATTTTTTTTCTATGGCAACATTATTTCTGGATACCCCCTAACATTATCTATTAATGACTTGAACGCGGTCGTCGTATATTTTTTAGTCTATGACGGTAGTCGGTGTGAAACCAAGTGAATTTCGGCACCTGTTGATAAATCTTTATATATCTCCAATTTTCAGGACTATCAGAAGGTAAGTTGTTGTTATTATTATTCTCTAGAGTATATTTTACTTGTATTCAGTCATATTTTTAATTTTAAATTAGACTCTTTTTTTCTACATGAATTTTTTTGTGGTGGTAAAAATATTCCCTCTGCCCTTGTGAGTGGTGGCAAACAAATTCCCTTTGCTAGTGGTTTGAGCATGTAATGCATGTTTTACCCTTGAAAATGTTTATCAGATGCAAATCGCCTGAGACGTATTTTTGGCCATAGCTCCGAGGATTTTGGGAGAATCGAGATGGAAATAGTACCAAGAGTTGAGGAATTTATTGAAACACGCGTGAGCTTTGAATTTTGAAAATCGGCTAGAAACTTTTTTTGGAATATTGAAAATGTAAAAAAATCGGGGTTTTTGGGAGGTGTTTTTTTTATTATATACTAAATTGTAAATAATTTAAAAAAAAACGACTTAAGAAAAAATTAAAAAAGGGTCCTAGGGTTATTTAGTTTAGCTATAATATAGCGATTTTTTTTTAAAAATCGGTTAATAATTGTGACCTGTAGGTGGTCTTTTTAGATTTGGTATTGTAGAGAAACGGGTATTTCCGTATATAAAAAGTGATGTAGCTTCTTTGATTATTGACCGATCATCATGGTAATGGTGCTCAGACCAAATAAAAAGTTAAGACAGAACTCTGCGAACAGCGAAGTGAAGCCGGGTCAAACTACGCCTCGCCGTGTACATACACAATTACACGCACACACGTACAACGAAACTACGCCTTAACTTGTCAGTGTAGGTCTGCGGCTCGTGGGAGCAAGTCGTTTTGAAAAATCATAAATTTATCTGTGAAAATGCCGAATTGTGTTGTGAAAGAGTTTAAGAATCAATCTTCAAAAGATAAAAAGTGAGATGGAATCATATTTCACACGTAAGTAACTTGGAAACCAATATTTTTCAATAAATCAAAATAAAATTTAGACGTCATTGCTTGAAACACAAGTGTTGCCATTATGAAGTGTTTTTGTTTCCCCTATTATTGGGTATTGTGACGTCTGACACGCAACGTAACGTTACTTGTTTCTTGTAATGCTTATCAGTAATTTTTTACCGACTTTAAAAAACGAGGAGGTAAGTGCTCAATTTGACTGTATTTTTTTAATGTTTATGAATACGCGACGCGATATCTTCGCTGTTAGTGAACTGATTAACTATATGTTTTTTTTTTTCGTTAAATAAAGGCCGGCAGCGCGCGGCGATTCCTCTGGTTTTGCGGGTGTCCATGGGCGGCAGTGATTACTCTCCATCAGGTGACCCGCTTGCTCGTTTGCCTCCTTCTTTTATAAAATAAATTAATTAATAAATATCTTAAGGGTACCCATCCTTCTCCCTCATCCCTTAATTAAGTTATCAAAATTGGTTCGGTATAATAGCAAATTGAAAAATGGACCTGACATGTAGTCAAAGATGCAAAGCGATTAAAGAAAGTAAAAGGAAGCATACAAGAAATTAATTAAACATAAAGGTTTTTAATTAAATAATTTGAATAAATAATGACAAGTTTTATTCCTGAAAAACTTTTTCCATTTCTTTTCTCCTACCGCCACCACTTTTTACCAACAGCTTACGTCGGAATGGATCACTTTTATTTATATCATATGATAACGTTATTAACTAATAACGTTAAAAATAATGTTGCTAATTTTTAACGTTATTTTTGTACTTTGGGGTAATTGAATTATCATGGCAACACCCGTTTAAACACACACATTTAAAAAACCGGCTTCACTTTGCTGTTCACAGAGTTCCGTCTTAACTTTTTATTTGGTCTGAGGTAATGGTGTTATAAGATGCGGATGCAGGCGAGAAGTGCACTCAAGTTTGAAGTGTTATTTAAAATCAAATGTTTTTTTTTTGCGTAAATTGTTGTATTCACTAAATAAAATAATCGAACGCTACAGAGACAGACATACAGATAGACCTCACAGATGACCTAATAAACATACCGACGACGGACGCTACAGCGACAGCCCGTATAGTGCATGACCTCACCAAGCCGTTGTTCAAGAAAGGGCACACTTTAATCATCGATAATTTTTATAATTCGCCATTATTGGCGCGTTATTTGAAAAGTCAGGGGACTGATGTTTACGGGACAATCTGTTTAAATCCAGA
Organism: Eudonia mercurella; assembly: GCA_963082485.1. Taxonomy (NCBI): domain Eukaryota; kingdom Metazoa; phylum Arthropoda; class Insecta; order Lepidoptera; family Crambidae; genus Eudonia; species Eudonia mercurella. Next base: position 280,545 of record CAUJAO010000025.1, read on the forward strand.
ATTTGTTCCCGAATCCATGAAAAGTGTGCCAAGCATGAAATGCGGACTGGTGAAGTTATGCAAAGTTATTGCAAGGATTTGTCCGTGATGTTGTGGCGCGATGCCAACATTGTGTCGATGATATCCACTTTCCACCGGGGGGAAGTAGGGGAAAAGGAAAAATACGGACGTTATAAATTTAAGCCTCAAGTGGTTTTAGACTACAATAAATCCATGGGAGGTGTGGATAAAAAGGATCAGCTTTTATCCGCACATCCCATGGAAAGGGTAACAAACCACGAGTGGTATAAGAAAGTTTTCAGGCGCCTCTTGAACATAACCATACTGAACGCATATATCATATACAAAACACGCCACCCCAATATAACACATCGCAAGTTCAGAACTATCCTGGCTGAGCAATTGGCTCAGGCAGGTAATCTCCCGGAACCCAGGACAGAACAGGTGACCGTATCATGGAGACCGCATTTGGGAAAAACTCCGCGCCCGAAACTGTCTGGTAACCATTTTATCTATCTGCCAGGGGAAATCAAAGCGTTGTGTATGTGTTTTGTGCCGTAAATGCCGGTCCAAATATATATGCAAACAATGCAATGTCACCCTGTGCTTAGACATGTGTTTCGAGAGATACCACACATAATCAACATCATTTACAAACACACATACACTTATATAATCACACATACATACAAACGAAGAAGGTAGTAGTAGGTTCTTTCAAAATCCTATCTAGTGGTAGAGTAATTTGTTTTTTCAAAGTCAGTAAATATTAGATTTAAATTAGTACATAAAAAATTTAATTTTCTTGACATCAATAGGTGTCTGTAAAGGTCTATGTTCACTTTGACTTTGAAACACACATACATACAAACACACAATATAGTTGGGTAGACAACATGTGTTTTTCTTACTGACTTTATTTTGTAAGCGTATCGTACAAAAATTATATTTTCGATATGTATAATTTAATATTTAAAAGAATAATAAGGAACAAATTTCAACTTAACTATTTAAAACATTATTTTATGACTATAAAATAAAAAAATTACAAAAAAAATTAAGTACTTACCTAGTTTTATTTAATATGTGCGACAACCCTGAAGTAAACTTCTGTCCGCGGCGGCCATCTTGGCAGCGAACAGCCCGTACGCCAGCGCCCGGCAGCGCGGCATTAGATTATTTAGCTCGAAAAAACGATATCCAACCTTTGCTAAGTATTGTATACTGTTAGAAACTACAGGTTTTGCTCTTTCTGTACATATAATTATTGTAACATAATCTTGATCCTAGTCTAACCAATCTGTTGTTACAAAAACACAACTAGTTCATTATAAAGTGGGTCGCTTTAATGTTATAAATTTTTACAAAGATACTTTTCTTGAAGTGTATCAACTTTTTTTACAAAATATGAAAGTTGTAAGCTGTATCTTTCTAAAATATATGTTATTTTTGTCACAAGCCTTCCCAAATTGGAATAAAATACCACTATACAGCGCCTCGACTCAGCGGTGCATTTAGACGCGCGGCTAGATATTTCAGAGACCAATTTTTTATGTCTCGTCATATTACTCGTCATAGTTAAGAAATTATGAAACTAGTAGTCTATATTCTGCTTACTAAATGAATAAAGAAGTAACAATCAAACCCGTTTTATCCTTTGATTACTTAAAAAAAAGATATTAAATAAAACCTTACCAAAATCACCATTTTTACACATGTCGCGTCGGCCATATTTTTACAAACCCGTGTTACAAAAATTCACCGTTAAGAATTTATCAATTTCTCTATTAGCAATTTAATCTCTAAGTCTATTAACTGTCTTTTAATAAAAAAGATTTTAAAAAGATTAATTAGAAGATACTTAAAAGCCGCGCAAAAGAATGTTCCAATTTTTTACGTCATTCGCGGCAACAGTGCTTGTTTAAAAAATTGCGGTAAAACGGAACGCGATCGACGAAGCTGCTTACCTGAACACGACGCTCCCCCGCCCTCCGCAGTCAGTCAGTGCGTTTTGAAGCGGTCGGACGCTACCCATTTCGAGCGGTGAGTTGTTTAATTTGATTCTCCAAATCTTGTCACGGTTATCGTCATTCTAACTCTCAACGTATTATAGAAGTAATGCATGCTGAAGTCTAATTGTGAATGTCATGAAGAATCGTTTGTGAAACTAGCTTACGTAATGCGTACTTGCAGTGTATTACCTACAATAATATTCTTGCCACGTGGAATGTTCTAGAAAAAATCATTGTCAGCAACATCATTCGCAGCAACATTGCACGAGATAACAATGACGCGAGTTGCCAATAATGATAAAGTATAGGCATAGCAATGACGATTGTTGACAATAATGATTTTTATGTGGATATACTACTTCTATCTATTTGTGATTGGCTTTAATTGCTACTTCTAAATGTACCTTTGCCTACCTACATAGCCACATGCTGCAATATACAAATATCTCTTTCTTTAATACAGGTAATAATAATAATAATCTGCACTTTAATGATCGGTTAGGTAGTGAATCGCCAGTGAACTAGAACTAGTTACGTTTACACATTTATGGTAATTAAAATCCTAATCCTAACTTCCTAACTAATATTATAAATGCGAAAGTGAGTTAGTTTGTTTGTTTGTTACGCCTTCACGCTCTATCTACTGAACGGATCGGCCTGAAATTTTGCACACATTATCTGGGGTATGGAGAAGGACATAGGGTGCCTTTTATCCCGGGAAAAAGTACTGTTCCCGAGGGAGCGACAATAAAGCGGGCGAAAGCTAGTTTATAATACTTAGATTTAAAAATATGTTTGTCACCTTCATATTTTTTTTGTAGGTTAAATTGTTAACATGAAACTGACATACTATGTGTTACACATAAGTAGGTAATTATTGGGCATCCTGGAACACTTTTTTTTTCACTCCATTGATCTCACTGCCGTTCGAGCAATGTCGTAAAAAAGTGTTCCAGGATGCCCAATAATCATTTATGAAATGTTGTGCAGACTTACGGACTATTGTAGGTTTTCCATATTGAGTCACCAAAATTCACTGTTTTTATCACTATGATACACTATTAGCTAACCAAAACCTAAATTTGGATTACGCACAGTAGCTACCACTATGAAAATTTTCATTTTCGTCTAGGCTGGTGGCACCTAACAGCAAGTTTTTGTCGTGATCTGGTAATGGAATATGATTTTTCAATTTTTCCCAGTGGCTGATGCTAAGGAATAAAATCTAGGCCGATTGCTCATGCCTGTCGCCCAGTGGCTGGTGGCATCCAGATATTATTCCATTAAAAGTATCTAGGCCGATTGCTCATGCCTGTCGCCCAAGGGCTGGTGGCATCCAGATACAATTATTCCGTTGAAAAGTATCTAGGCCGATTGCTCATGCCTGTCGCCCAGGGGCTGGTGGCATCCAAATACTTATCAGCGTAATAAATAGCATAGGTAAATCGATCATTCATACCCGATAACAGATGTTAACAAAAAATTTTACGTATAGGCTGGTAGCCCCTAGACAGCAAAATGATGATTTCATTGCGAAGCCAGTGAGTGATGGGTGGTCACCCATCTATCCAGGATTCCGGTTTGTTTAGCCAAAACTTTCACATCACTTGCACTAGGTACATGCACCGTACACTAACAGCGTGGGAATGGTTTATGTTACTCTGTAGTACCTGTGAACCATGAACGATGCAAAGTCAGCTTCTTCGTACACGCGTGTGTGTGTGTCCATACTTGTGTTACGTTGTTAAAAATAGATGACTATAGGAATGTCAATTGTAATACTTATGATATAAAGAACCAATTACATCTACAAAGTAAAACTAGTTTTATGCAGTAAATGTAATAAATTGTAATTTAAGCATTTAAGTACATTGACGTACATAGTAACAAGAAGTCAGGGGAACTTGAAAATTGCATTTATGCAAATTTGATGTACAAGCCCTATCCTATGGTTCCATTTGTGTTTTTTATCATTAAATTGTATTATTAACAAAAGCGATTTAGTTAATTATAAGTAAATACATATTGGACAACATCACACACCTACATACTCAAATCCCAAAGTTAGTAGCTTCAACACTTGTGTAATGGAAATCAGAAACACCAAACAAAAAAAAAAACACTTATATTTGGGTGCGGTAATCGAACTCGCGACGCGACCCTTGCGTAATACGCAGATTCTATTCGGACGATAGCCGACCTACACTATACACGATACTTATACTTAGATAATAAAACAAATGAATGAGTCCAAAAATCGCGAATCAATGGGATGGCTTTTATTGATTAAAATTAAATTTAAAATTATAACATGCACTAGTGTGCATATTATACATGTTGCACACTACAATAATTGTCAACTCTACAAAAACAAAACTTAAGTAACGAAAGCAAACACTAAAAAAAAAAAACATCCTTAGCCCAAATAGTACTCAATACTTAATATTTAATAGCACCGGGAATCGAATCTATTGATGGTATGGGCCACCGGCCGCTATGCTACTTTTTTTTTTTTTTTTAATCTTAATTAATGGCTTCGCGTTTAGCATTTAGCCAATTTCAAGTATTTTTTATTATTAGTAATACATAAATAAACAATATTTCTTTTCTGTATGATGATGATGAATGATAATAGAAATGAGAAGTGAGAAATGATATACCCCCAACCCCTCGAGTATCTCAGTAAAGATGTGGGGCTTTACAAAGTCCTCGGGCGGACGTCTTGAGAGAATTTGAAAAGTGACGTTGCACTGTTTTGTTTTATTTGCCAACACTCGTGCACACTCACGAACACTTAACGGTTAATAATCCACCATTATTTCACATTAATATTCGATATAACACAAATTTTCGAAAATAAAACAAAACCGCAGACATGACTCTTCACTTTCCCGCCAAGAAGTCCTATGCTACTTGGTAATACATTATAAGTGAAGGCAATAAAGATGTGTACACAACAGTGTTACAATAATGCAATGACTTTTTTAATGTTAAACTTTTTTGTATTTATAGTTTTACACCTTTATCAAATCAACTAGCTGTACCCGTGACATCGTTTGCGTAGAATTAATTTGGAATAAATAATGTAGATAATTATTACTAAATATATGTGGTGCCATAGTAAATACTGATTTAATAACAAGTTGTAGAGTACCAAAATTTTATAATCGAGAAGAAACTTATAACATCGTATATATCATTTATTTATTTACTGTTATACACCAATAACATTAATTATTTATTCAAGTACAAATCTTAGCGATAGCATCACAATTGTGAACTCTGCCTTACAGGTATGTTTATCGTCAATATGTGTGCATCGAATTCTCAGATTCGAATGAAATATCATGTAACATGAAACTTTTGTTTTTCATTTATAATTTTTTGCAAACGTTTCAGAAAAAGTTGAGATTCTAAACTGTTTTATTTAATATTAATTTGTATGGTTATTAAATACCCTTTACGACGCTAAGCCATTGTAGGTTAAGGTATGCTTTGTAATATTTTTGCCTCAAGGTTTACGATATATGTAAAATTCCCTATTTAATCTTCAGTACATCTAAATGCGGTTCATATCTTTTGTCGACTCCGTGCCATCTTGATAATTCTGACCGGGAAACAAGTGACAACAAGTGCGCCGAAATTGCTGCCCGTCGCTAGCCAGCCACAGCCACCGCCAGCCGCCAATAGCCACCGCCCGCTCGCTTTAGCCAGCTGCTGCGCTACTCACCGAAGTCCCGCTAGCACCACGAAAATCCGCGCAATTGCAATTATGTTCGTAAGTTTTTAAACTGTCTCGGATAATTTTTATTATTTTAATTTTAGCATTACAATGCTATACTTATGTAGTTAGACCCCGCCTCGGTTGCTCCTACTACGCTAAACGAGACTTACCGGCCTCGGTAGCTTAGTGGTCAGAGTATTGGACCGGTTATCCAAAGGTCGTGGGTTCGATTTCCACTCGAGCTTCCTGAGACTGGTTGATTTTTTCTAGTAAAATTTTATCTTGTCTCAGATAAATTTAACTAATTATTATCCCGTGTATGCATACTTAATTATATTTTCATTTGGCTTTCAGGTTGGACACTGAGTACAAGCGCACCAAGGAGACCAAGAACAAGAAGCAGTTTGCCAACCACTTCCTCTCGGACAACGACGAAGGATCAACGACTTCTAGTAAAAAGTATGTGTTCGAAAAATATATATATATTTTTTTTTTTAATTCTATTGTTGCTGTACTCACGGTGGCAGATCAACCTACCCAAAACTGCCAATTTCTACAATCAATTTTGAACTTTATTATCTGGTTATAAGGATACATATACATTGGTACATTTACGTAAAAACGTGTTTCTTTTGAAATCGTTGATAGTTTTAAAAACTTATGAAGATTAGTTTCAGCAGTTGAACACAGTTCCCCTATACAGAGTACTTATTTGTTTTTATTTTTTATTTCTAGTATCAAGAAAAAAGAAACAAAATTGCCAGTGAAGAGGAAGCTACCGAAAAAGATATCGTCTTCAACGAAGAAATCGACCGGGTGGCGGCTCGATTCAGACAGTGAAGACGAAACGGCTGCCCAGCACGCGGCTAAACAAGGAACCCTAACGTCCTCGCTGTCGCGCCGGGTGGCAGACGGCGTGCTGCGGCGCACCGCTGACTTGGATGGCGACGTATTTATAGACCTCAAAGTCTACAACGTAAGGGACATCCTACCGGTAGAGCCTAAAGACCGATGGGAACACGCGGTTGTCTCTTTAAAGTTTCAATGTGACTCGGAATGCTCCCAAATGGTTCAGCTAACAGAGGTCATAAAGGACTGTAAGCGGCAGTTCACCAGCGAGGGCAAATTTTTTAAAACTTGGTAGTTTAAGACGTTTTTAATATTAGTTTTCCTTTTTACTTTTTTAAAATTAAGACAGATTTAGTGTTAGTTTTGTTAACTTTTTAATTTTGTAATTAGGTATCATAAGATTTAAAACTAATAAATAAAATAAATAAAAAAATCTTCGAGAGTAAACCTCATTAATTAGTATTAATTACAATTCTTACTTACCTACTAATGCTGTCACTAAAAACATAGGTAGGTAAAATACGTTTTAAATACAGATGCTTACTATCTTATCTACATAATTAAACTAGCAGCCTCCAACAGCATAGCCTCTTAGCAGTTTAGTTTAATTGTTTGTTTGTAATAAAATATTGAGTTTCTGAAACCGACATGGCAAAGAGAACAGTTTATTGCACAGTTTGTGACATATCTATTAAAAGTAGCGCTTTCTCAGCCCATTTACGAAGTACAATACACAAAAATAATAATTCTATTGAAGTAAGTAGTGGCATTGAAAAAGTAAGTAGTGCATTCCGCAGTCGGATTGCATCGTATCGGGTGCGGCCGGGCTCGGGGGGAGACGGTGACGTCAGCGATCGCAGCACGTGCCCGCCAGCTGTGTTTTTACGCGGGCTCCGATCTCGTGTGCAGGAGTTGCTATCTGCGCGACAAGCTACCTATCATTCTATTAAAGTCAATTTTGAATTTTTTGCTGATTTTGCTTTACTTAACAGCACAAGTGAAATAAAATCATTCGCAACTGAAAACGTGATATTTCATCAGAATTATTGTTTTAGTGAAATATATTCGAACGCAGTCGATACTATTGTAACAAAGATTGACGAATTTCAAGAAAGAGATAGTGGTTGGGCTTTTATAAGCAATTTATACTTAGAAGTCAATATTAACAAATATAACCCATTGAGGGCTGGTCAGTTTATAGAATTACCGAAATGTTTAAAATCGAGACACGCATGCATAAATATTCGAAATAATGATGCGTTCTGTTTTTTGTGGAGTGTAATGGCTGCGTTATTTCCCGTAAGCAATAATGCCCATCGCATATCATCGTATCCGCGCTACGAAAAAATTCTCAATACTGATAATATGACTTTTCCTGTAGGGCTTTTGGACATTCGAACCTTTGAGAAAAATAATCCTAAAATTAGCATTAACGTGTATGGTCTAGCAAACAAGTCACAGATTGTCGGTCCTCTGTACAAAACAGAACGTAGAAAAAAACACCATATCAATTTACTGCTATTAGAAAAGGGTAATTTTAAACATTATTGTTTAATAAAAAATTTAAATAAATTATTGAGACCCCAGTTAACAAAACATCATTCAAAAATATATTTTTGTGACGACTGTATGATATTTTTTAATAAAATGGAAACATTTGATGCTCACATTTGTAGCGGTGTTCGGACTATGCTACCGGATCAAGGAACCGTAATACAATTTAACCATTTCGAAAGAATGCAAGATATGCCGTTCGTTATTTATGCGGATTTCGAATCTTTATTAGAACCCAAATCGAGTGGTGACGGGCTAGATTCAAAAAATACAATTGTGTTAGAAAAACATTTGCCAGCCGCTTTTGCGTATTATATTGTCTGTTCGTATGATAGCTCTCGCAATAAATACGTATCGTATCGTGGAAAAGATTGCGTTGAAAAATTCATAGAATTTCTCAAAAAAGACGTAAAAGAAATAAACAAAACTTTAAAAAAAACCATTCCAATAACGTTATTATCAGCTGAAGAGCAAGAAAATTTCGATAAATGTAAAAATTGTTTCCTCTGTGATCAGTTATTATTGGACGATAAAGTCAAAGATCATTGTCATTTGACAGGCAAATATCGAGGTGCGGCACATTCTTACTGTAATCTACAGTTTTGTTTACCTAAATTTGTTCCCGTATTTTTTCACAATTTAAGCGGGTATGACAGCCATTTATTTATTCGACAACTAGGAGATATCCCGGGTGGAATAAAAGTCATTGCCAAAAACAAAGAAAATTATATATCTTTCACGAAGTTTTTTCATATGAAACTTCAGGAATATTTTCCAGTTAGATTTGTAGATTCATTTAAATTTTTAAGTACCAGTTTAGGAAAACTTGTAGGTAACTTGACTAGTAATGACTTTGCGCATTTGTCTTATTTTTTCCCAAATAAAGAGCACTTTGATCTAATAAAACGCAAAGGCGTGTATCCCTATGAACACATGACGAATTGGAGTTGTTATGATGAAGATGTGTTACCGCCGCGAGAATGTTTTTATAGTACTTTGACCAATGACACCATTTCCGAATCGGATTATTATCACGCTCAACATGTTTGGAAAACGTTTCATTTGAAAAATCTCGGTGAATACACCGACTTATACCTTAAAACAGATGTAATTTTACTAGCAGATGTATTTGAGAATTTTCGTCTAACTTGTAAAAATAATTATAGGTTAGATCCTGCATTTTACATGACCGCTCCAGGACTAAGTTTCGACGCAATGTTACTTAAAACTAAAGTGAAATTACAACTTATTGAAAACCTAGCAATCGTACGTATGATTCAAAAGGGCATTCGTGGTGGGGTATGCTTATGCTCCACTAGGTATTCCAAAGCGAATAACAAATATTTGTCAAATTATAATCCGTCCACCTCCGATAACTATTTATTTTACATTGATTGTAATAATTTATATGGGTATGCAATGTGTTCATACTTGCCCTATTCTGATTTTGAGTTAATCAGTCAAACGGAAATAGATAAACTTAATATTCTCCAAGTACCCAATGACTCGAAGTATGGGTATATTTTAGAAGTTGATTTGGAATATCCGGAATACTTACATGAGTTGCACAATGACCTTCCTTTTTGTCCTCAGAAGTTTACACCACCCGGATCAAAATATCCCAAATTGATACCTAATTTGTACGATAAATTTAATTATGTAATACATTACGTACATTTAAAAACGTGCTTACAACACGGTTTAGTATTAAAACGTATTCACCGAGTAATCAAATTTAAACAAAGTCCTTTTTTAAAACCATATATAGATTTAAACACAGAGTTACGTCAAAAGGCTAAATCTACATTTGAACAGGATTTCTTTAAATTATTAAATAACAGCATTTTTGGGAAAACATTAGAAGATACTGAAAAAAGACTCAACGTTCATTTGGTTAATCAGTGGAATGACACCAGAAATAAAACAAAAAAATGTTACACAGCCGAACAATTGATATCGAGGCCTAATTTCCATAGTTCCACGGTTTTTACGGAAAATTTTGTAGCAGTGCAAATGAAACCAGAGTTAATTACTTTGGATAAACCTATATATATAGGATTCGCTGTTCTGGAAATATCTAAAAATCATATGTATGATTTCCACTACTCCACAATGAAACCTTTTTATGGTTCTCGTTTAAAATTATGTTACACGGACACTGACAGTTTTTTGTATAGTATAGAGACACCTGACATATATAACGATATAAAATTAAAGTTTCAGTCGTACTTCGATACTAGCAATTATACTAAAAATAATCAGTATAATATTGTATGTCGAAACAAAAAGATTCCTGGGTTATTTAAGGACGAGCTAGGCGGGCAACTTATTGTTGAATTTGTAGGACTGCGATCGAAGTTATATTGCGTGAAAACTGAAAATAACGAGTTAAAAAAAGCAAAAGGAGTAAAGAGACCTGTAGTCAAAACTCTTACTTTTAAAGATTTTAATAAAGTGTTATTGCACAATAAGTTGATAAAGAAAAAGAATGTTGTGTTTAAGTCTCTGAAACACGAAATTTTTACTCAATCTGTTAACAAAGTTGCCTTATCTTCAAATGATGACAAACGAATTATACTTAAAGATAAAATATCCACTTTGTCATGGGGGCATAAATCTAGTTTGTTCTAGAAAAAAAAAAGAAGATTTTCTAAAAGCGGTTGGAAGAGATTGCCCGGCCGCATTTACTTACTGATGCTATTGTTACACGATTAGCTATATGCTATATGCTTCATAGTTTGTATGTTGTTTTTGAATGTAAAACCTACAAGACTTATGTACCTACAAGACTTATGTATAATATTATTACATTGTATCTAATATTTTGTATCATAGTAAATACTTTTATAAATGTATTCAGTGTATTATTCAGTAAGATAAGCTTTTTATAAATAAATATACTTATTTTCAGTAATACAAAAATTGTATTATTTCAAATATCACCATGACGTTTCCACTGTAAATTAACTACAATAAAGTATCTTACATTCTCTCTGCCTAAATATTAATGTTATTACCGTAGGTTATAATATTTTCAATAACGTAAAACCTCAGATGCGGTGTCCGAACAAGTTCAAACATGTTCATTGACACTATGTCACGTTATGCAAATCTGTAATTTGAATGCATACATCTTCCTAGATATTTGTTTTTTTACTTATTATATATTTTTCAATAATATGATACCCGGTGCCAGCAGAACAAGTCTATACATGTTCATTCCCACGATTGCCACTGTATCATGTTTTGCAATTCAGTAATTTTGATGCAGGCGCTTGTACAGTAGTTCCCACCTAAAGAGGTACTATCAATACATATTTTTCAATAATATGATACCGCACCCGGTGTCAGCGAAACAAGTCTATACATGTTCATTCCCACGATTGCTGCTATATTACGTTTTGCAATTCAGTAATTTTGATGCATACGACAGTAGTTCCCTTCCACAGTCCAGTCAGTAGCACTTCGTTAGCCGATCTATACACAACCGAGCAACTGCCGCCCGCTGTTTAGTACCTACCTACCTTATTGCACTTCAGAATTTATTCTTTGTAAGTATTACTACCTAATATTAAGCATTTAATATTATTTATATGTTGTATAGTTTATGTTAATCAATAAATGTTTCTAATTTTTCGCAGATCATGGAAGATTCTCAAGACATATGTGGAACCTATTCTCCATCCATATACGCACAAGATCCTAATTTCTGTAGCCCTACCGAAGGCCTCGGTAAATATGTAAAAGAAGCATTGGCAAAAAAAGCAGCTCTTAAGAAGAAACAAAAAAGAGATGCAGCACGAAGAAACTGTAGAGATGTGGCGTCGACTTCATATGTAATCACCAAGGATCAAAAAAAAGGAAAACGGCTGATACAAATTCAAGTAGTGGACTTGGAGAACGAAGCTGCTGCATACTCAAGATCTTCAGCAGAAACTACACAGTGCAGTGAAAATGACAATGACAATGGTTGTGTGATACTTAGTGCGCAATATGTGATGCGAGACTCTATAGATGAGATAATGGACCTCACTGAAAACTAAATAAAAAAGATTTCCAGGAAAATTACTAGTGATGATTATTTTTAGTAATTGTTACTTTATTGTTAAACTATTAAAATTTTAAAGTTATAAATTTTTTAGGTAAATCTTAGTTTGTTATTTGAAATAAATAAGTCTTAGTGGTAATCTGTAGAAAACATATAATTAAGTAAGAAGTACTTGATTTATTGTAAAATTATTAAGTAAAAAGAAAATAGTAAAAAAATCTAGTAATCTAGTGTAAAATATTCAACAAAAGATATGTAGTAAGTAAAATACTTCTATTATATTTAATTGGTAGTATAGCTAGGTTATAAACTTTTTTGGTAAACCTTAGTTAAAGAATTTCAAATAAATAAATAAGTCTTAGTGATGAGTTTGTATAAAACATAATTATGTAATAATTACTTGAAGCTAAGTTTAATGTTAAATAAAAAAACAAATTAGTATATATATATATATATATATATATATATATATATATATATATATATATATATATATATATATATATATTTATTTTATTTTTTATGTAACGAACTGTTGTAACATTGTTAGATTTTAAAGTGGTTTTAATTAAATGATATTTTAAGATACTGAAGTTGTTTTATTATTTTACTATGTGAGGGAATTATTAAAACTGAAAGACTTTTTTATTTAACTTCTATTTATTTAAATATCTGACATCGATACATAATTTTCTATAATCCATTTTCTAATGCATATAACATTTCTTAATGCACAATACTTTATATGGTTGAAACAATTGAATGAAAACATATCTTTACAGTAAAGTTTACTTAGAGTTTCTAAATTAGGTATACCTTTATCACTTATATCTAAAACATTTTCATGTCCACATAATTCTCGCACCCATTTAATTTTTTCTTCTCCTTTTACTATGATCTTGCGTTCTTTGAAGTAAGGTTTAATGAGTCTTTTAAATTCTCTGTAGTCAATATGTCCCTCACTCCATCGGTATCCTCGGTTTCTTTCTATCCACCAAACATGTTTCCTTTCTTCGAGAGTAAGTGTAGAAAATGGATATGGAGGTTTAATTAAAAATATTTGAGTGTGTTCTGATGTGCCTATAACTAATTCCTTGATAATGAATTCATTTTTCTCATTTTTAAAACCTTGCACATCCACTATTATAACATCTTTATTCATGATAGTTTTTTAACGATGTTACTCAGAGGCTTATATTCAAATATGCAGTCGTTCAGTATAAGACAATATGCGGCGGTCTGATCAGGTATCTCTTGATCTGTTTCTATTTCAACCCGAACGTCAATTGATCCCTTTAGCGTTTCGTGTTGGCGAGAACAGTCAATAACAAATAAAGGAGCGATATCTTTGAACTCTTTCAAACTCAACAACGGTTCTGGTCGACGACCATGATAAGACTGCTGAAATCTTGCATACTGTTCGTATATTAATGAAAACTTGTTGTCAGCAAAATTAATATTCATTCCTTCATAAGGGTAATATGATGAATTTAAAAATACTTTGACATCACGAATAAAGCAATGATCGAACTCTGCCATAGACTGTGTCACATTATGTTTACGGTTAGTTTGTAAAGCAATTACTACAAATCGTGGTTTTTCAATCTGAGATGAGGTTTTTATAGACCAAGCGTGTTTACGTGTTGTGGGTAGTAATGGATACTCATACAAGTCCCAATTACGAAATGCTACTGTAATGGGACGATCTTTTTCTAAATGCTTTAATAAATTAATTCTTTCGCGGTCTGAAACTTTAATGTGAGGAACTCGCCAAACAATTTTACTTATTGTTATATCCTCCACAACTTCATCGGTATTTAGTTTCAAAGCATTGAGATTTGTGTTGCTTCTCAATAGTACTAACTCATGTTTACAGTTAATTATGATTTTTTCATAATCTTCTGCAAAACCCAATATTTTGTTTAGAGGAATTGATGCAGAAAATACTCCGTTGCTAACATTGGTCGTACCTGTAGGTGACCAGCCCCAAACCTGTGCACATTTCGATTCATTTTCATTCAAGGAAAGATAAGATTTTATAGTTGTAGAAATCCCTGTATTTTTTACCTTATCTATTTCTACACCATTTAATTCATATCGAATATCTTGAAAAAGAAATAAAGCTGGATTATTAACAAAATGCACACTTGTCACTTTTTCTTGTTGTTTAGTAGTACTGTTAAACTTATACACATTGACTCTGCCCTCAATGTACAAACTGCTGAGTGCAGGCAACACATACAAATCTTGCTGATTAATAGGTATTCGAATTTCATCGTTCTTGTTAAAACTTGTTACATATGGTTTATACGAATGATATTCGAAACTTTCGATGCTGTTATCGTACGATGCCGGTTGAGTTATATTTAAAATATTCATTTTAACAAACCCAGTAGTTTTAAAAATTCCTTATTGCTTTTGGTTAGCTTCTTCTTTAAACGAAGCGGTGTTCTTTTCTGAGAGGATCTTTTGGAACTGACTTGAACAGTAGACGTAGATGGGGTTTTATTGAAATTTAACATTTTTTTCTAAAGTGTAAATACAGCTGTACTTCTTCACCGCGTAAGTTGATCTGCTTATTTTCAGCGTCTAGCAACCTTATGTTAATAGAGTTGATTGAACTTTGATTGACGGGAAAATAAATTAAGTTTTTAGGTATTTCGATGATTCTATAACCTGGTGGTACGTTAGGAACAAATTCGTAAATAATATGACTTGCTTTCCCGTTCACAAATGACCCGCTGATTACATCACATTCGATTCGCACTACAGTTGTTGATAAAATGCTGACGGGATACCGAGACTCGGTGCTTATATTAGCTGTTATTGTATCCATACCAAAACCTAAAATTTTACCAAGAGAATCATTTTTATCGAAATACACATTTTCAGAACAGTAAATACATGTTTTTAATGTATTATTATTGCAAGTCAATTTTAGCGCAGCGTCCTTAATGTTACTTTTCAAAAAGTCACAAATATCTTGAAGTTCGTAGGATCCTTCAGGTATTTCGATAATTCTATCACTGCCATAGTAAAATTTATTATTTCTTTCATCTATGTTCGGGATAGAATTAAAAGTTGAAAAATATAAGAGTCCACACTCATATTCTCCGCGTAATTGCAAGGTTGGCAAGTAATTTGTTATTAAAGATTCTCCTCTGCCAGTTATTGACACAGTGAAAGACATTTTTGTACTGATAAGTTTTTTTATTTCATTATCAATATAAATGTTTTTTCCAATAGTCTCTTAAAAAATTTAAACAAAGGTGACCACAGTTTATAGTTCCAAACTTTTGATACTGAACATAATTATAATTTATAGACATGTACCTTAAATAATTTATCAACTCTAACGGTGGCTTTAGATTGCCAAAACTATCAAAATATTCACAGTCGTCATTATGCTTAACGTAGGCTACCCAATGGGTTCCGGGATTATCAGAACTATCTAAATTTATTATAGCACACTCGATCTTTCTTGGTTTTGAAGGCAGTGCATCTCTCATGAAAACTCCTCGAAAGTGTGGAATATCAGTAGCATGCTCCAATATATCGAAATTAGTGAGAGGGCGTCTGGGTAGCCGTTTCATTAGTTTTTTGAAGGATTTAGATATAAACCAGCTCCTTTTTTATGAGGCTTGATATACAGTCCTTTTCCTAGAGCTACAGCTTCCATCATCTTGTTATGTCGTTCAGATTCTTGAAGATTTTTCTGAGCAGACTTGTAATCATTGACAGCCTTTGCTATACCTGCTGCACCACCAGCAAGTGAACCTAGAGCTGACAATCCAGCGAAAATTGGAATAAGAGGTAAGAAACCCCCACTTTTTGGTATAGGAATACACCGCGGCAAGCGTTTTCCTTTTTTATTAGTAAACAGTTTTTTTGCAGCTGCATATGCATATTTTATAGCTGTGTGATTGTCTTTAGATTTTAATTTTTTAATTTTATTTTGGATTTTTTTAACACCAGTCATAAATGAACTTACTCCAGCCCCAGCTTTGAGTTTTGCTTTCATAGTTTTCTTTACTATCCATGAAGCAACCTTTTCTCCTTTTCCAGCATCCCTCGATTGCAATCTTTTCTTAGCCATATTCAAAAGTTCTAAATCGGCGTTATGTCGAACGTGTAAATCACTGTTGTTGTATGCGATATCGTGATACATGCAAGCTTCATCCAATTTGTTTATGCCCCGGTCGCCCCTCAGTAACCGTTTCTTAAGTTTTGTTCCGGGACCACAAAATTGATAACCAGGTAAATGTAACTCAAACGGTATATTATTTATTATGTCGTTAATAATACCACTTCCTTCCTTCATCGATGTTTATCAAGTGACCGTATCAAATATTAATTCTTAATTTATATTATAACACCAATGCATTTTTATCAATCCAACTGTTTTCGTCATCACTGAGACCTAACCATTTAACAAAAAGTTTGTTTCCTTTTCTTTTTATAACCTTTTCAATGAGATATAGATCTGGAAATTTTGTTCTCTGTAATTCATAACCGTAAAAAGATCCTAAAATTCTCTGCCTATGGTTATCTTCTAAGTGGTAAGTTACTGGAGTTGTATGATTGACTTTAATAACATTAAATATTTCTGAAGACCAGTTTGGGGTATAACCTTTATAAAAATCCCCTTTGTATTTACTTATACGAACATGATCTCCAACTCGCAACTTTAATTTCTGGTTCATCTTGTTACTTTGTGATTTAATAATGTTAGATCTGACAACTATTTGGTTTCCTTTATTAACCTCAATTGGCTTAAATTTTGTTATTCGATGTCTAGTGTTATTATAGCATTGGACTACGTGTTTCAAATTCTTTTGCATCCATTGATATTGACCACATAAGCTAAATAGCTTGTAAAGGTGACCTTTTAGTGTTCTTATTACTCTTTCGACAATTGATGCTTTTTTTATAGAGTAAGTGGAATAATGATTAATGCTATACTTTACCATCAACTGTTTAAAGGTATCATTATAAAATTCTTTGCCTAAATCTGTTTGTAAATTTTTAGGCTTTCGAGATGAATTAGATAATATATTTTGCATTGCTTTTGTAACACAACTTTTATCTTTTGATTTCAAAGGATTAACCCACACATATTTCGATAAAGTATCAATTACGACTAAAACATATTTATATCCTTTATTAAACTGTGAGTACTTTTGAAAATCCATAAGGTCTGCTTGCCATAAATCATCTATTCTTTTTATAATTGTACTTCGACGGGGAAAATTTCTTCTCGCCGCTCTGTGAAGTTCGTCTACAATTTCTTTCTTACTCATTTTTATTTTTTTGGTTTATCAAAAAATCAATCTCTGTTTTAGTATAATATAAATCACTCAAACGATTTGAAGTCACCTTATCCAAGCTATTTAGGTATTTCTTAACATCAAGATAAACTGTTTTTATTTCGTTTCTTAGGTCTTGAACTGTTTTATCTAAATAGGCTTTATTTACTGCTTCGTCGTCTTCGTCTGGAGAGGTTAAACCTTTCAATTTTGATGATTTCAAATCGTAGTGTCCTGTATCTGACTTCACCAATGTATCGCTGAAGGTATCAATGTATTCCGCTAATCGTAGACGCTTATGAACATGATGACCAAATTTGTCAATGTTCATTGCTGCACTGATGCGTTATTCAAAGTGAACCATTTCCCTGTCAAACGTTCTTTATATTTCATATTCTTGATTATTCCTGCTTCCCACAGTTCTTCCATAATTGCGATAATTTCATTATCTAAACCGGTGTTACCTGCATCTCGTGACGCAAACAGCAATTTTAATCGATCTACCAACTCATTCGGATCGTCCCAATAAACAAGGTCTGTATTTTTCTTAACTTTTTTTAAAAGATTAATACCTTTTCCCTGTGAAAGGCTTTCCATGCTAGTAGTCACATTTTTAGAGAATTTAAATAGTGGTTTGATAATATTCATATATTTATACCCTTTATTGCTGTTTATTGGTTTGGTTGGTTCATAATTACGCCTATGGGCATTGGTGTCTATTAGTAGTAGTTTATATTTATCTAAATCATCTTCTGTGATTACATCTACATTTGGTTTCTTTTTAAACAATAGCTCTTTTAAACCAAGAGTTTTTTTATAAACACGGTTTCCAACTTTCAAAGTGCTGTCATTGTCATAAACACGAGATTTTCCGAGCATTAGTTTACCTCTGTCATGTCTGATTCCAAAAGGTATATCATTCATTACTTCAGATGATGTTGACCAAGACAAAGACTGATTTTTATAGCTTGGTGACGATTGTAGAGATTTAAACGATCCATCACTCACATTATGGTCTTGAGTAGGTGTTACAGTAAGGGTTTTGTTAGATTTTTCATATAACTCCTGATCTGGCTCATCTTCTTCACTGCTAGGTTCACTAAATTGTTCAATAGAAGAATAAGACTCCTCGCTTACATTTTTTTTAATCTTTTTAAAACTGGGAGTATCATTCTTTTCTTCCACATTGTGTTTTCCATCATTTTTACTTGTTAACAAATTAAGAGGGTCAACTATAGGTTTGAATATGGTTTCCAAGGTCATATTGCTTGTATTTTTTGCATCCTTGATCATATCTACTTTTCTCTTTACAGCTGTTGCCGATTTTACTAATTGTTTTTTTAGATCTATTTCCATGTTTTTTTTTATGAAGTTTTCTTTCAACTCCAAATCACAAAAGAAAGTGATTTATAAATAAAATTACAACGGCTTATGTATATTAATCTACCACAATGAACGTATCAAATGTCATTCTATAACATCCTTTATTTCGTTCACAATCCTTATTTATTACAATATAATTGTACGGCTTTCTCCAAACAGTTGAGCACATTACACGGAATTGAGACCATGACATGTCAGACATTACATGTTCTTCATAAACGTGTTTTAAATTTATATCGTCTTGCTTGAATAATATTATTAGGTTTGCATTGTCCCTTACAAGTTGTTTAGGTATTTTTGTATAGGTTTGATTTATATAAAAACAATCTATATTTTTATGACGTCCCATAGCAAAATAATCTCGGATGTGGTTTTGGTTTTCACAAGCAACGTCGTCAAATATGATAATTGAGTTAGCCAAAGCTTCGTGTGGACTTAAAATTTCACTGTTATCATTGTATTTGTTAAAAGATGTACCTGCTACCATATCTAATACCTTTTCTAAAAATATGTATTTAGGCTGATATAAAGATTTTGAATATACATAAAGATTATGAAAACGAGGACCGTCACAATGTAATAATAGACTAATTACTAAGTTGGTCTTTCCACAATTGGAAGGACCACAAACAATACAACGTATACTATTCGGCAACAAATTACCATGTCGTTTTGGTTCATTCGATAGCGGAGGACATATGCATTCTATTTTTAACGATTGTTTTTGTTTGACGAATTTCATAATCAGCTGCTTGCACTTGACCACAGAGTTCGAAGGAATTTAACAAAATGATTTTATAACATAGCGCCAAAACATTTAAACTCTTGAGGTGGGAGGTCGAATAAATTATAAATAGCAAACTTCAGTTCATTGGTATCCAAGAATCGATTTGCAAGTGAGTAATGCTTTTTTTTTTTGCACTGTATTATATTGCTAAGGTAAAGCTACTAAGTAAAAAAAAAAAAATATATGTTATTGGGTATAAATGATCGATTTACCTATGCTTTTTATTACGCTGATAAGTATTTGGATGCCACCAGCCCCTGGGCGACAGGCATGAGCAATCGGCCTAGATACTTTTCAACGGAATAATTGTATCTGGATGCCACCAGCCCTTGGGCGACAGGCATGAGCAATCGGCCTAGATACTTTTAATGGAATAATATCTGGATGCCACCAGCCACTGGGCGACAGGCATGAGCAATCGGCCTAGATTTTATTCCTTAGCATCAGCCACTGGGAAAAATTGAAAAATCATATTCCATTACCAGATCACGACAAAAACTTGCTGTTAGGTGCCACCAGCCTAGACGAAAATGAAAATTTTCATAGTGGTAGCTACTGTGCGTAATCCAAATTTAGGTTTTGGTTAGCTAATAGTGTATCATAGTGATAAAAACAGTGAATTTTGGTGACTCAATATGGAAAAGATACAATATTCCGTAAGTCTGCACAACATTTCATAAATGATTATTGGGCATCCTGGAACACTTTTTTACGACATTGCTCGAACGGCAGTGAGATCAATGGAGTGAAAAAAAAAGTGTTCCAGGATGCCCAATAATTACCTACTACTCACATAAATACTAATAGGTATGATACACACGTCAATCGATTTATATATATCTTACAAGAATTTAATGTATTATTTGCTACTTATCGAGGCGGGCTCTGTAAAGCCCTTTGTGAAGATCAAGATAATTTACGATTATATCGACAGTATGAATCTAACTACCAGTTTCAATATGGGATTGTTGGAATTATTATGGAAGGCAACAATCAAGCAAATGTATTAAATATGTACACATATGTTAACGATGGTGGTAACATAATTGTTAACAACTGGAACCAATACTTATAAAGAATCTATTGGCTGCTCTGTGAGTTTTGTTTAGTTGATTTTTTTAAAGTTCTTACCTAGGTATATAAAAACTAGTTTACATCGTAGTATTGTAGATTATACATAATTTAATATGTAGTTAGCATGTTATTGGAGTTACAGTAAGAGTAGCAAATTTATTAGTAAATGTAATTTATAACTATATATAAAAATTTCGTGTCACGATGTATGTTCGCGATAAACTCCGAAACTACTGATCCGTTCAGTAGTTTCGGATTGATAAAATTTTGTAATTATTTATAATATGGTCCAACATAAAAAATATAATTGTTGATTTCAATATTTATTACTGCAAATTAAATGTTTAATATACGCCATTAGTGTGTATTTATCAGTTAGTTCTATAAATTCCTAATAGACGGCGGTTTAGCATATGTATCCGACAGATGGCGTCGTATTTATATTTCTAGAAAATGATTACGCGCAAAAAGCGCCCTTATCGAATAGCAACTTCCTCCAGGCAACCTTTTGATTGAGAAATCACTAGGTAAAGCGGAGATTGTAAAACACACTTTTAGAAATTCTTAAAAATAAACTTATGTGCAATTTCAATCCTAACTAATATTATAAATGTAAAACTGTGGATGTTTGTTCACGCTCTATCTACTGAACCGATCGTCCTAAAATTTTGCACACACACAGGAGGAGTATGGAGAAGGACATAGGTACCTTTTATCCCGGGAAAATGTACACTTCCCGAGGGATCGACATTAGCGCAGGAGAAAGCTAGTATAATATGTATTATGTAGATAGAATTCTAGTCTTCTCCCAAACGCCAGGAATTGATTCCGGCACGGAGGTTTTACCCCACAATGCAAATTTTGTTGCTTGTTCTTCTACGACAAATCTGCCTTGTAAATGAGGTTAGCTAATGCAAAAAATATTGGAAGGGGTCTAGTCTATCTTTCTAACCTAGACATTTTGATGAGCATTTTAACGCTTTCAGCTTGATATTTTTTTTCTTTTACAGATCACAAACCAAATCTATATTTTAGTAAAAATGCCCCCTAAAATAAAAAATAATAAAAAAGACCTGGAAAAAAGAAGAGAAGCCCAAAAAATGTGTAAAAAACGGCGATATGCTGATATTAAGAATGATCCAGAATTGTTGGAAGCGGAAAAAAGGAAAAGAAGAGAAAGATATATAAAACAAAAAGAAGCTAAGAAAGAGGTTCAAAAATCTGCTCGTGCGCTAAAAGAACAAAGAAAAAAATGGAGAGAAAATTCAAAAAGGTAAACTAAAAAATTTAATTTATTTAAGAAAATCTACAAAATTTATTATTGAGTGACTACATGTTACAGTAAATACTTAAATTTTTTTTTAGATATCGCCAAAGAAAAAGAGAAGAAGCTCTTGAAGGACACAAAGAGCCCCCATTTCATGTCATTAATATTCAGGCAGTCGCCGATGAAGAAAGTAATTCAAAACAAGAGCCCGACAGTAAACTTGATGATCCGTAGCACAATTCTTCACAAATCAAATCAGAAATAAGAAAGGTTCGATATATTGAGATGAAAAAAAGAAAACAATTATTACAAATTATAGCAGCTTACAAAAAAAAGACAAAAGACAAAGAAGACAAATTCAGCGATTGAAGAAAAAATTTAGAAAGTGCGTACGCAGCTCAGACAAGACAGCTCATGAAAAGCATTCAGATGAGGCTAGTACTTCGTCTAAGATAAAAGAGACACCCCTTCTAGTACGCGTAAAAAACTTTTTCACCGATGATGCAAACAGTGTCATAACCCCATCCAAGAGAGATTTTATCACTCGAAATAAAGTTCGAGAACAAAAAAGGTATTTATGCTTACCTTTGAAAGAACTGTACAAGAAGTTCCGCCTAGAGACGAATTTAAGAATTAGCTACTCATTTTTTTGTAAGCTGCGACCTTTTTGGGTAGTTTTTCCTAAAAAAAGCAATAGAGATACATGTCAATGTACCATTCATACAAATATGGAATTGCTTATTTCTGCATTGCATAAAGCATCTATAATTGGAGAGAAAAACTGTGACCAGGTACTTTCAAAATTATGCTGCGATTCCAGAAATATAAACTGCTTAAAAAGGCGTTGTGGTGACTGTAAATTAAATATTCTCAATTATACCAATGTGAGTGAAGACAAGAACATAGTATATTTTCAGTGGGAGAAGACAACAAAAGAAGTAATTTTGAAAAATGGCACAAAGAAAAAGCAAGCCATAACAGAGAAACAGAGTAAGACAATCAGCACTACGAAAGCAATAAAAAAAATTGAAAACGATTTGGTTATATTCCTCGAACACACCTACAAAATTGTCGGACAGTACAAAACAATAAAAAATCTTAAAGTAAACCTGAACATTAAAGAAGCTCTCATCCATGTTGATTTCTCAGAAAATTACTCCTTAAAATATGCTGAAGAAATACAAGGTTTCCATTTCGGTGGCAGTAGACAACAAGTTTCGTTACATACTGCAGTTATCTATACGCACAGCTTTGAGACTGGATTAGTAACCTCAACATCAATGTGTACCTTAAGCGATTGTTTGCGCCATGACGCTGCAGCAATATGGGCGCATTTGCAACCATTAATAGACGAAGTAATATCATAGAATCCCTTGATTGACACTATCCACTTCCTGTCAGATTCGCCGTCGTCGCAATACCGAAACAAGAGCATGTTTCATATCATTTCAAAAATCCATACGGATTTTCGTCAATTACATAGAATAACATGGAACTACTCGGAAACTGGACACGGAAAAGGTGCCCCAGACGGCATTGGAGGTACACTTAAAAGGACTGCAGATAGAATGGTTCTTTATGGAGAAGATGTAGGGACATTTAATCAATTCTATGATTTAATTAAAAGATATGTACAAAATGAGCAGCTTAACATTAAAATTAAAAAAGTGGAAGAGAAAGACATACTTCTTAAAAGTAATTTGATTCCTAACAATATAAAACCCTTCAAGGGCACCTTTTCCGTACACCAAGTCGTATGGGAAAAGTCTGAAACTAAAATGATTTTTAGAAAAATGAGTTGCTTTGATTGTTCTGCTGCTCAAATTTGTGTCCATGGACATCATCTAGGGCATATTATAATAAATGCTTGTACTGCAGGACTGATCAATGTCATTATATTAGAATCTATAATGTCCCTAGACTTAGCTGCATTTTTAATAGTCAATCAATCCAGCAAAAATGTGGCACGATTATTAGACTTTTGTTTTTGTTGACAGATTTCTTTAATTCTATGGACATTATAGACGAACTGTTTGTTAAATGGGAAATGGAAAGTTTAATCAGAAAGTGCATAGGCATGTTTTTGTGGTAAAGACTCAATAGTTAATTAGTTTTGAATGAAAATGTTATGTTTGAAAGTTAACTGTTTTTTTTAAGAATAAATAGGATAAGATTGTTTTGAAATTATGTTTATTAAAAATATATAATCTTAATTATTTACTTAAAGTGAACTCGACTGAATGAAAGAAAATATCAAGACTTAATCAGAGATAATAAGGCTGTAAAAGTTTCTATTCTAATTGGTTTAAGTATATTAAAAATAAGTAGAATCAATAATATTTTTGTTAAA
The DNA here is from genome assembly GCA_963082485.1 of Eudonia mercurella. Classification (NCBI taxonomy): domain Eukaryota; kingdom Metazoa; phylum Arthropoda; class Insecta; order Lepidoptera; family Crambidae; genus Eudonia; species Eudonia mercurella. Next base: position 304,899 of record CAUJAO010000025.1, read on the forward strand.
AGATGTTAAAAATAAAGGCAAGGTGATTTATATACTTCGTATTTTATTTTCTATATAAAACATTAAGTCTCATTTAAAATTAAGTAACAACTCATTGTCAGCAACAAATAGTCATTATTTTCTACAATACCATCATTATCCTCACAAAACGTCATTGCAGGCAACATAACAATTTTAATAATATAAAATATTTCGAAAAATACTGTATATTTTGGAGTGCCTTTTGTTTTAAATAACATAACTTTCTCTAAACAATAATCCGGCGACAGAAAAAATTCGCGTCACGAGGTTTTAAAATTTTAAGTTTTTTTTGTTCAGAATATTATTTTTAGGAGAACTAGCCGCGCGGGAAATATTTGTGCGAGATACAAACATTATAATGACTGTTGAATTGCTTCCAATTCATTAAAAAATTGGCATGTACGCAAAGGGATATTATTCTTGTTTTAAATTATGTAAAAAAAACACTAGTTATCGATTTAGATTTAATACTATAAATCAATTCCTATTACAAGTCGTGTGTGATGATTTTATCAATTTAAATTAGTTAATTTAGTTAAAAGTTGTTTTATTGATTTTTGTATGTTTTTACTATTATTTGTGTGACTATTTTCACTATGTACTTGAATTATTTAAATTAAAAAGAAGTTGTTGTATTGATTTTTACAAAGTGTTAACATTATTTTTAAGTGGCAACACAGATGCTCGTTCGTGATTGGTCGGCAAACAACCGCCAATCACGAGCGAGCACGACAACCAATCAGATACCTCCGCTCATTTGGAAGGGAAAATTGTTAAGGTGGGAAGTGGAATCGGGGTCCGACGGACATTCTGTATCGAGCTCTCGGACTGAGCGGTTGTCTCTAGCTGCCAGCCATCACTATAACAGTTATTTATAGTTGCTATGTGTTACGGCGAAAAGTGTATTTAAGTGTACATTGTAGAAATAAAGTATTGGAATTCAAACCGAGTTATAAATTATTAAAACTCAGAAGTGGGATGTGACCTGCAGTCCAACAAAAGAAACAGTAAGTTGAAATACTCTATTACGATTCAGAAATAAAAAGTATATATAGTTAAATTGCTTTACCTTAGCTATGCCTTTTGTATAAGCTTGGAATGTATTTTTCTTTCATTACAGTGCTGCCAGGAACATTTGATTGGGGCTACTCCCTAATAATGTAGCTTGGTAGCATATTACAAATTTTACAAAACAATTAGAACTATGCTAGCACGGACAGCAACTTGAGTATTATTTGAACAAGGCTACTCTTTGTTAATATTGCTCACGTAAGTTGAGTATGGTTTATCATACGGTCCATTTGGTCAAGGCTACTCCTTGATAATGTTGGCCTCTGATAAAGTATCCAACAGCTGTCTGTAGTAGTAAGATATTTAATAATTATACTGAAGGCATGGCATAGTAAAAAAAAAAAAAAATTTTATTAATCTAATTTGTGATGTTCATTATTATTAGTGGAAGTAACGGCCATGTGTGCTAATAAGGAGCTTTGTATGTTCTACAATTAGTTCAACAGCCATGTGTGCTGTTAAGAAGCTACATATACGAGTATACCTATGTTCCACAAATAGTTAAACGGCCATGTGAGCTGTCAAGGAGCTATGTATGTTCCACCACAACTAGTTAAACGGCCATGTGCGCTGTTCAGGAGCTATGTATGTTCCACAAGGAGTTAAATGGCCATGTGCGCTGTACAGGAGCTATGTATGTTCTAATACTGATCAAGGGCCATGTGTGCCAATAGTTAATAATACCTGAACTATTATGTAAGGCCATGTGTGCCTCTGTGGGTCTATGTATGATCCAACACGAGTAAGGAGCAATGTGTGCCATAAAATATATAAAATACAACGGTCGCTATTGCATATTTTGATACATACGTACCTAACAGTAACAAATGTAGTGTTTCAATAGCATGACAGTTGACTTATTTTAAAATATCCATTTGTGTATCCTCTTTATTTTATGACACTAATTTTTTCTCTCTCTTCTTTTCTTGTTTACCGAGGTTATGGATCCAAATGACCCGAACGCCAGGTGGCGGATGATTCGCAAACGGAAGAATACAACGCTTCTAAATACAACGCGTACCCGTAAAGTGACGAGGCGTACTCCAACCGCGTGGGTGGTAGAAGAAGTGCAACCAAGTGAAGACTTGGCCGCACCAGTGTCGCCTTCTCCGGCCTTACCAGAAACTCCTGAGCCTCGAGGTCACCCTTACGATCCGACGACATCGCATCGTGTGCCTGAGCAACCATCCTCCAGCTTCACAATTAATTGACGAGGTGCTGAAACTTGTATCTACCCTCCAAGAAAATCATAGAGCTAAACCCCAACAGTTCAATAATAATCATATGAATAATGTTATACCTGAGTTTGACCCATCTAGTAAGTCCCAAAATATAGATACTTGGTTAAGGAAAGTCAATGAATGCACGTGTATTTATGGCTGGGATCAGAGGCAGACCATGCATTTTGCTCTGCAGAAATTAGTAGGGCTAGCAAAGAGGTGGTTCGAGGCTTTGCCATCAGTTAATTTTGATTGGGATGAATGGCAAGCAAAGCTTCGGAGAGCTTTCCCCAACGAGCAAAATTATGGTCGGCTTCTTGAAGAGATGCTTGCGCGCACCACTCGTCATAGTGAAAACTTGCGAGACTATTTTTATGACAAGTTAAGTCTACTAAACCGGTGTGAAATTAAAGGTCAAAAGGCTGTTGATTGCGTTATTCATGGCATCCTTGATAAATCTGTTAGGAACAGCGCACAAGCATTAAACTGTAAGGAACCAGAAGACCTACTGAATTTTCTAAATTCACAACGACCTACTGACATTAATGTATTTAGAAAGCGAAATGATAGTATTCCATTCAATCGTGCTCCTAATAATCATTCAAATAATAGTGACACAAATGTAACATGTTTTAATTGTCGCTCAAAAGGACATGTTTTCTACAATTGTCCAAATCCTATCGTTAAATGCCAAAAGTGTTTTCGAGTAGGGCATGACTCTGCGGCGTGTAAGCTCCATCCTCTTACTCCTCGACAAACAAATGACACTAAAGGCAATTCTGGGGATCGAAAAACTTTGACTATCTCCACTGTTAACAACACAAACGATAAATTTTTTAAAAAGGTTCTTGTTAACGATCATGAATTACTTTCGTTTATTGACTTTGGTAGTGAATGTTCCTTGCTACGTGAATCAGACGCTCATAAATTGAATTTGCAAAAAAATTATAGCGAACTTCCCGTGATTAGAGGTTTTGGCGATTCGTCTGTGACTCCACTATATAGAAGTAAGATTTCATTAAAACTTGATGAAGTTGAAGCCTGTGTTGGAGTCCTTGTAGTGAACGATGAATTTTTGCATACTCCTGTTTTAATTGGTCAAGATTTTACCGAGTTACCTTTCGTAACCGTGTTGAAAGACTCTAATAGACTCATATTTTACAAGAGCCCTGTTTTGAATGATTTCTTAGATGCCGATAGTGTCATAAAATTAGCAACGCAAAAATTAACTGAAGTCCAAAAGATTGGGTTAGTCGAGGTATTTACCGAAGATGTAGCTTACTGTGGCGATATTCACGTAGAAGGATATAATTGTACTGAACCGGGAAGAGAGTACCATCTTCATCAAGGCGCTTATCGTATTGACCAAGGCAAAGGCCACGTAGTAGTTACCAATTTAAGATCGGAAAACTTGTCGCTTCCTCCCAACACGTTAATAGCCAGGGTTACGCCAGTAGTAGAATGAAAAGTCTATAATGTCAATAGGATTAGTAAAGATTTCTCCATGATGGAACCGTTGGACCGAAACGATATTAAAATTGGCAATAACATGAGTGATCAGGATCGGGACAAACTCTACAATTTGTTACAGTCATACCGTGATTGTTTCGCGATGAGCCTTAGCGAGATTGGACTTGCAAAAGACGTTGAAATGACTATTGATTTAAAAGATGACACACCGATAGTATATAGACCTTATCGCTTATCTTATGCGGAAAGAGAGCAAGTGCGCGTAACTGTAGAGGAGCTTTTGCAAAACGATATTATTCAAGAGTCAGATTCGGATTTCGCAAGTCCAATATTGATGGTAAAGAAAAAGACGGGAGAACAGCGCCTTTGTGTAGATTTCAGAGCATTAAACAATAAGACGAAAAAGGATTGCTTTCCTCTTCCTTTGATAGAAGATCAGCTGAATAATCTCAGTGGCAATCAGTTTTTTACCTCACTAGACCTCTCTTCTGGCTATTATCAGGTTCCCATGGCACAGGAAAGCCGCCGATATACAGGGTTTGTCACACCGGACGGCCATTTTGAATTCAAGCGAATGCCGTTTGGCCTTGCCAATGCACCGGCAGTATTTCAGAGGCTTATAAACAAAATGCTGGGTTCAAAGAGATTTGATACTGCTTTAGCTTATTTAGATGACATACTTGTGCCATCCGCTTCTATTCAACAAGGGTTTCAACGACTAGAAGAAGTACTTAGATTATTGCGCGAATACGGGTTGACTTTAAAGCTATCAAAGTGTAGGTTTTTTGATAACGTTATCAACTACCTTGGCTATGAAATCTCTTTTGATGGAATCCGACCCGATGAACATAAAATTTTAGCCGTGAAAGAGTTCCCAGTACCAAGTAATGTTCATGAAGTCCGCCAATTTTTAGGACTTGCCGGTTATTTTAGAAAATTTGTTAAGGGTTTCGGTGAGGTTGCGCGGCCTCTCACGAATTTATTAAAGAAAGATGTTCCTTTTTCATGGACCGATAAAGAATTTAAGGCGTTTTCTCTGTTAAAAGACAGACTAGTAGAGAGACCCATTTTATCCCTCTATAATCCCAATTTAGACACCGAACTTCACACAGACGCCAGCGCTTTGGGAATAGGGGGTATACTTCTACAGTGGCAAGAGAATCCGCGGGTTCTAAAGCCGGTCGCTTACTTTAGTAGACAAACCACACCCGAGGAACGACACCTGCATTCATATGAGCTAGAAACACTGGCAATTGTTTGCTCTTTAAAAAAATTTAGAGTTTACCTGTTAGGCATTAACTTCAAAGTAGTGACAGACTGCCACGCTCTTAGGACGACCCTAGTGAAACGCGACCTTGTCCCACGTATAGCCCGATGGTGGCTACAAATAAGCGAGTATACTTTTAACATCGAATATAGACCCGGTACCCAAATGGCACATGTAGACGCTCTGAGTCGCAACACCAACCTAAAAGAATTTCAGGACGATACTATCACTACAGTTTACAATATTGATACTGAACACTGGCTGCTAACCCTACAAATGACTGACCCAGATATCGCGAGGATAGTTAAAATGCTAAAGCCGGAAAATGACGAAGATTTAAAGGATATTAAGAAAAATTGTTGTGAAAGATCACAAAGTCTACAGAAAAGTTAATGATAAATTATGCCTTGTAGTTCCCCGTAGCGCACGATTTCAAGTATGTCGATCTAATCACGATGAAATCGGACATTTAGGCGAAACTAAAACAATTGAGAAAATTCAGTCCCAATACTGGTTCCCTAAACTACGTAAATTCGTAAAAAAATGCTAGGTAGGTACGTAAAAATAATAGGGTCCTGCATTCAGTGCGCATACAATAAAGATCGATCTAAGAATCAAAAAGCCGGCCATTTGTACCCCATTCAGAAGGTGGACGTTCCATTCCATACTGTCCATATTGACCACTTGGGTCCATTTACAAAAAGCAAAAAAGGAAACGCCTACATTTTGACTGTGGTCGATGGCTTTACAAAATACTGTTTTGTGAAACCCGTGAAGGATACGAAAACCAAAAGCACTGTAAAAGTTCTTGAAAGTATATTTGACGATTTTATGTTACCTTCCCGAATTATTTCTGATCGTGGAACATCTTTCACTTCAGGTGCTTTCAGGAACTTCTGTAATATACACGGCATCAAGCACGTATTGAACGCAGTCGCGTGTCCCAGGGCCAATGGTCAAGCCGAACGTTTTAATCAAACCATTTTAAATTCTTTGATGAGACATAATACAGGCAATGATGAGCGAGACTGGGACACGTGGCTTGGTAAAATACAAAAAGGCATTAACGACACTGTCAACAGTACTACTCGAAAAACAGCATCGGAGGCTCTGTTTGGCTATAGAATTCGCGACGATTTGAGTAATAAACTAGGTATCGGGATAAATAACCCATCAGGAAACGTAGAGTCAATAAGAAATGAAATTAGCGCTAATATAGATACAGCTCAGCAGAAACAAAAACTACTTTACGATAGTAAACGAGCCCCCGCTACTGTTTATGGAGAAGGAGATCTTGTTAAAATCACGAGGACCAATTTTTATAATAAAGGCAATAGTAGCAAACTTTTAACAAAATTTATAGGTCCCTATAAAATAGTAAAAGTCTTAGGTAACGACAGATATAAAATAAGTAATGTTCCTGGATTCAAAAAAAAAAGTAAATTGTTTGAGACTGTTGTTGCCGCAGATCGAATAAGACCTTGGATTAACTTGTGTCCTTTAAATTCTAAAGCTGAAAATGCACTAAAGACCCCACGGAGACGTCAGATTATGAAAGTGAGGATAATCTTCCTTTATCCAAGCTGCAGAAACAACATAAATAAATAATAGTATCTTTCCGAATGTGATGATCAACTTTGACACAGATAATATTGAACATCTTGCACCAGGAGTTGCACTCAAGTGGATGGCCGAATGTGATGATTTTATCAATTTAAATTAGTTAATTTAGTTAAAAGTTGTTTTATTAATTTTTGTATGTTTTTACTATTATTTGTGTGACTATTTTCACTATGTACTTGAATTATTTAAATTAAAAAGAAGTTGTTGTATTGATTTTTACAAAGTGTTAACATTATTTTTAAGTGGCAACACAGATGCTCGTTCGTGATTGGTCGGCAAACAACCAAACACGTGTGCGGGAAGCGCATTCCACACACGGGCAGTTCGGCAAAGGAACGATTGTCCAAACTTTTTGGTACGTGTCTTGATAGTCAGAACGGTATGAGGGTGGCTTCACATACCTGCACGTGTCGATCTGGAAAGGATCTGGAAAGGATCTGGAAGGATCTGTTATACCCTTGCAATGTACCGGGATAGCTGCCGAGTCAGCATCTCTATCTTTAATATATACAGATTCCATGGGGCCCGGAGCGGCAGTCCATCATAGAACTCGTTACGGGTCGAAACTAAAATAATTCTATATTTACTATGTAAAAATACCAGTTTTTTTATAAATTCATTTTCAGTTAATAAATTTCTTTTTTTTAAAAACCTATTTGCCATTTCTCGTATAACATTTTGGTGGCAGCGCACAGTGTCCGGCGTAGAACAAGCCAGGTGGACAAAAGTCATTATCAAATTACCGGAAATAGGTACTTTCTACCTGTAAACAACACCCCTAAATTCCTGATTCCAAGAATTGTTTACGTCTAACATTCCATACTGATGAGTCATCGCTTATCAAAGTAAGCTATAAAGGTAAGTGCAATTAAAGAAATGGGTCAGTTGCATTTTAGCGACACTTGCACTAACATCTCATGGTGGCAGTTCCTAATTTTGTGGAAAGTTTAGTGATGGATTTTACTTCTGAAGGTATGTATAATATATTTTTCTTATTACAATCTTTTAATGTGTCATAAATATTCATTAAGTAGACTATCTATGAATACACAAAAAAATACAATGTTTTTCTTTGTTTTCGAACTTATCGAGCTTGGAAAAGCCATGTATCCTCTTGTATCCAGGCTAAATTTTTGATATGCTTTAGCTGCATGGCTATTAATGATTATGACATATATTTTATGTAGCACACTTGAGTACAACCATTTTTTTTTTTTTTTGCAGAAAAGTGTTACTCGGTTAACAAAATAGAGTTTTTCGAAGAGTGGCTTAAGCACGAAAAAGACGTAAGAAATGAACGTCTATTTGAGTTTCTTTCGTCTAAATTTGATTTCTCTGACATCACTGAAGACTGTCAAAGGGAAATTAAGGTGAAATTGGCCAGCATTTCATCGAAAATTGCTACCAAATGGGTGTCCTCGGGAAAGTCGAAAGAGCGTTTCCTTGATAAGAATAAGTTGTGGCTGGAAGGCGAAGATATACAATTCTGCATACGATCGACTCAACCGCAACCTTCTACCTCATCCGCTGACTTTTCTCGACCCGGAAGACCTAAAAAAGTCTTCGAAGAATCGTCTTTTAAAACTAAGAAACGTAGAGTTGAAGATCTAGTTCAATCGCGGAGTGTTGGGGAATTAATGACTGCTGCAGAGGTAGCTGCACGGTCAACTGGGCATAAGAACGTTGCCAGAGTTATAAAAGACATTGCCGAAAATCCAGCTTCTGCAAATGCATGCATTAGCTTCCAACAAGCAAGTGCTGTGCAAAGTGATAGACCGCTAAGTAGTGACGAGGCATTAGCGTATTATATAGATTCAAAATCAACAACTCACACATACAAACAGACTAGGAAGTGGACTATGAAAGTTGGACATCACGTGTTTCCATCATATGAATGCGTTGTAAAATCAAAAAAAGCATGTTATCCATCCGAGGAGCATATTGTTGTGACACAATCTCGAGTAGAAATTGAGCTACAAGCTATTTTAAATAAAACAACAGAACGTTTAGTGGAAGCTCAGAGAGATGTTGTCACAAGTGTGCTACCCAATTCATCGTTTACTCTTGTAAGTAAATGGGGGTGTGATGGAAGTTCCGGCCATAGCACTTACAAACAGAGATTTGAGAATAGCGAAGACACTGATGAGTTCCTTTTTGTTTATTCGTTTGTTCCTCTTAGGTTAATCGACGAAGGTAATAACATTATCTGGCAAAATCCTCGACCATCATCGACGATGTTTTGCCGTCCAATTAAATTCATTTTTGCCAAAGAAACTACGGAGTTGACAAAAATCGAGACGAATAAGGTTTTGGAACAAATAAACAACTTGGAGCCTACATCTTGTGATCTTGGTGGTTCTGAAATTTCTGTTAAGCACAAGTTACTACTGACAATGACCGATGGAAAAGTATGCAATGCTTTGACAGAGACACATTCATCGCAGAAATGCTATATTTGTGGGGCTACTCCCAGAATGATGAATGATGAAGGAAGGCATGTTGATAGCAACCAGGATAATTTTGGCTTTGGTTTGTCAACATTACATGCTTGGATTCGTTCGTTTGAGTGCTTTTTACACATTAGTTATAAGTTAGATATTAAGAAATGGCAAGCTAGGTCTTCAGAGGAAAAAGAAAGTGTAAAACAACGATCAGACGAAATCAAACAACGATTCAAGAATCAAATGGGATTAATTGTGGACAAGCCAAAGCCAGGATTTGGTTCCACAAATGATGGAAACACAGCTCGACGTTTTTTCGGGAACCCCGAAGTGAGCGCTCAGATCACAGGATTGGATGTTACAATCATCAAAAACTTTGATACATTATTGAGGACATTGTCTTCTGGTTTCGAGATAAATCTTGTTGAATTCAACAAGCTTTGTCTCGAGACAAGAAGACTTTATTTAAGTCTTTACTCGTGGTACTACATGCCTGCTACTGTGCATAAATTGCTTGTTCATAGTACAGAGGTAATTAAGACAGCAATAGTTCCAATAGGGCAGCTTTCAGAGGAAGCGCAAGAAGCGAGAAACAAAGATTGCCGGAGGTTTAGAGAGCACAACACCAGAAAGTGCTCTCGTCTTGCCACGAATAGAGACTTGCTCAATATGTTGATTATAACTTCTGATCCTCTGATCAACAGCCTCCGGGAAGTACCAAAAAAAAAGTCGAATAAATTGAGCGCGGAGGTCTTAAAGCTCATCATAGCTCCCACTATAGAGCCTCGACTCCAACTCCAACCAAGACCTCCACAAGCTCGGGAAGACTATCTTCTATCGGAATCATCGGATTCTGCATCCGATGATTCTGATATTGAGAATTAGTTTAAATGTAAATAGATACCTACCTCTAGCGTTAGATTTATAATTTTTGTATATAATATATTAGTCTAAGGTTGTGTATATATAATTAGCGTCGATATTTGTAGCGATTAAGATAATTATTTTATTCTTATTTTTTTCCTGTACCTTTCATTTCTAATAGAAATCGTGTTTACATGAAATAAAATATTTGTATACAATTTCTTTGCATTTTATTTATAAAAATATATTATAGTACTTTATAATTAACTAATTCATAGATATAGTTCCAAAACCATGAAAATATATTTTTGTCCACCTGGCTTGTTCTACGCCGGACACTGTGCAGCGGTGGGATTGCGAAAATCCCAGTCCGCCCAAATACGTTTTTGAAACACGCTACAGACTTCCGTTGTGAAAGTGTTGTGAAACCTGTGAAACGGTTACTTTTGTGAAAACTAACATTGTTCCTGTTTATTGGCTGCTTCTGTTCATTATTATTATTATTATTCAGCCCGGCTTGTCCCACTGCTAGATAAAGACCTCCTGTCTATAAACAGTTATATTATACTTAAGTTCCTGTCTGACCGCTGATCCTGCGCATCCACGTGGACTTTCCGTGTGTGTGTGTGTGCGGCCTTAATCCTGTTGCCGCGAAGAAGACGCCGAATCCATGACCATGGTCATGATACCTGTACACATAATATGTGTGATGCTGACAACGCTACTGTAAGTGAAAACTTCTAAACTCGTAAGGCGATTAACACACGGTACCGCGCACCGCCGCGGTAGGCGGTGAAGCGGATCTCAAGTTGCATAGGCCTCTATGAAATCCGTTGATACCAAACACACGTACACCGCCCGACCGCGCGGTCGACCGGTGCTCTCGCTGCCACCGCCCCTCCGCGCGGACGGCAGCGCGGAGGGGCGGCGCCTCACACACGGGGCGCCCCATAACCGCGCGGATCTTTGTGGGTGCAGGACGCGTTGCGATATAAAATGGAATTTGACGTCGAAATGTTTATTTCGGAGATTGAGAGTCGTTCTGCTATCTGGGACATGAAAAGCACAGAATATAGCTATAGATTACTTAAAATGAAACAATGGGAAGAAATTGTACTCTTATATTTGGAGCCAGGACAAACTTCTGACAAAGAAAAAAAAGGACTTGGTAAGTTTAAAAAATACGTTTATTTTAATTTTAACACATTGACTGCCGAACACTCGGATCTGAGTGGAGGCATGCGGTACCACTGGTGCAGCACATTCGGATCCGAGTGACCGTCCCGAATATTTTGTTTGGTTTATTACTTGCTGGTACCTCTGGCAAACACGCGTCGTTTCGTATGCACACAGACATGTAATTGAACTTGTAAAAACTTGCGTTGGTTTTGATAAACCAGTTAATACCTATGTGCGCGAGCGCCGCGTTCACGCGCCTAGTCCTTGGAACCGCAAACTCGATCCGAGTCGCGGTGCGGTACGCTTGTGTGACGCCGGCACCTGTGGCGCGACTATTTATTTACCAAATTCTACGTGCGTCTGACGCGCTTTTGCGTGTGTAACGTTTTGTATTGTAAAATGGATAGTGCAGCAGGACCATCTACTAGTAAAACCATTTGATTTTTAACAACTTCAAAAAAAGGAGGAGGTTCTCAACTCGGTTGTATGTTTTGTTTAATACTTAGTCGTCATTTTATCGCCAAATCATTAGTTTATTGTTAAAGTAACAAATTTATTTGTAAATTTTGATATTCAAATATTTTATTGTAAAACCATTTATGTATATTATTACTGCCACTTATTATTGTTTTAATTTTTTACGTCTCTCACTGATTAATTCAGTAGTTTATTGTTGATGTCACAAATCATTTTTATAATGTTGATTTTTTGTAATAGTAAAATTAAAATGGATAATTAGCAGACAATCAATTTACAAAACAGTTTATAAGAATACTCGGATCTGAGTGTTTGGCTCCACAGCGCCGACCACTCGGATCCGAGTACCCCCGTTTTTTAGGAGAAATATACAAATATATAATAGTATTAATTTATATTTAATGAATACACACATATAACATTAACATTATCAAAAAATAATAGTGTGGCACCTGACGGGGTTTTTATATTAGGACCTTGGCAGTGAATGTGTTAAGCATATTTACTTTGCCATGGCAGTGGGTTTTCATTTACAAAATAACCAGCTAAATTATTGCGGATCGCTGCAGCACTCGTGCTTCTACTGCAATTGTTGTCTATCGGTATATTAACTATTCCTTCTGTCTCATTGTTCGTATATAAAATATCTTTAAAATCAACGCCATGTCTTTCCTTCACAAAATTATGAAGTATAATGCTTTAATAATTTTTATAGACAAATTTATGTTCACGTTCAAAGGGCGTTGAAATATACTCTATTTATGTGTTAACATACCGAATGCACACTCAATATACCTACGTGCCATGCTCAAGCGATAATTAAAAACTCTTGTGTAATTTAAGTGATGTCCTGCATAGGGTCGTAGAACATTGTTTGAGATATTGAAAGCTTCATCTCCGATAAAAAAATATGGCACGGAATTGGTGATACCAGTAATTGCAGAGGAGTTTGGTATGTTAAGTCTTGAAGTTTTTGATAAAAATATAAATCACGGAAAACTGTAGAATCACTACATTTCCCATAAGTACCTATGTCAACGTATATAAATTTGTAATTAGAATCACATATAGCCAAAAGTAAAATGGAAAAATAATGTTTATAATTGTAGTACAGCGATCCAGTTAGAGGTGGTTTGATAACACGCACATGTTTACCATCTAAGGCACCTAAAACATGAGGAAAATTGGCTTTTGACTTAAATCTTTCAACAATATTTAACCACATTTCAGTTGTAGGTTCGGGAAAACACTCCATTTTCATTACATCCCATAATGCATCACACACTTTTTCCACAATATTTCATATGGTTGATATACCAAGTCGATAATTGTAATGTAGATCGGTAAAGGAACACCTCGTGGCCAGGTATCTGAAACATTTTTTTTTATTAATTTAATCGCTACAAATAAAGTAGAAAACCCTTCGAGACGCCTTCATGAAGAAGTGCCGAAGGCAAAAAAATATAAGGAGTGGAGCGGGAGCTATGAGAAATAATCAATATCGATTAAAATCGATCGAAAAGTTGATCATAAATGATCAACTTTTATTTTTAAAACCTTACGCTGGAAAAAATAAAACTCCGAACAGTTTGCCTGCTGGAGACTATAGATCAGTTAGGGAAGGCAATGAATCAGTTGGAGGACCATATGAAGACAGATCCTTAGTTACAAAAAGAAAAAAATCTGATCCCCCAGAAGAAATGACTCGAGAATTAATTAATGCCCTGAAATCCTCAATGAGCAATAAGGAAAACGCGGAAGATCCTGACCGACAGTTTATGCTCTCTTTGGTGCCTGATTTAAAGAAAGTACCTGAACGATTGAAGTCAGTCGTGAAAATAAATATAATTAAATACATATCACGCGCTCAGGATGAAATATACAATTATAAACCAGGCGACACTGAAATTTCCTATGCTAATAATCAAAATCAGAGTTACTATATGAATTCTTCATCGTATGCACATAATTACAATCGCAATGAAGTAATGCAGTATAACGGACAAAATTACCAAGGGACCTCTGCTGCCGGAATTACAGATAATATTACAGAAGCAATACCGGCAACACCAGCCAGAGTGGATTCAAATGTTACTGATGAAGAGGAGATTTTTTACTGTTTTAAAACTATAGTGTGCTCATTGTACAATAAGAAATTAAAATTACTAATTATAATTAAATGTAAGTACAAGTAAAAAAAATACTTTATTAGCCTATGAGGGAACAAAACATAAAAATTGCTTATAATAATTAAAAAGAATGAGGTAGATTCAATAATGAGAATGATTGACTGACTGATTATTTAAAGTAATAAAAATATAAATTGGAAAAATGTGTCTCCTTCACTTACCTCAAGGTCACAAGAAGCTTTTCTTCCGGTGAAATACAAGGACGCATGTTCGTATTTACTCCAGATATTGTTTTCCTTATCTTTGCTAACAAATAATCAAATGAAGAAGTGGACATTCGCATATACTTAATAAATTTATCTTCGTGTTTTCTCAAACTTTTATAGAATAACATGAATGTCTCATTTAGAGTTCTGCTTCGTAGAAATGGATGAACCCAATATCTTCTTATTTTTTTCTTTCTACGCCATAAAAGCCAGATTGCTGCCACCACTTCAGCGTCCATTTTTGCCTGTGTCTGTGATCAAACTGGTCGAAACCGCGTTAAATCCATCCGCTCGGACAGGCGCGTAAACCGCCTTATCGCGCGGAGCACCGCTACGAAATCCGCTTTACCGCCTCCGCCCGACGCGGGCGGTGCGCGGTGCCGCGTGTGAATCGGCTAAAAGTGCGCGATTCAGAATAGAACTCAGAGCTAGATTCATTAATTCTATTCCTAAGTATTACTGTTTTATTACATTGTATTTGTGTGGTGTGTGTAGTGTATAGACATTTATAGTTATGGATAATAGCTGTCGTCTCTAGCAGCGTGCGCGCGGGTCGCGGAGCGAGGCGGGGACTGGCCGACTGACCGCTGCGGAGAGAAGACGTGTACGCTTGCTGCGAGCCGATATCAGAGTGTTGTTCTTTCCTAATATTAACCCTAGTCTTAGGGTGAGGACATAAAGAAGCGGGTTACCGGTGCAGACAAACCGGTACGGGTAGGCACCAATCCGTACAAGTAAAATATCCCAATGTTGTCTTACACGCATAAAGAAACAGGATGGGACTTGTCGGTAACGACTAACTGGACTGGGTCATACAGGCTTGAACGTCGGAGTAGGATGTCTAAAAAATGGATATAGATAGCGACGTTCTTCATTCATTGCCTTAGCATTTGAAAGAGCATCTTTGTAGGACAAAAAAAATAAGTTTTACAATAACAGAAATGTTACTGATAAGTGTTGGAAAGAAATCAGTTTAGAAATGAAACAAGATGGTAAGTGTTACTACTTTATGTCCTTCTTTGTTGTTATTGCTCAAAACAGTTTTCAATGATTTATGGTGTGTTACACCTATATAATTACACATATAATTCATTATCATACAATAATTGGTTATGTCTGAAATATTGAACAAAATTATTTCTGATATTTGTAGCTACATTCGAAGGTGGACTCAGTCCTTGATTGTGCCATCATTGTCGTACAAGTTTTATAGGAGTCAAGTGTCTACCAAAGCCCTCTTTATCAATAATTATGTTATGTAACAAACACATCGTTTTCACGATTTTGTCTGTCAATTCAATATCAGTTTCTATGCATTTAGACAGCAAGCGCCACTTAGAATATAATCTGCCAAATGCACATTCAACTACTTTTCTTGCTCGAGATAAACTTATATTGAAATTTTCTTTATCCTGTGTTAAGTTACAAAGGGTTTCATTAAATATGTTGTTAATGGATAGGCCTCATCACTTAAAAATACATAAGGACAAGACACTTGGGTACCAGGAAGATTAGAGGGTTCTGGAATATCCAATAAAGTGTCATTAAGAAACTGACATAGGTCATAAAAGTGCCTCCATTGCTCTGTTTGCCATGGCCTCCGACCTCTACTATGACAAACTTATAATTGGCATCGGCCACTGCTTGCAATGACCACGGAAAAGTACTTTTTATAATTATAAAACATAGATCCAGATTTCCTTGGGCAGGTTATTCGCACATGTTTGCCATCTATACAATCTATGACGTGAAGAAAGTTCCAAATATTGTTGAAATCATTAGATATTGAGTAAAACATCTCTTTTGTAGGTATAGGCATATGCAGGGAATGCATTTCTTACCATATTGCAACAACTGTTTCTTCTATAATTTTCTTAACTGTTGTCTTTCCCATTCTGAAGTTAGTTGAAAGTGATTTAAAAGATTCTCCAGTGGCAAGATACCTGAAAAAAGTACAATAACATAAATAATTACATACATAACACATCACATATGTAACCTTAGGTAACAATTATAATAAATAAATCAAATAGGTACTGCAGACCGAAACTTTACCAAACCGCGATAAAAATAACTAAGTAAATGGAAAGATTTATAAGAATTAAAAACCGTAATTCTTTTTGACTGTCACAACTATTACGATTCTCTACCTCATTGATCTCAATATTTTTCTAGATCTCCCTTTTATTGTAGACTGATGTGATCGATAACAATTATAACAATGGGCCAAAAAATTAGAGAACTTAAGTACTGCTTAGATGCTAGATTATTTTGAAAGTTATTTTGTTAGGAAAGTAGATATCTCCTACCTACAAAATATTTATAGATTTAAAAAAAAATCAGGTAAGTACTCACAAATTACTTAGAATTTTATAATAATGTGAATTTTATAGTAATGTTGTGTTATTTATTTTATAATTACTACAAGGACTTAAATAAATAAAAACTATACAAAATCGTTTACTTTGGTAAAAACTCTCCTATCCTAATCTCTAAGAAACATGGCGTAAGTCATAGCCATTTTTTATCAACATTGCGAAAGTAAGGGAAAACGATTTGAATTCAATAAATTTGATATAAATCGTCCTTAATTTCTTAAAGGAGTTGACTGTGAGTGCCTCTTCCAAAAATATATACTTCTAATGTTTGGTACTACACTTTAATACAGTTATTTCGCTCTACTGTAAAGTAGCCATTTTTTACTTACGCACTGTTAGAACATCACTGACGTAATGCCACTTCTTTAGTAATCTACTTCTTAGATAAATTGCATCAATTATTATCATTATAATTAGTCATCATAGTTGCTTGCATAGGTAGATAATTTAACATTTTAATAAGCTGTTTTTTTAAAGTGCTTTTTTAATTTGAAACAAAAATTGCCCGATTGTTTGAACGGATTCTTTTTTTTTCAGAGGGTATTTTTATTACATTTTCAAATATTTGAGCTACAATTTTACGTACCTAGTTAAATTGGGTTACTATCATCTCGTCTAAAACGCAACTGGTAGAAGTAGCATCTGGTCTTAAACGCAGCTGGTCTAAGTTTCATCTCGTCTAAAACGCAACTGGTAGAAGTAGCATCTGGTCTTAAACGCAGCTGGTCTAAGTATCATCTCGTCTAAAACGTAACTGGTAGAAGTAGCATCTGGTCTAAAACGCAGCTGGTCTTAGTATCATCTCGTCTAAAACGCAACTGGTCTAAGCAAGTTACTTACGCCTAAATTTAATAATTATAAAACAAACCGCACCTAACCTTTTGGTTTCTACAAAAAAACATTTAGTATCGCTAAAATATCTAATGAAAATACGTTATTACAAAATCATTTTCATCGCAGATCATATTTTATTATCACTGCTTAGTTTTTGATTCATGTAATTTATCGACACAAAATAAAAGTCGACAGAGTAATGCACTGGCGAAGTAATAAACTGGTAACATCATACATAAATAAGGAATAACAACACATATTATACGTCTCTTTCTGACGCGTTAGTTGAAGTTATAAGGACAGATGTTGTATTTTCTTTATATTTTGCCAGGTTTCTATACTGTAGTTATTGTTCTGAGATCGAAACTACTTCAGATGGTAAAGATAAATACTGGCCACTTTAGATTATAAGTAGTTTGACTATTGTCATGTAACGATTGTCATCCTAGTATTTTAAATTTTCCTGCAGTAAAGTTCCTATGGCCTGTTTGATTTTAAATACGATTTAATTGAAATGGACCCGGGACCAAGTAGTAATGGACATGACATGCTAACCAACCAGAATTGGTATTCATAGACAGCCAGCGGGGTCATCCATCTCTATTGCATAATGGTTATAGATATAACTTAAATAAAAATAATAAGGATGGCAGTACTAGTTGGCGTTGTGCAAACCGTGGCGTATGTAGTGCGTCGATTAAATTAGGCCCAGGGAGAAAAAATGTCGAGACGCCCCCAACCCCACATTCCTGCAGAAGAAATAAATTTAGAAATGAAATTGATGTAATAGTTGATTCGTGTAAAAAAGAAGTATGCAAAAATTATGCTCCGGTAAAACAAATTTTCGGAGAAAAAATATCCGAATTGCATGGAAGTTCCAAACATAAAATAGCCGAAATGGACATGTTTGTTTCAAAAAAGGATACGCTATATAGAAAGAGGAGAAGATTTTTAGATGTAAAAAAAACTGAATATCAAAATTTAAACGAAGTCGAAGTGCCTGAAATTTTTGCCCGTGATTTTTTAGTATGGAGTGATGGGGACAATAATGATAAAGTATTGATCTTTTGTACCAAAAAAGTCGGAACACTTTGAGCAAAGTAAAGGGCCATCAGTTTTTTGGAGACTCTACGTTCAAAAGAGTACCCAAACTCTTCTACCAATTTTTTACACTGCACTTGGATATTGGGAGTGACGAAAACCATACCCACATTGCACCGATGGTTTATGCCCTGCTGCCCAATAAAAATAAAAATACTTACATCCGATTGTTCGAGGCTATCAAAACGAAACTATCACTTTGTATAGATTTTTATAAATGCGACTACGAAATAGCCCAGTATAATGGTTTTCAAACAGTATTTCCAGAAGCGATCTTAACCGGATGCTACTTCCATTTTAATAAAGCTGTATGGAAGAAGGGAAACGATCTTAATATAACCATTACCAATGAAGGGCGACAAACTGTAAGATTGACTGCAAATTTACCGTTGCTACCTACCACCCACATATCCGATGCCTGGATTAACATTTTGCAAAGTGCGTCTGACACAGTAATATGCAAAAATTCCATTCTTATGTCAACAGACAATGGCTGTCTTTGCCTATGATTAGCTGTGCTCACGAAAAGCATCGCACGACAAACAGTGTCGAAGCATGGCATCGTAGATTAAATAGCCGAGTGCCCTCAAAGCCCACGTTTATTCAATTTTTGGAGAAATTACTACGAGAGGCGAAAATACAAGATATAATGGTGACGAAGAATGTGTTTAATGTCAATAATAAAAAAACCGGAGATAAAAAATTAAATGCTGAGTACTCGGAGTTCTTGACTGCTTTGGAAGGTGGATTGATTACACCATTCGATTGTCTAGAGAAAATAACAGAAGCAAGAAATAATAATAAAAAGTATAAACAGCAGTGAATGACTAGTACAAAGATTTGTTTAAAGTAAGGAGCATTTTAAGTTGAACAGGGATCATTTTTAGTTCAATAGTTTGTTAAGATTATTCCATGTTTTTATGAATATAGTTTTAAGGTAATAAAATACATTACTATTAATAGCTATTTCTCATTTTTCAAACATCCTTTGATTTGTGCAAAAAACCGACACCAAAACCTATCACTGGCGAACACAAACACAAACAGGCAAGCACACCTCCACATGTTCGTGTTTGTTGTTTGGTGTTCGCTGTTTGCCGTTGTTTGCCAAGCGTGTGGAGCCGGGCATTATAATATTTTTTAATTATATGCGACAATGAGGTACATTTTAGACCAGTTGCGTTTTAGACGACATGTATTTAGACTAACTCTGTTTTAGACCAGTTGCGTTTCAGGCGACTTGTATTTTCAGACTAGTTAATACTTAGACCAGCTGCGTTTTAGACCGGATGCGTTTTAGACAAGATGCGTTTTAAGCACAGTGACCAGCTGCGTTTAAGACCAGATGCTACTTCTACCAGTTGCGTTTTAGACGAGATGATAGTAACCCGTTAAATTTAAATCGTGAGTTGCAAGTGCTTTCGTATCACATTATAAATGGCTGACAATTATCAAGAACAGCAGTGGGATTCTGTTTACATGGCACATTCGAGTGCGAAAACGATTCGAGCTAAAGATGTTTTGGTAGGTCAAGTATAAATCAATAACATTGATTATATTTCGTTTTGCTTTTAAACAAGAAACTATATTAAACAGAGGTTTGGTATTGAGATATACATCAATAAAATAGTGAATTAAACATTATTCTTTAAGTTTAAACGTGCATTACAGTATTTAAAATTAAAATTGAAGGTTTGTAGCCAAATAGTCCGTACGCCAATGCTGTTGCTGTTATTGACGTTTTGTCATTGCACCAGTCAATTACAAAGTGACGCATAATTTAATAAAAATTTCAATATTTCAATATTACTTTCGAAGATGTCTAGATCGGTTTTGTTACTGTCTTTATTGGAAGAAGCTCATGCTTTAGACAAAAATTAAAAACGTGAACAAGCCAACCAAATTTGGACTTTATCGTCGTCATCTCTGTTAACCAGAGAGACGACTATGTACGAGTCTACAGATTATCTGAGGAGCTAATTAACCAACTAGAGCCTGAACTGCTGCCTCTTTTAAAAGCTACTCGTACCCAACAACGGAGAAAAAAGCTTTCTTCTCGTATAGCATAAGGTAAGCAAGCATTTTTATTTGTTTTCTGTTGCGTAGGCAGTTTTATATTTGGGCGCGCTGACTTTTTAGTCCTACAATGGATAATGTATGTGTGACATCAAGAATTGCATGGCTATTTTGAGGTGAGCCATGTACAGGCTAAAAAAAGCATGAGGAAACCGGATTATTACGGAAACATTTTTCCCATATACATCTTTACGCAGCTGAAGTATAGACTATGAGAGGGAGTGAGAAAAAGACGATAGACGCTCTTGATATATGGTGCTGGAGAAGAGTGGTTTTGGGAGAATTTTATATCTATGGTAGCCACTGGCTGGCATTCAGCTTAAGAGTTAAAAGTTATAGATGTTTTAAATGTGTTTGAATATTTTCATAGACATGTCAAAATTAAAATTGTTCATTGCTATTTTATCACAGTATTGATCTGGTTGTACTTATTTTATTAATTATGTAGTTTTATATGTATTGATTTGAATGGAGTGTTTTATAGTATAATGTTGTGAACAAAAAGGAAACGAAATAAATTATGGTACCGTAAATCTATACTAATATTATAAAGCTGAAGAGTTTGTTTGTTTGTTTGTTTGTTTGAACGCGCTAATCTCAGGAACTACTGGTTCGAATTGAAAAATTCTTTTTGTGTTAAATAGTTCATTTATTGAGGAAGGCTATAGGCTATATTACATCACGCTATGACTAATAGGAGTGGAACAGTCGCTAATTAACGCGGGTGAAACCGCAGGGCACAGCTAGTATACAATAAATGTTTTTGATAAAATACAGGATCCCGAACTATAAACATGTGAAGCAAGTTTAAGAAGAAGACTTCTACAACAGGTTATGGACGCAGCACGCTTCCACTGCGGGCTATGGGCCCCTCATAGTGTACCCCTTGCGTAATGGTTTTGATGCGAAAAGCGAGAAGAAGATTTTTAATAAGAACTTTGAAGATGGCGTTAAAAAGGATAATCATTTGAGAGGGGAATTTGGATTGATACACATCAAGAGGGGAAAATTGAAAATAAAGAAAATTGGATTGATGATGATGTGTATCATGTCGAGAGTTGGAGTTGAAGATAAGGAAGAATTCTGAAGATAGTTATTATGATGTTGGAGATTGGTATTGACAGTGTTGGAGATTGGAGCTGATGGTGGTTGAAGATTGATGTTGGAAATGTTAATATTTGGTGTTGGAGATTTTTTTGTAACGAAGCTGGTTGAAAATTAAAGAAGTAATTGGTCATTGATGACGAAGTTTTTTGGATAAAGGAATTATTGATGATGGAGCTATTGGAAGAAGTTATTGAAAGATGTTATTGATGGTGGAATTGGAGATGAAGTTTTTGGTAATGAAGATGATTGTGGTTTTTAGTGGTGATATTGGTGTAGTTTATTGTGTGTTGGATTAGTAGAGTTAGTGCAGTTGAGATTTGAGTTTAGTTGGTGAGTAGTGAATTGTAGAGAATGAGTGTATAAATAAAATGCGATACTTATTTTAATTTATTGAGTTTATTAGTTTTAGGAGATTGTATCT
The DNA here is from genome assembly GCA_963082485.1 of Eudonia mercurella. Classification (NCBI taxonomy): domain Eukaryota; kingdom Metazoa; phylum Arthropoda; class Insecta; order Lepidoptera; family Crambidae; genus Eudonia; species Eudonia mercurella. Next base: position 326,844 of record CAUJAO010000025.1, read on the forward strand.
TTATAAGATTAATTTACAAATGGCAAGTTAACAATAACAGCTAAGGCATCATCGCATACATATCGCATAACATATTTCCTTAAGTAAAACAATTTTTGAACATCTGCCAATGAATTTATATCATGGAAAATGGCTGTAAATAAATCTATAAACGAAATATATTTTGTAAAATATTTGCCAGAAAAAACAGGGTTTTTTTTATAAAAGAAGGAGGCAAACGAGCAAGCGGGTCACCTGATGGAAAGTAATCACCGCCGCCCATGGACACCCCCGCAAAACCAAAGAAATCGCAGACGCGTTGCCGGCCTTTAAGGAAGGAATAGGCTCGTTTCTTGAAGATTCCGAGGTCGTAACGGTCCGGAAATACCGCCGCCGAGAGCTGGTTCCACAACACTGTAGTTCGAGGCAAGAAGTTTCGTGAAAACCGCACAGTAGTAGACCGCCATCCATCAAGGTGATGTGGATGGAATGACAGTCGATTGCGTGTAGTGCGGTGAAGGAAAGCATCAATATTAGGCAACCTAGGAGTAATATTTAAAGTCATTGTCATAATAAATAGCTACCCCACCTACAGCATAAAAAAAAACAACAAAAAACCCGACTGGCGCGGGGCGCAATCTTTACGTTAACATCGCCATCTATTGGCATCCGTTAAGACCAAGATGCAATACCAAACGTCATCTGTCAGAAAGTGAAACCACTGCTGTAGATTAGCTGCTTGACACTTCCCGTACTTCGTGACAGACAGAGTGAACGAGCCAACTTAGCGCTTTTCGCGCCAGATCTAGTGCTTTTTTTTGTCTCGAAGCGCGTTTTAGCGCCTAGCGCTTTTTTATGTTATATGAAACTTTACTTAATACAGCGTAAAACATAATAAACTACTAGTGCTAAATAAAATTGTTTCTACAAAAACTAAAAAACGATGTCTATGTTTTCATCAGTCATCATCTAAGAGAACGATTATGTCTCGGGGATTCCCCGCGTATTATTTTGTATTCCTCCGTCTCTCTTCTCAGAAATTCAAGAATCCGACGATGATGAAGATTTAACCCTGATTGATTCTTAAGTCAAAAATATTGTTTCTAACTATTGTTTTATGTCATTGTTAATTCATTATAAAAAAAAAAAGTTATGTAAGTATCTTTGTTTCATTTCACACTCGTTGTAGCGAGCAAATAGTAAACCATTTGTGGTTGGCGCGAAATATAGCGCTTTTAAAAAAAAAAACATTTTAGCGCTTTCTAGCGTTAAGACTAGTTGGTAACACTGACTCTGGTTTAGGCTGCCTGTCTTAGAAACGGAGAAATATTAATATTGGTTAATATTGGTTAATATTTCTCCGTTTCTCCGCACCGCAGCCTCGCTCCGCTTCAATGGACTAGATTCGTAGAAATTTTGTGCGTGATGGTGGATAAACAGTAACGATCGCACATTAAATGGCATTGCATTGCATGCAATAAATAATTTTGAATTTGAATTTGAATTTGAAATTTGAAAAAATATTTCATTTGATTGTTTTGTTTTAGTATATTAATAAAATCTCGCCGGGCAAATCATTTATGTTAATTACAACCCCCCCCCTCCCCCCTAAAGGGCCATTCTATATGGCAGCCAAGTTATACATATAACCACTTGCCCTACTCATTAAAAGCCCTCCAGGGAAGAAAATTTGATAATGATTTAAAGAAACTTTTTTTACAAACTTAAATAAATATAAATATTTTATGTATCCGGTTAAAGTTTTTATGTTACTTGTATGAACAAATATAATTAATAATTAATGTCGCATCTGTTATGATATAATTAAGTGTAATAATAATACAAATTAGTTTAGTAAGTATAGTATGTAAGTATTTTGCTGTGCCCTTACAGGGTTCTTGTTTGTGCCAAAAACTTATGTAACACCATTGTATACTACATGATGCAATATAAATGAATATGAATAGAATAGTAAATTGCAATTATGTTGTTAATAGTTCTTCTGAAGTGGGTCTAGGAACAATCATTGAGAATTGAACTTTCTTAGCGTGATTTTAATCAAAAGTATCACCTGTCAGTTCAAAACAGATGTGCAAAGGAATCGTGATTATGGTAAGTACTTACCTACGTTAATTTTTTAACAGTTTTTAACCTGATAAAATCATTATTTTTATAAATAAATGCGTGTTACATTTTGATGGAACATTAAAGAACATTTAGTATATTACACCTTGTAACGAAATCACTCAACATCTGCAAGAACCACTATTAGTTCCGCTAACTGTCCATAGATGGCACCGTACTTGTTTGTACACTTTCTGCATGATTTCACTTACTGTGTATATATACTGTGACTGATTTTGAACTAGTAAGCCCCGCCCGATCCTCTAAATGTCACTACACATTTACAGAATACACCAAACATGCACACTAGCTTAGGTCCAAGACACCGTACTCGTAGAACAAGGGTACGAAGAACCGGTTCACACGCGCTCTATACCAGGTACAGACATGTACCTGGGCGCTTCTCTCCTCCTCCACGGCCCGGTCTACCCGAGCCGAGGTCCGAGCCTTTAGAGGCGCTCTCGGGTGGTTCCGCCCCCCGATCCGATCCGAACCCTTCGGAGAATCTAGTCGGGCACGGGGACGCGCACTAGTGCGCGATGCCGTTCCCTCTAGAAAACCTCCAAAGGTGATTCATTTCACACGGCTTGAGGGACCCTTTACGTTCCTCGCCGCCCCCAAAAAAGCCCGGTGAAGCTGAAAATGCCGGCTGAGGCAATCAGCAAACTCTCTCAAAAAAAAAAAAAAAGAACTAGTAAGCTTCTTCGAGGATATAGTTGCTTGTGTGCATCTGGGAGTCGCGTCCTTTTGGGAACGGCTACTTGGAACTCACTACGCTCTTAACCAAGAACTAAGCCCTTTTTTGCCTAACGGTCTGCATCCGCCGCCTCCGTCCTACCTGGGAAGTGGTTGTGCGAAACAGCACCCTAAAAGCTGTACCCTATTTTTTGTACCCTAAAACTGTACCCGCTGCTTCAATAAAACTAGCAACAATCATCTGGCTGTTTCCCTGACCTTCGCGTCGTTACCAACCCACGTTCAACCCCGCCACGATTCACCCCATCAGCAACCTTCATTATTTTTCTTTTGTAATCACAATGTAACACGCTTTTTTTTATTAAAAAAGTCTTTTTATCAGGTTTACATTTTTTTTACCTTTTTAGTTCTTTTTTTTATTAACAACTGTAATAAAGCTTTTTTTTAAAGTATTCTTTTCTTTTAATTAAAAAAAAAGATCGGGTTGAGCCTCTGCGTGATTTACCGTTTTTTAGGGTAAAAACTTAAATTAAAAATAAATACTTAAATTATTTGTAAGTTAACAAATAATTTCAGGAACCGCAGAAAAGGAAAAACTTTCAGAAGCGCAATTTCGACAGCAAAAACGAAAAAAAGAGGGACAGAAAGAAAAATTGGCGGGTTCTTTAATGAAATTTTTAAGCAAGCCAGAAAATAAGGAAACGGAATGTCAAGAAAATGTTGACGTAGCTTATCAAGCACAGCTTTAACTCAAGAAGCTATAGACGTATCTGAACAAAAAGGTGTATGTTCTTCAGAAGGAGAGTCCAGTAAAACAATAAAAAGTACTACTGAAGAACCTGTAAGCAATTTATCGTCATCATCAGTAATATGTAGCAATTTAGATTGTGGTGATGATCCCGGTTTGTGGCCTGCCAGTATGACTAATGATCTTGTTAATATTTTGGTTAGTCGTGGTTCCATACAGGTGTCAAACTGCAACTTTCCTATGATTGATGATCGAAGAAAATTCACAGACAATTATTCTTATAGAAATCTTCCCAATGGAGAAAAAATTAAAAGAGAATTGCTTGTTTACTCAACTTCAAAAGATTCAGTCTATTGTTTTTGTTGTAAAATATTTGGTAAATCCGTTAGTAGTTTGTCTGCTTTGAACGGTTTTTCTGATTGGCAGCATTTATCATTAGCCTTGAAAAGACACGAAACAAGCGCTTACCACAGTCAAAATGTGAAACCGTGGATACAATTGAAGAATATGTTAAAAAATAAAACTACTGTAAATCAAATGCAACTGCGACTATTAGAATCGGAAAAAAACAATGGTGTGATGTATTAGAAAGAATCATAGCTTTTATCAAGTTTTTATCTAGTCAGTGTCTGGCTTTCAGGGGGTCGTCAAAAATATTATATAAACATGATAATGGTAATTTTCTAAAAGCAATCGAAAGGATAGCATCCTTTGATACAGTCATGCGGGAACATATTCACAGAATTAGATTAGATTATTACACAGAATTAGAATTAAATTAGATTCAAGTCGTATGACTCACTATTTAGAAGATCAAATTCAGAATGAAATAATTGATATGCTCGGCACGACTATAAAAAAAATAAATTGAACAAAGTGAGAGAATCAAAATATTTCTCCATTATATTGGATTGCACACCAGATGTAAGTCACACAGAACAAATTACAGTTGTACTCAGGTATGTTCTTTTAAGCAACAAAACTAATAATGTTGAGATATGTGAGAATTTCGTTGGTTTCTGTCTAATCACCAGCTCCACAGTTGAAGGTCTATTAAATTTTGTTTTGGATTTATTTTCACAATTAAATCTCACCATTCAAAACTTACGCGGTCAATATTACAGGAGACTTCTGGATGCCTGTTTGGCGGATGGTCGGTTTCCAGCGGCGTGGAAAGTTGAACGCTTGGTGCTCCTCAAAAAGGATGTTCGTTCCGGCCTATTGTGTTGCTTGATGAGGCGGGGAAACTCTGTGAGAGAATTCTCGCCGCCCGTATTAACCAACACCTTGCCACAGTAGGTCCGGATTTGGCAAAGTGTCAAAACGGTTTTAGGCAGAGTCGCTCAACGTCGCGTGGCGAAGTTGTGTTGGCGGTGTCCTTGGACATCGCTAATGCATTCAATTCGTTGCCGTTTGAATGCATTGGCGAGGCCCTCGGTCGATTTTCACAGGGGTCGGTCCTTGGACCGCTTCTGTGGAACATTGGCTATGATTGGGTGCTGCGTGGTGCTCTTTTGTTCCTTTGTTCTTTTGGAAACGGACCTAGAAGAGGTGCACAATGTCCTTTTGAGCCTAAACACGTCTAGTGCCCCTGGTTGGGATAATATCCCAACCAGTTTCCTTAAGCTCGCGAGTAGTGTCTTGGCTCCAGCCATCTGCCATTTAGCGAATCTCTGCTTCAAGAAAGGCGTATTCCCATCACCCTTGAAAGAATCTATCATCACTCCAATATACAAGGGTGGGGACGGGGATGATGTCAATAATTTCAGACCAATATCTGTTCTGCCCTCCATATCCAAAATAATTGAAAAGCTCATAAATACACGACTAAGAAATTACTTGAACAAATACAACCTCTTATCAGCTTCTCAATTCGGGTTTAGGTCGGGCAGATCTACTGAAGATGCTGTCGAGGCTCTAACATCTGTAATTGTTGAAAACCTGGATAACAAGAACAAATGCCTGACGGTCTTCCTTGATTTAAAAAAAGCATTTGACACCGTCTCTGTCCCCATCCTATTTCGGAAACTGGAAAACATAGGCATCAGGGGTATTGCTCTGGACCTTTTCGCAGACTACTTAAACAATAGAACGCAAAGGGTAAAAATTGGTGAAATAACTAGTGACAAGACTGGTATAACCTATGGCGTTCCGCAGGGAAGTGTTTTGGGACCAACCTTATTCCTTATTTATATCAACGACCTATGTAACATGAAGTCGAGGAATACCAAAATATTTTCTTATGCGGACGACACAGCTGCTGTGTTCACCGGTGCAAATTGGGACGAAGTCAGGGGTGCTGCAGAGAGTGGACTGGCGAGGATCGCTGTATGGCTTAGGAAAAATTTGCTTACACTTAACACCTCTAAAACAAATTACATGTGCTTTACTAAGTCAAATAGGACCCAACCTGACAGTACTTTTAATATTAAAATCCACAAGAACCACGTACAAGATGTTCCGTGCGCTTGTCCCTCTATAAAGAAAGTTGATGTCACCAAATACCTGGGCATTATGTTAGATCAAAGACTGTCATGGCTATCACATGTGGAATTGGTTTTTTGCAGACTAAGAAAACTTATGTGGATTTTTAAAACTCTTAGACACATAGCCTGCAAGAAACTACTTAATCGAATCTACGATGCACTGGCAAAGTCTTTGACAACATACTGCATTACAATATGGGGTGGTGCCTTAAAGACTCACTTTCTACAGGTTGAAAGAGCACAAAGAGCTCTTCTAAAGGTGATGTTTTTCAAAAAGCGCCAATTCCCAACTAGCAACCTTTACTCTATAACAGATTTGTTATCAGTTAGAAAGCTCTATATCCTGCACACTGTTTTGAGAAAACACATGACCTTGGAATACGATATCTCTATTCTCAAAAGGCGTAGGAGGGACAGAGTGGCTACCACTAAACGAACACACTCTCAGTTTGCCCAATGTCAATATGGTTATCTGTCTTCCTACTTATATAATACAATAAATAAGAGCCTAAAAATCTATCCATTGACCTTACGTGAATGCAGACAAACATTAACAACATGGCTAAAGTCCTTGGAATATGATGAGACCGAACGACTACTCAAAAGCGACACCTGACACACACGCACACACACACACACACACACACACACACACACACACACACACACACACACACACACACACACACACACACACACACACACACACACACACACACACACACACACGCGCGCGCGCAATTCAATATATAGATTAGTCCTGTTTAAATAATATGTACCGCAAATAAAAATTTATATTAATTTTTATATAAATTTATATAGTATTTAAGGAAGAGCGACTCCTTTTTGGTACAGGGGCACTATGCCCCTAATAGGAGGAGTCAATCACTGTCTCTTGTAAAACGATTTTTGGTACAAAAATAAATGATTTTGATTTTTTTTTTGATTTTTTTTCTTTTACGCGGATTAAGTGTAGTCTGTTACGCGGACGATACACTTGTTACTGCTCGCGCCGAAACCTTTGAAAGAGCATCTCTACTTGCTTCAGTAGGTGTCACGCAAGTAGTCAGAAGGATAGAAATGCTAGGTTTAAGGGTTGCCTTTAACAAAACCGAAGCGCTATTCTTCTTCGGCGCTCGGAGACGTGTTCCTCTCTCGCTTCATCTGAGGATCGGTGGCGTGCAGATCAAAATCGGCGCCACCATGAAGTACCTCGGGTTGGTTCTAGATCCGAAATGGAAATTTGAGGATCACTTCAAACAGCTTTTGCCGAAGTTAGTGGGCACAGCGGCGGCGTTAGGCAGAATGCTGCCGAATGTTGGAGGCCCGAACGCTACGGTTAGACGTCTATATATGACTATCATGCGTTCGATGGCGTCGTACGGCGCGCATGTATGGGCCGATGCGCTTAATGCGCGTTGTAGGATGTTCCTTCGTCGGCCTCAGAGTCTCGCAAGGAGTTTTTGAGGGCAACCTTCTGCTGTAGTTACCTCACGGTGGGCCTTTCAGGCAGCGTGAACGGAGGGTAGAAGATCGCTAGGCGATTTCCTGCTTTCCGTCGTTCGCGTTCGGATTGCAGACACCCAGGTATTAGTGGGTATGCCCCTCTGTCTTCCCTTCCCGGTCATGGCTACGCCATGATAGCTGATTTGAGGCCTCTCCTCTTGTCAGTGGGTGTGGTAAGGCGGACGGCTGAGTCCCACATAACCTTGGCCCCTTCCGGGACGGGTATGCGTAACGCATTAACCTGGGTTAAAAAACAAGGTACTGGGAAAACCCGCAATATATGTAAAATGCTAAACAACATTAAATATATCCTGTATTAACGCAGAAGAATGTATACTTAGTGTTTTAATTATTATATTATGAATTTATATTTAACGCTGATGCTGATGAGTAATTCAAACTATATTCTATATTCATAATGTGGGTATTTCTAAAAATTGTTGAATAGTTAATCTAGTCGACAAACTAGACCTTATTCATTGTGCGCTATTTTTAAATGTACGGGAAGTTTTACAATTTGCTCTCAATCAAAAAGGAAAAAAAACTGTGCAACAAGAAAACAAAGAAAGCTCTAAAGAATTATAAAGAACAGGTCCATATCATCAAAGATCCTGATGCAGACTCTATTCCATTAGGAGATTTAACTAAAGACATATATTATGTTGATCATGAGCTCAGACACGCTTGTAAGTTTCAATCAAAGGGATTTACGGAATTGATTAAGAGATTAAGAGTGTTAGGGACAGGTGCGTTAATTATCACAATGCCCGGAAAAATCCTAATGATTTAAGCAAAAGAAGAAACTTGGAAATATTTCATCAAAATAAAGAACCAATTCCGGTTGGATATAAATCTTTTGACATTCGATATGGAAGTAAATGACATTGAATTAAGTGATCGCACAGAAGAGTTATTGGTTAAATATGTAATTTTCCTTGATTGGATCTAATTCTGTAGTCATATATAAATCGCTTAGTAGATTCTCACTCTATAATATTGAACGAAGTGGGATCACAATTTTTAGATGTCTTTTTAGTATATACAGACATCACCTCTAGCCATTCCTCTATGCCTCTAGTTCTAGGATTACATAAACCTCAGAGGAATGGCTTTGATCGTGCTCGGTGGCGTGCACTTGGAGAGGCCTATGTCCAGCAGTGGACTAGTGTAGGCTGATGATGATGATGATGATAAGACTAATAATAATAAAACTGTTTCACAGATCATATGCACCTTTTCATTTTTAGCTAATGGTAGCGCCCAAAAAATACTTAAAGAAAATGTTAGGACATATGTGTCTCAAACTACTGCATCTCGCTGCATCAATGAAGTAGTAGAAACTTTAAACAATTCCAGCATTGTCAACAAATATGTAAGGTTTCCTCAAAACATGTAAGAAAGACAGTTTTTAAAAGAGAGGTTTGTTAATTTTATTAACTCACTTAATATACTTTTGCTTAGTTCGCTATATCTTCTTTAATTTATTGTGTAGATCCACCAGCTCCGCTGTGTGTGACTGCGAAGGTGTGGTAAATCTGAATGCTTCTTTACAACTGATTATTTATTAAAATGTTCAAATAAAATTTGTAACGCAAATTTTGTTGCGAACAAATTACAAAAACACAAATGTTGAAAAAATTTCCACGAGCAGGATTTGAACCTACACCCTTCTGACATTCCGGGTCAGGTGCTCTTCCAATTGAGCTATCGTGGTTCTAACCAGCCCGCCGAAATTATTCAACACTTTTTACTTTAAAAGCCAAAGGCGCCCAATCGGGTTAGTCCACCTAGTTATACTACTAGTTATACGATATAACAAAATAAACAAAAAAAATCCTAATAGTTATACTGAGCAGTATAACTAAACGGATTTGATTATTTTGGATCGGGTACGTCCATTTAGTTATATTCGTAAATAAAGTCTATTAAAATTTTTGGATGTTTTACGTTTTCACACATTTTATTTCAATTTAAAATAATAACATCATGTCAATCAATTGATACAGATATATACAGGGTGACTGGAAATTAGTGGCGGAGCCGTTAAGGGGAGGTAGTCTAGGGTTATTCCGACAGATATCACTACGAGACCTACCGTCCTTACTTAACCCTTTCCAAGATATTCCTACTTAAAGAGTGTAACCCAAAAAATCGTACAAAAAATTTTCAAATAGTAATAAATCCAAAAAAAAACGTGATTTTGGCCTACTTTTTTTTGTTTTGAAACAAAGATATTCTAAATAAGTAATATTAATTGTTAAATCTCCGTAACTGTCATTATTTAATGCAAAAACTGCTAAACAAAAACGGAAAATGTAAAAAAAATACTTTGATGGCTGATAAAACTTCAATTTATTAAAAAAAGTCACTCTTTATTATTACGTACAAAATAATTAAAAAACTTCTACGTTTCGTACCCTTTCGAATGAGATATTAAAGTCCAAAATCGGTTAAGGAACAATGAAGATTTGGTTAATGGAAAAAACCCATAGAGCCCGTGTAGAGTCCTTTGTTCCGAGAACAAAGGACTCTACACGCACGAGTCGAGATTGCCCCTCCCTCTTGCTCAGTCCGCTCTTACGGTTTACTGTGTTCGGATGTGCTTACTTTCTCTCAGTTTTGATTTTTCTAACGACTTGGCTTTTTCCTGGACTTTTGTATTTGATTCTCTTCCCGACAACTTGGACTGTTTGCTGTTTTCTGTGACTCTTTACGATTTGGCTGTGTGGTTTATCGGACCAATAATGGCAGGAAGAACATCGTTTAGTAACGAAGAATACGCAGATATTCTTTTTTATTACGGAGCTGCCAGAGGAAACGCTGAACAAGCTCGTCGTGAATATGGCGAAGTATTCCCTAATCGTCGACTGCCTGATGCCCGCGTATTCTCCCGAACCTTCCGGCGGCTGCGGGAGCGCGGAACCGTCGTAAGATACCAAGGTAAGAGAAAGTTATTATTATTAAAGCATGTTCAAACCAGAGATTTCTCCATACAAAATGTAGTTCCTTCCTGTACAGGCCACTCTACATTACTGCGCCGCCGCTAGTTTCCATACATGCGCTATAACAAGGTTTTGTTCTAGCGCTTTCGATAATTGTCCAGCTATAAAAATAAACCTTTCCTATCACTCTTATTAACGTGCCCTTTAATAAATTTTTAATAAATGCGGACGTTGAAGATAGAAATTATCTCAGAAGAATTTTATGGACTGACGAGTCCAAGTTTGATAAGGACGGCATTACGAATTATCATAATGCTCATTACTGGAGTGAACGAGCCATGGGTAATCCACACCTAAAAAGACAAAAAGGTTCACAGAGAAGGTTTAATCTAAATGTGTGGATGGGTATAATTAATAACCGCTTGATTGGACCACATTTCCTACCGCAAAACCTCGATGGGGTTGAATATGAAAATTTTCTGAGGAATGTATTTTTTGAATTAATGGAAGATGTGCCGCTAGAAACGAGGCAAAACATGATATTCATGCATGATGGCTGTCCGGCGCATTTTAGGCTAGCTGTGAGAAGTTGGCTAGACCAACACTTCCCCGACCGATGGATAGGTAGAGGTGGTCCAATACCATGGCCGGCACGTAGCCCCGACCTCACACCCATGAACTTCTTCGTGTGGGGTCGAATGAAAACTTTGGTTTATGCCACTGACGTCCCTGTACCAAACGTTGAAGACTTGCGCAACAGAATAATCAACGCAGCGCAGGAAATACAAAGGGAGCTTACAGACTCAAGGGTTGTTAAAACGGGTGTCGTAAGAAGAGCACGAGCTTGTATTAGAAATAATGGTGGGCACTTCGAAAATGAACTGTAGACAGTTTTTTATTTAATAAATTTTTATTCTTCAGTAGTTTGGTTTTTTCTTTCATTTTTATTATTACTCTTATCTTGATGGTTCCTTAATCGATTTTGGACTTTAATATCTCATTTGAAAGGGAACGAAACGTAGAAGTTTTTTAATTATTTTGTACGTAATAATAAAGAGTGACTTTTTTTAATAAATTGATGTTTTATCAGCCATCAAAGTATTTTTTTTACATTTTCCGTTTTTGTTTAGCAGTTTTTGCATTAAATAATGACAGTTGCGGAGTTTTAACAATTAATATTACTTATTTAGAATATGTTTGTTGCAAAACAAAAAAAAGTAGGCCAAAATCACTTTTTTTTTAGGATTTATTACTATTTGAAAATTTTTTGTACGATTTTTTGGGTTATACTCTTTAAGTAGGAACATCTTGGAAAGGGTTAAGTAAAGACGGTAGATCTCATAGTGATATCTGTCGGAAAAACCCTAGACTACCTCCCCTTAACGGCTCCGCCACTAATTTCCAGTCACCCTGTATATATCAAAATAAGTCTAATTAGGAGTAATAGGTTAGTACCTATATTACTGTCGCAATAAAAGCAAGAAAAGGGCAAGGAGTTCGAATAACCAAGAAAGCTTATCAAGTACTGGCTGGCTTGTAGCAAAAAGACAGAATATTTGACTTACTATTATAAATGTCAGTTGCAAATGACTGCTTGATTTGTTATCATATAAGTATTATTATGTGGTGAATTTAAAATGGAAGCTATTCCTGGACCGTCCCGGGCCCTCGAAGAAAACCCGCGTTTTATCAAAAGAGGACGGGGTTTGGTATTGTTTTTTAACGGTCATCAGTACTATAAAAATCGACGGTATAATGATGGTGCTTTTATCTGGAGGTGCTCAACTAAAGATCTGTGTGGCAAACAATATTGCACGGGTTCTCTGACTGTCAAAGTAAGTGTTCATTACTGCGGTCTCTCTTCTATACGTGACAAAGATTTTTTACTATGCCCTTTATACTACGTTAGTATCGTTGCTTGCTTATTCATGCCTATGTTCATGTATCGTTAGTACCTGTAAAAACTACACTAATTTATACTGTCAGCCTCAAAAGTACGTACATATATTTTAATATTTATACGTTTATTGTAATATCGGGCAATATAAAAGTTTACATGCAATTTTTTTTCAGCAAAGATACCTACTTTTTACTGTATAGGAACTTACTATAAATATATTACTAATATACTATCTGACTTGACGACCTCTTTAGCTTAGTTGGTAGTGACCCTGCCTACTAAGCTGGAGGTCCTGGGTTCGAATCCCGGTGCGGGCGTTTATTTGTGTAATTATTACAAATATTTGTTCCTGAGTCATGGATGTTATATGTATATAAGTATCTATATTTATTTATTTATTTATTTAATTTTATTACACGAAACAGATTTACAGTAACAGCCATTCAGTTTTTACATGGATTTAGTAAAATAGGTAGACTGCAACTCCACAGATACGTGTAAACAACATGCTTAAACTTTAAATCAAATCATTAATCTTCACGAAAATTAACCATACAATTATATGGCTAATTTTCGTGTCACAACGGAACTTTTTAACTACTACCAATTAACCACGCTAACTACTGGCCAAGAATTTGGTCCTCACCCAAGTCCGTCTTTTCAGAATGAAGAAATCATAAAATCCGTAATGCATAGTAAAGACTGTCAACCTAATTATGCGAAAAATGAAATAGAGCTCAAACTGATTGAATGCCAAAACAAAGCTTCCACCGACTTTATAAGTTCGATTCCAAATATTTACAAACAAACGAGACGGGAAATAAAGTCCCTAGGATACCATTTGGTTACTAAGGTACCAAAATATAAAAGTGTGAAAACTACATTATACAAAAAAAAGGAACGAAGCAGCAGGAGTGCCAAAATTGCATTGCCTAAAACCAGAAGAAGTAACCGTTCCCGAACGATACTCATCCATGCTCTTGGGTGATTATGATTCTGAAGGGATAAGAATTTTAGTGTTTTGCTTGCCAGATATGATAAAACACTTAACGGATGTAAAAGAATATTACGGCGACGGCACTCATAAAAGCTGTCCGAAACCTTTCGCTCAGATATATATACTCTGCACGGTGACTTCTTCAGTACTCAGACGGAATCGCGTATTTTGCCAATGGTGTATACCTTGATGTCGGATATGTCAACCGAAAGTTACATAATCATGTTCAGAATCATTTTGTCCCGCATCACAAGTTGGAAACCAAGTAAGTTTATGTTTGACTATGAGAAAGCGTCAAAAAAAGCTGCATTGAAAGTGTTCCCAGATGTTATGATTAAAGGATGTCATACCCATTATTCTGATAGCCTTTGGAGAAAAGCTAAAACACTAGATCTAAAAAAAAAAATGCGAAATGGCCTAAAAAAATTGTAGGGCTTTGTTGTGTGTTACCACTTCTCCCAAATATCCATATTCGAGAAGGATGGGAATATATTAAAGAAAAAGCTGCCAAAATACAAGATCTAATGAAAAAAAAGAATCTAACTACCTTTGTGAATTACTTCGAGTCTTACTGGCTCAAGAACGATGGGTTCACAAACTCATGGTGCGTATTCGGAGAGAGGCATCGCAGTACCAACCAAGTGGAGGCATGGCACATGAATCTTAACCAATCATGCAAAACCAGGAAAAATGTTAGTATTATGCAATTTTTCAAAGCAATGGCAGAAGATGGAGAAGATTCTATTATCAAAATTACGGAGATTAAGGGAAATCGACAAGAAAGCAGTATCATCAACGACGCCATGATTATGGACGCACAGATGCAATTAATTAACGGCGATATCTCAATAGCCACATTTCTAGAAACGTTGCGATAGTAATATTGGTACTAACCTATTACTCCTAATTAGACTTATCTTGATATATATATCTGTATCAATTGATTGACATGATGTTATTATTTTAAATTGAAATAAAATGTGTGAAAACGTAAAACATCCAAAAATTTTAATAGACTTTATTTACGAATATAACTAAATGGACGTACCCGATCCAAAATAATCAAATCCGTTTAGTTATACTGCTCAGTATAACTATTAGGATTTTTTTTGTTCATTTTGTTATATCGTATAACTAGTAGTATAACTAGGTGGACTAACCCGCCCATTCAATGTCAACAACTACCGTCACTAACATCCGATCATAATATTTTTACAAATATTAAAGATCAGTAAAGAAATAAGCAAGCTATTTATAAAATGTTCAAATAAAATTTTTAACGCAAATTTTGTTGCGAACAAATTACAAAAACACAAATGTTGAAAAAATTTCCACGAGCAGGATTTGAACCTGCACCCATCTGACATTCCGGGTCAGGTGCTTTTTTTTTTTTTCAACATTTGTGTTTTTGTAATTTGTTCGCAACAAAATTTACGTTAAAAATTTTTAAAACCGTTTTGTTTTTCTGAAATTCGCGCCCACAAAAAGCGGAGCTGATGGAACTACATAGTAAATTAAAAAAAGATCTCTCTGACTAAGCATATCGTATAATTACAATAAACTTTCACTTCACTTCACTTCACTTTAGGTAAGTTTGTTTAAATAAGTAATTATTTATTAAATTATGAAAAACTATAATAACTTGTCCAGCAGTGGACGTCTTTTGGATAGGATGATGATGTCATAATAATAATAAAAGTTAAATAACAGGTTTTATGAAAAGTTTATGATTCCTGCAGTAATTGGTTGCACAGATGGCACTCTTGTAGACATGAAGAGACCAGCAGAACATGAAGAACGGTTTTACTGTCGCAAAGCCTAACATGCAAGAAATGTCAAATTAGTAAAATTAACTAAAATTGTGCAAAAAAATATTCATAATGATCAAGCTTTCTTCTGATGTGGATCTTAATATTTTACACGCTAATCCATCTTATGGTGGCGCAACCCATGTGTTAACGACGCGTGCCTATATTTTAAGTTTAAAACGTTAATGTATCAAAGAGCGGCGCGCGGGGTGCGAACCGCCGGGGGCGGGGGGGGTCTCCTCCCCGACCAGTGCCACGACCATCAATGTGAGCGACGGACGCGCGCGCTGCTCTCAATATACCATACCCTACCTTCATTTCAAAAATAAAAAAGAATATTTCCGCATTTCCGTGTTTTCTTTGACCTGGACGCCAGAAGTAGCTACCATCGCCTACAAAGTGGTCCATTCGAGCCGGATAGTCAGTGCCAGATGACAACAAGGACTCCGCAAGCTGCAACCAACATGGTTAATACACGGAAAACCGCCAAACAGGAGAACGCCATCGTCACTCGTAGACTTCTGGATGATGAACCGTCGATGTCGACGCAAACACCTGTCCACGAAACACCTGTAAAAGAAGAAAACACAATTATTAATAAAACAATAATGATGAAGAGTGAAAGTGAAATAAGAAAACACATACAGGATAGGCCACCATCGACTTCCGGAATACCTAAATCGACGACAAAGTCTAAGCAAAAGTCTACTACTTCGACGGCAGCGCGCAGGAAACAGCTGGAACTGGAAGCAGCACAAGAAAAAGCTCGCATACAGATGGAACTTATAGATAAAAAGCTGGCAGCGGATATAGCTGCACTAGAGGATGATAAAAGCTACAGTCCACAATCGGAGGCTGCTAGTTTGGAGCAGTACACTACTAAAAGTGACGTCGAGAGGTGGGTGGACCGCAGTGAACTGGAACTGAGAGGACAACGTGTTCACAAGATGGACAATGTAAAGGATACGTTGAACTTGCCGCCGGAGACATCCGCCGGCCCTGATGGCTCAGCTCAGCAATTGGCAGCTGCAATCAATCAGCTCATCACCCACGCCGTCACCAATAATCAAAGCAATAACCTGCTAAGCCGCATTAGTACGCCGCGAGACCTACCTATATTCTCCGGCGATTCATTGGAGTGGCTACAATTCCAACAAGCGTACGAGGAATCGACCGAATTGTGTAAATTCAATGACAAAGAAAACCTATGGCGATTACGAAGATGTTTACGTGGTCCAGCGCGGGAGGCCGTCTCGTCGCTGCTCATCACACCAACAACTCCGGAAAAAGTGATGTCTACATTAAAACTACAGTTTGGAAACCCGGATATAATTTTGTCAAAAATAGTGAGCGACATAAAAAGGCTTTCAGCGTTGCCCCCAGATTATCACAAAGATATTATCAAGTTTTCTATCAAAGTGAATAATTATATTACTGCCGTTCGCGCATTGGGCAAAGATGATTACCTACAAGGTGTGAATGTGGCCACAATAGTACTGAGTAAGCTACCTACCGTGCTAATCTCGAAGTGGTCAGACTACAGCTACGCACAGCTCACAGATGGACATAGGTGCCGATTAACAATGTTGGCGGAATTTCTACATGAAGAGGCAGTGAAGTTATCTCAGTCCGGTGCTAATTTACTTTATTTCCGACCGGATAAAAAACAATATAACACGTATAGTGAACCGCCACAAACTGTATTAGTGCAAAGTACACAAACTGTGATTAGAAAATGTCAGTTTTGTAAAAAGTCCGAACATAAGTTAACTGAGTGCAAACGTTTTAAAAAGGCGCTGCGTAAGGAACGTTGGCAACACGTAAAGCGTTACGGCGTATGTTATAAGTGTTTGTTATCGCAACATGACAAGCTAAAGTGCCCCGCGCCGGTGTGTGACGTTGAGAACTGTGGACAAAATCATCATCGCTTATTGCATTACGTGCCTCGACAGAACTTAAGCAGTGCAGTGTCAGTGCCGGGTGTAGAAACTGAAGTGCAAACCGAGACTGTTACCTACATAAACACGAACAATTGTGCAGTGTTGCTGAAAGTCGTGCCTATAAACATTCACGGTCCAAACGGTGTGATTAGCACGACCGCTCTGCTCGACGACGGATCGACTGTGTCTTTGATAAGCGCGGCGCTCGCGGAGCGCGCGGGGCTGCGCGGCCGCAGGGACTGCCTGCGTGTGCGTGGCGCGTGGGACAACACCGAGCTCGTGTGTGACAGTCAGCTGGTTGATGTCCCGTTATCGGGAGCGCAAGGTTTGATGCATACTATTAAAGCGCGCAGCGTAAATGAACTTAATTTGCCAAAACAAGACCTAACTATTATAAACTGCGAAAATTATAAACATTTAAAATCAATTCAGAGTAAATTATGTATCGCACAATTTAAACCACAGATGCTTATTGGTCAGGATAACTACCACTTAATATTGCCTCTGGAATTCATAGTGGGTTCCGCGAACGAACCGTGTGCCACCCGTACTCCACTCGGCTGGTGTTTGCATGGGCGTGCAAGCGTCGCCTCGCCGCCGGTACAGTCAACACTATTAGTATCGAAAGCAACTAACGACAGTGGCTGGCGCGAACTACATGAGGAGGTAAGTCGTTTTTTCTCGGTCGAATCCATGGGCGTATCTGCCAAGCCACGGCAGAACTCAGAGGACATGCGTGCCCTGGATATTCTGGAACGGACAACGACCCTCAAGGACGCCGAATGGTACGTAGGCCTACCCTGGAAGGACGAAAATTGTAGTATGCCTAATACCTACCCTAATGCAATATCGAGACTGAGAGGAGTAGAACATAAGATGAAAAAGAACAACGAATATGCACAACGTTATAAAGAACGCATACAACATTTGTTTGATAACAAATATGCAAAGAAACTGACAAATGAAGAGGTAAATTTATTAAATAATAAAAAAACATGGTACTTACCTCATTTCGGCGTCGAAAATCCCAATAAAAAAAAGTTGCGCCTGGTTTTCGATGCTGCAGCTCAAGTTAACGGATTGTCACTGAATGATTACCTTTTGAAAGGGCCAGACCTACTACAGTCATTGTTTGGTATAATGCTTAGATTTCGCGAGAACAAAATAGGAATAACTGGAGATATTAAGGATATGTTCTTGCGCGTGAAAATAAATCCCGATGATCAAAACGCCTTTCGGTTTTTATTTAGAGACGAAAGTGACTCAGGTACTATTAAAATTAATATGATGACATCTCTTATATTTGGCGCCAACTGTTCGCCGTTCGTGGCCCAGTACATTAAGAATAAAAATGCTGAGCGATTTAAAAATTGTATGCCTCGCGCCACTGAAGCGATAATTAAGTCACATTATATGGATGACTACATAGACAGTGTTACAGATGAAAATACCGCTTCTACATTAGTTCAAGAAGTAAGTTATATCCATAGCCAAGGCAACTTCCACATAAGAAACTGGACGAGCAACAGTAAAACAGTTCTCAAGCGCATTCCAAAAGAAACCTTAGGTGAGGCGGCATTTAAGCTCAAAGCCGGCCAACAGAACGAATACCAAGGCGAACGAACACTCGGCTTAATATGGGAGCCACATAATGATTTATTAAAATTAGACATATCATTAAAAAACATTCCAGAGTGTTTAGCGAATGGGAAACAGAGACCAACAAAAAGACAGATCTTAAAGATAATTATGTCTATTTTCGATATCTTTGGATTTCTCGCACCAGTCACAATAATCGGCAAAATTATTTTACAAGAATGCTGGCAAGTAGATATTGGTTGGGACGACTGTGTACCTAATGACCTATACAATAAATGGCAAAAATGGATAAATCTACTCGCGTCATTACCTCACATTAGCTTACCGAGATATTATAACGCAGCCTGCATTGGTGAGAGCGAGATGGAACAAGCAACGAATTCTAATTCACCAGCGCGCGGCGGCGGCTACGCGGCGACCGATAGTTTACCTGCGTACGCTATAGATACTTACTTGAATCTACAGCTACATATATTCTGCGACGCATCAACCAAAGCGATGTGTGCGGTCGCCTATTGGAGATGGACTTACAATAACAAAGTGTTCGTAGCGTTCGTAGCGAGCAAATGCCGCGTAGCACCAGTGAAGACTACGACAGTGCCTCGCTTAGAGCTACAGGCTAGTCTGTTAGCTGCGCGCCTTGCCCATACAATTATAAGCGAACATCGAATCGAACCACAACAAAAAACCTTCTGGAGTGATTCGACGACAGTACTCCATTGGATAAAAAACAAGTCCAGAAGTTACAAAACATTCGTAGCTCATAGATTAGGTGAAATAGATGACCTTACAGACTCAAATGAATGGAGATATGTACCCACTAAGCTAAACATAGCGGACGTAGCTACGCGCGATAATTATGAGGTTATTATATCCACACTGCAATCCGAATGGTTATACGGCCCCGCGTTCCTCCGTAGTCAAGAGAGTGAGTGGCCTACAGATGTTGTGCAACAGCAAGTAAACAAAGCGGAATTGGAATGCATATTACTTGCAGTATCTGAAAGGGAAATGTATTGCATACCTGAACCTACGAGATTTTCGTCTTGGCTAAAATTAACTCGTGCAATGTATACAGTTTTAAAATTCATAAGTAAAATAAAAAAATCACTTACCGATGACTCGACGTTGATGGAAAGGGCTGAGCTAATTTTATTAAAGCAGTCGCAACTACAATTCTTTTGCGAAGATATAGCTGCAATAAAAAAAGGTGAACATTTACAAAAGGCTAGTAGATTGCTTACCTTGACGCCGATGCTGGATGATTATGGAATCCTAAGAGCTTGTGGGAGAATTAGCGCTGCCGTTGATATATTACCTGAAACAAAACAACCTATTATATTAGATGGGCGAGATTATATCACTAAATTGATTGTACGTGATTATCACGTAAAAGCCGCTCATGGAAACCAAGAGATGGTAGTCAACGAGCTAAAGCAAAAGTTTTGGATTATTAAATTACGACCTACCGTACGAAGCGTCACCTCCAAGTGTAATTTGTGTCGTTTGAGAAGGTGCAAGCCAGAGGTACCCAGGATGGGAGATTTGCCTGAAGCCAGGATGGCGCATCATCACCGCCCATTTACCTTCTGTGGTGTTGACCTTTTCGGGCCCATGGAGGTAACAATTGGTAGACGCCGTGAAAAGCGTTATGGGGTGCTCTTCACTTGTTTGACAGTCAGAGCCATACATGTTGAAATAGTGGCGTCACTTACCTCTGATTCGTTCATTATGGCTCTGCGACGAATGGCATCTCGACGTGGGTGGCCTCAACACTTGTTCTCGGACAATGGAACGAATTTGAGAGGTTCAGACACCGAGTTGAAGAAATCAATGGCACAATTGGACGACGATCAACTAAAAACCGAGACCGCAAATCGAGGTGTCAAATGGACGTTCATCCCACCGGTGAGCCCACACTGGGGTGGGGCCTGGGAACGCTTGATACGCAGTGTTAAGACGTCACTAAAAGTCGTACTAAAAGAGCGCGCCCCACGAGAGGAGACACTCATAACATTATTGGCTGAAGTCGAAAACATGGTCAACAGCCGACCTCTGACGCATGTTTCAGTAGAACCAGGGACCACTGAATCGTTAACTCCCAATCATTTCTTAATTGGATCATCTTCTAATTTGCCACGCCTAGGAGTATTTGATGACTCGGATACCTACCTAAGAAAACAATGGCGCATATCGCAAAGACTTGCTGATATGTACTGGCACCGATGGGTTCGGGAGGTACTGCCAGAGATGTTGCCAAGGAAAAAATGGCAAGAAGATCAAAGGTCTTTACAAGTTGGTGACCTTATACTAGTGGTAGATTCGAGCAACCCTCGAAATATGTGGCCACGCGGCGTAGTTGAAGCAATTTTACCCGGGCGAGACGGGCGAGTTCGAATGGTCAGAGTTAAGACAAAGTCAGGGACATTAACCAGGTCTGTCACACGCGTCATACGAGTTCCGATCGGTGTTGAGTGCTGCTGATGAAGCACTTGGGGTGGGCTATGTTAACGACGCGTGCCTATATTTTAAGTTTAAAACGTTAATGTATCAAAGAGCGGCGCGTGGGGTGCGAACCGCCGGGGGCGGGGGGGGTCTCCTCCCCGACCAGTGCCACGACCATCAATGTGAGCGACGGACGCGCGCGCTGCTCTCAATATACCATACCCTACCTTCATTTCAAAAATAAAAAAGAATATTTCCGCATTTCCGTGTTTTCTTTGACCTGGACGCCAGAAGTAGCTACCATCGCCTACACCATGCTAGTTTTATATTCAATTACAGTGCTATAAGGGATCACTTGGAGTCATTGACTAATGCAGGTGAAGGTTCTGCTTTTTTTTTTTTTTTTTATTAATGGTCTACAAAACTGGTTACTAGCTTAACTTAAAAATATCATTATATGTTAACAAATTATCGTGCGATAGCTGCAACCTATTACATGTAGACACAACATGAGCCAACACAATTCCAGAAATACGCTTGGTAAGTATTACGTTCAAAATCCAGTTAAAATTTCAGCTACGTAAAAACGATGCGTCAAAACGTCCCCCCCAAACCAACAGATTTAAAATACATATCTGAGTCACAACATCAGTAAGTTAATAAATTTTTACTATCTATGGCGATATCTCTTAAAAGTGCAGGGTTCTCGTGCAAATACCGTTTATGTGATAGTACTTAAGGCATTAACTACACTAATTTTACTTCACCTTCATATCTTCAAAATTGTTTCTCCTTCCGTTCCACTTCCTCAAGCCATACCTTGCGTTCTGCCTATAACCTAGCTCTTGTGACTCCTCTTCACTCAACTAATTTCATTTCCTATTCTTTTTCTGTGCATGCTGTCCGGTTATGGAATTTTTTGCCAGAGCGCATCAGAAGTGCTCGCACGTTGGAGTCGTTCAAAGGTCAGGTTCGGAGTCATTTTCTAAATTCACCTTAGCTATGTTTATTTATTTTATGATTTATATTGCATAAACTATGTTTAATATATTTATTTCCCTTTTCTATGTTGTTTTTTTATTTTTATTTTTTATTTTATATTATTATTATAATTTAGTTTATTTTTACTTGCACCCATTTTTATTTTCTTAATTTTATTATTTTTCGCCCAAGGTTGCCTGGAAGAGATTGCTTGTTAGCAATAAGGCCGCCTATTTAGTACTTTATCTCTTTATCAATTTGTCGGTATCTGTTTTTTCTTGTGTGCAAATAAAGTTTATTATTATTATTAGTCGGAGCTGCTCAACAGTAGTATAATGTATAAAGTAACTAATTAATTAAATGAAATATCATTTTGTAGTAATTTTTGTTATATTTTTTTTCATTTTTTCAACGCAACTCACGAATTAATCAACGCTATCTACTCTTACTATGTAAGCCAAAGGAGCCCTATTCAATGTAGACAACTACGTCATCAACGTAATTTTTCAATTTGTAATTTGTTTATAAATTTGCGTAAAATTATATGTAAATAATCATAAACTGATTCAATTTTTAATGTGATTCCGGATATGCTCAGCGTGCCTACCTAATGACTCCCATTGATAATACTCAAGAAAATAACTCCAGAAGCTTTATATAATAGACTTCACGCTACTGCCCGTAACTCCGTGGAAAGAACAATTGGTATTTTAAAAGGCCGATTTAAATGCATTAGTTCATAGGGAGGACCCTAACATAAAAGTGGCGACCGTGACAGGACTCAAGCGGCTCGTTTGCACTCACTGCCGGCCGCCGTCTCTCAGCGCTCCTCGGGGCCTTGCAACGTAGCAAGCATCACGACGTGGCAAGCATCACTAGGCCACCAGCCGGCGCATCTTGCTGAGCCGTACCAGCCCGCTGACGACGCTGCATTGCCAGGGAAGTGCCGTGAGCTCCTTCTAGTCCTTCCTCTTACCTAACTTAATTTCCCGTATTTTTGTGTGGTCAGTGTTCACCTCATTACAGTGACGCCTCATCAATTGGTGTATGTGTGACGCCGCCGTTTGGCGACGTAATTCTGCTCGCAAACTAAAGGCCAGTCTATCAGCTGTTCCTATTTCGTACAACCTATTTTTTAGTAATTCCTAAAATCATTCTTTCAAATAATTCATCTCAAAGTAATTAATTTCTTTCTTACGCAATGATTGTAACGTAACGTAACGTCCTTTATAGTTTCGCAATTTAAATATTATTATTTTTTTACTTTGCTCGCATTCAAATCTCTAATTTGCAACCTTTGCCAGCATAGCACGCACGCATAAGCATACTGATTGCGCTGTTTGGGTTCTTCAATTAAAAGGCTCCTTGCATTAGGTTTCAACAATTTTACTTTAGACTTGAGTACAAAAATGGTATCAGAAATGTGTATAAATGAAATGGTTCTACGTTGGGAGCTCAGTACGCAATGCCCCACCGCTGCACATATACCGTGTCGCTGACGTCACGAAGCGTTCTTAGGTTCTCAAACCCCTTTGGTCGTTGGTTCTCAACATCTTCCCCCCTTCTCGAAAGCTTCAGACTTTCGAGGATTTACAGTTGAAGGTCCATTTCCCGTTGACGACAGTGCGAGTGACGCTGTTGTAGAAGATGCAGCTGATGCTGACGTTGTAGGTGCAACTGATGATGACATTCTTGGTACAGATGGATCAATTGCTTAAGATGATTAAGGTCCCGCAGTAGGTGCTGCTGGATCAACTGTTGCAGATTCTGGTGCAGTTGAAGCTGATTGGAAATCAGGTAAACAGCAGAGGGTATGAACAGCTCTGCGAATGATGCCCTTTGATGTGTAGACGTCGGCGACTCTTGTTACTCTGTCGGATCCAGGATACAATTTGCTTATCCGTGCCATACGCCATTTCAACGGTGGCACATTAGGCTCCTTAATGACTACTAGATCACCCTCTTGAAGTTGTCGTTGAGCAAGACGCCACTTGAGTTTTTGTTGTAGCTCGCAGAGGTATTCGTTTCGCCAGCGGTCCCAAAAGTGTTGACGCATCTTCTCCAGACATCGATAACGGTTGAGCCGGTTGACGTTGATTTCCCGTAAATTCTCTGAAGGTAGCGACGTTAGTGGTCGGCCGATCAGGAAGTGCGCAGGAGTCAAGGGATTAAGGTCAGTTGGATCAGAAGATAGAGGAGTTATGGGTCTGGAATTAAGGATTGCCTCAATTTGTGCAAATAACGTTGACAATTCTTCAAATGTTAAATGTTTATCCCGTAATATCCTAGTCGTGTGGTACTTCGCGGACTTGACGCCTGCTTCCCAAAGTCCACCAAAGTGGGGGGAATAAGCAGGGGAAAATTTAAATTGAATGCCTTCATTGGCCGCGAAACCGGATATGTATTCATTGTTTTCCTTTAGAAATGTTTTGATGACGTTGTTTGCGCCAACAAAATTCGTACCGTTATCGCAATATAACTCTAAGGGCTTTCCTCTGCGGGATATAAACCGTCTTAAACAAAGAATGAAGGCTTCAGACGTGAGATCGCTTGCCACTTCAAGGTGCAATGCCTTTGTGGTAAAGCAAATGAATAAGCACATGTAACACTTTGAGATCTTGCATCCGCGACCCTTACGGTCACTAATATAAAAGGGCCCGGCGAAATCTACACCACTAACCTGGAATGGGAGACTAGGAGTAACTCGACTAGCAGGTAAGTTGCCCATTATAGGTTGGCAACACTTAGCCTTCATTATCTTACATAATTTGCAATTATTGACAGTACTCCTAGCTAATATTCTGCCTCGTATGGGCCAAAAATCGTTTCTTATTTCGCTTAATAAAAGCTGAGGTCCGCAATGTAACAGTTTATTGTGATGATAGTTAAATAGTAATTTTGTGAAGTTGTGATTTGTATCTAATAGAATTGGATGTTTTCTTTTATAAGTTTCAGCGGAATTTTGAATATGGCCGCCCACGCGAAGAATGCCATCTTCATCAACAAATGGACTCAACGACAACACATGAGATCTTGCTGGTAAGGATTGATTGGACTTTAATATTTTGATTTCATCCATGAAACATTCAATTTGATGCTGTTTTATTAAAACGGTTAAAGATGCATCTAGCTCATTAGAGGTTAGATGACCGGTAGTTTTAATGTTTTTATTTCTAACATTGTAATTAAATCGTAGTACGTAAGCTAAAGATCTTTGCAAGGCAGTAAAATTTGAATACCTTTCAAAGTTGACCACTCCACTAGGAAACGTTGAGATACTTGTATGTAATGCATTTAAAGATTGTAGTATAGATATTTTTTTTGAATCTGTTTTTCTTTCAGGTAAATCGGTGATGGGTTTCGTGTTATCTACCTGAGGCCACGAATCCTCTCTTAAGAACAAAGGGCCCTCCCACCATTGTGTAGCCGATAACATTAGTTTTGGATTTAACCCTCGAGACGCTAAATCTGCTGGATTTTTATCTCCTGGAACATGTCTCCAACTGTTCGGATTAGTAATCTCTTGTATTTCGCTAACTCTATTCGCAACAAAAGGCTTTAAATCGTACGCATTTGAGGACAACCAACCCAATACAACAGTTGAGTCGGTCCAGTGATAAATTGAGTCAATCTTACAGCGAAGAGCGTCTACCACCTTAGCACTTAGACGTGCTGAAAGCAACGCACCGCAAAGCTCAAGACGAGGTATGGTTGTAGGTTTCAATGGAGCTACCTTGGTCTTGGCACATAACAATCTAACTAATACAGTTTCAAACTCATCAATAGACCGAAGGTAGACTGCAGCAGCATATGCAACTTGTGAAGCGTCCGAAAATGAGTGTAACTCGACTACTACTGCTTTACGAATTATAGTACATCTAGGTATTTCAATGGTTGACAATTGACTTAAATTAGTAATAAAATTTCGCCACTCATTTTCTAAGGTGCTATCCACCACATCATCCCAATCTAATTTTGAAAGCCACAATTTCTGAATGATTATTTTTGAAATTATAGTGCATGGGCTAAGCAAACCCAAAGGATCGAATAGTTTTGCGGAAGTGGATAATATTGTTCGCTTGGTTACAATTTTATCAGATTGTATGTCAACTGGGAATCGTAAAGAGTCGCTAGATGGATCCCAATTCAACCCTAAGACACTCGATTGAGATGCTAAATCTAAACCTTTAGGTGATGAGGCCCCTGTCTCATTTTCAAAGACAGACGGTGCATTAGTTCGCCATTTACGCAAAGGAAGACATGCAGAACTAAGTGTTTCCGTAACTGACTGGATCATGGTACGTAACTCCTCTTCAGTCTCAGCATTAGCCAGAAAATCGTCAACGTAGAAGTTCTCTCTAATTAAGGTAGCTACCCCAATGTCCGTACATTCCTTAGAAAGCTGCAACAGACATCTAGTGCTCAGAAATGGAGCAGATGCCGTGCCGTATGTAACTGTGTTCAATTGATACGATTTAATTTGCTGTGACGGATCATCACGCCATAATATCATTTGTAGGTGTCTTTGCTTTGGATCAATCAGCGTCTGACGATACATTTTTTCAATGTCCGCTGTCACCGCGTACGCATGCTGTCTGTATCTTAATAGTATGGAAAATAAGTCGTCTTGCACGACTGGTCCAACATGCTGTATGTCGTTGAACGATATTCCAGTAGACGTCTTTGAGGAAGCGTCAAAAACCACACGCAATTTAGTTGTTTCACTATTTTGCTTTAGTACAGCATGATGTGGAAGGTAACAGCCAAACACTGGTCGGGCAACTTCAGTCATATGGCCTAAACGTTCATATTCGTGAATGAAATCGAAATATTGCTGTTTAACTATGGGTCTCTTATGTAAATTTCGTTCTAATTGCAAGAATCTTTTTTCAGCAATGTTGTATGAATCACCTAACAGATTTGTTGAATCCTTTAATGGGATTTGAACACTAAATCTACCGTTGGCTGTTCGACTAGTAGTTTCATTAAAAGATTTTTCACAATAATCGTTTTGATTCTGTTTAACCTTAGCTGGAACTTCTTCAAGTTCCCAAAATTTAGATATTTGTTTACTTATATCTTGAGAGAAATGACACTGTGTTTTATTGCAATAACTGTCATAGATGCTGCTCTTAATAGGACCAGCTACAATCCAGCCCAAATGAGTATCGTGCAAAATCGGCCTATCTGGTCCCAGACTCACCCTAGACGTCTTAAGAACATCCCAGAATACATCAGCGCCCAACAATAAGTCGATATCAGCTGGTTGGTAAAAATTGGGATCAGCGAGTTGTATATACCTTGGAATGCCTAGCTCATGTTCAAGTACGGACCCCTGTGGCAGCTTGTCAGTGATATAAGGCAATACAAAACACTTAACTGATATATTAAAAGAATTATGTAACGAGTTTAATTGTATGTTACAATATTCAGTTACATTTATTACAGTATTACCTAAACCCGAAACACACTGGTAAAGATCCCTACTCTTATGAGAACCAATCTCTCTTTGAGATCTTGCACTAATAAAGGACGATTGACTGCCACAGTCCAGTAACGCTCGCAAAACAAAAATTTTATTATTACTTGTCACCTTGACCAACGCTGTTGAAAGTAAAGCTTGATTGGTGGAGACAGCCGACATGGACACGGAATTTAAGGGACTGGGCAATGCTGCAACGTCTTTGCAGACGTCTTCAATGTTGGTTGAATCAATTTGATTGGTATTATTACTTGTCCTCAAAGTAGTACTACATGAAGCCTGATCATGCGTATTTTGTAATGAAGTTTGTTTGTGTAGTAAGGTATTATGCTTTCTTTGACACACTCGACAGCCACCCAGCTTGCATTGATAGGGCTGATGGCCACTACGGAAACAATTGCTACATAACCTTAAGGCTGAAATCTTAGCGATTCGCTCTGTAACAGGCATTGATTTGAATTTAAAACACTCGTACACCTTATGATTTAGATTACAGATGTCACATTGCCCCTTGGACGGTAATACCGAAGATGCAACAAAAGATTTAGGCAAACTATGGCGTTTTTCAAATTTAGAAGATCGTCGAGCATTTATTGTTTCCAAAATTGAAGCTCGTTGACGAAGAAATGTATAAAAATCTTCCAAAGAAATGGGATCCTTATTGCTCCTAAATTCCTCCCAATTCCTGGCAGTCACACTGTCCAGCTTCGCCGAGGCCATGTACACGATTATAGTATCCCACTTGTCAGTAGGTTCACCCAAAGAATTCAATGCGCTTAGATTTTTAGACAAAGTGTCAATTAAATTATGAAGGCCGCTGTCAGTTTCCCTAAGCAACGGTTCTATAGAAAATAGACATTTAATATGTTCGTTAATAAGAAGACGTTTGTTATTAAAACGCTCACATAGCAATTGCCAAGCGATCGCATAATTACTAGAAGATACGGTCACTGAATTAATAATGGAACTAGCCGCACCCTCCAAGTATGACTTTAAATAATGAAATTTGTTAATGTTCTCAATGCTATCATTATCATGGATCAACGAAAGGTACGTATCCCTAAAGGAAAGCCACTTATTAGGATCCCCGTTAAAAGAGGGAATCCTTAGAGGAGGTAGTTTAACGTTGCTATTATTTTTTGAGCTCGTGTTGGATGAAGATTCATGTTTACACTTATTTGCAAAATAGTCTAATAAAGATTGAGCGCGCGCGATCAACTGAAAAAATAAATTTTCTGTAGTTTCTCGCTCTTGCATCTGTTTAGTTGTATCCTCATCCAACATTTCTATTTGCAATTGAATCTCTTCAAAACTGCCCGAAAGTTCACTAATTTTATTCGACCTAAGTCGTAGTTCGTTAACATTTAATGTACTGGTCTCCTTAGAGTCCATAAGAGGCGCCAAATATTTTTCAAACAACGTTAATCGAGCTCGAATGTTAGCCCTTTGCTTAATGAGGTCGTTTAACTTAGCCATTTTTGTTGGCGCAAACACGTATCACAATCACGAATAAGTTATGATTATACACTAGTGATTCAGCAAGTGAAAAACAACGAATACGTTACGGCTTAGCTGAGTAGAACGTAGCACTCAATGCACCACTCACGCTGATAGCAAACCGGTTTCGACAGCCGATGCAGGCGCACGGCGAACGACACAGGGCGGCACAGTGTTCTTGTTGGAACGCACCTCCAGTTCACTAGGCCAACTCAAACAGGCGGCCCGAGTATATTCACAACTTGATTGGCCTGAAATAGTCGGCAAATATCTTTGAGAGGATGCTTAAACTATGTCTTTGTTAGTGGGCGATATGCACGACTAAGATAACTCGAGATCTAGAAGCTGAAAACCTTGACACAGTACGATGTGTCTAATAGGTGAAAGTTTTCCGTTGTAAATAGAACAATTTTTTACAATGTTTATGCCTTAACAGTGTAAATTAATTTGGTTTAATGGTATCGGAAGGCTTTAATAGTGAAATTATGCATTAAACTTGAACAAAATTTGTTTTGTAATTAATATTTTGGGATGTAGGTAGGACAACTATCGGCTTACTTAACTTGAAATGAATTGACGACGATACTTGCACAACTTAAAGTAGAAAGGATTGAAAGTAGATAATAAAGGATAAACGCACTTCCCTCGGAATCAGTGGCTGCAGCTGCTGGCTGGCGGTGTCCGTTGGGATGGGTCCGTCTCCGAGCGATCCAAACTGGTGATCGCTTTGTATTTTAGACTATTGTTGTATCACGTCGGGGTCACCAAATGATTGCGCTGTTTGGGTTCTTCAATTAAAAGGCTCCTTGCATTAGGTTTCAACAATTTTACTTTAAGACTCATTTGGTCAAGATACTTGACTGAAGCTATTCTAGAGTATATAAAGGACAAAAAAAACATCCCTGTCAAAACATCATCAGGCAACCAAAACCTCTTTGACGAGCTTAAGCAGATGAACGAGGGCAACCCGACTCCTACCGTTGAAGCCAAAGAGGATCCTCAAGCACCAGACAACTCCCTTCACGAAGATCAACACTGTCAACCGTGTGACTCTGAGGAGTCCGAATTTGAAGATGAAGAGGTCCCAGAGGAAGCAAAGGATGACAAATTCAACAATCTGCCGGCTATGAGATGCCCAAAAGGTCTTTACATTAGCACGCTCCGGCCTCATTATCTCAATTGTTTATATACAACCGACCGAGACTCATTCCCAAGGAGGTGGAATAAGTTAAGGGTTAAGGATCCTATCCAAGCTTGGCACTCCCTGAACCAAACAATGATAGTATTTACCAATAGGAGGTGGGGAAATTGTGGAATCCATATTGAACCCGGTGAGACCATAGTCGACTTGTATAATTTCCAAGATCTCAAG
This sequence comes from Eudonia mercurella, assembly GCA_963082485.1. NCBI lineage: Eukaryota > Metazoa > Arthropoda > Insecta > Lepidoptera > Crambidae > Eudonia > Eudonia mercurella. The sequence continues at coordinate 357,346 of CAUJAO010000025.1, forward strand.
ACTGCCATCGTGGGAACAATTCGTGAGTATTACGACCCTGAAGTCAATGAAGAATCAGAGCAAGAGTCTAGACCAAAACATCCTCAACAAAAAGTAGAGAAGGATGATAAGCTCGAACTTGCCGGGATTGCAAGAAGATTGGAAGAGGCGATAAGGGTCCTAACTTCTAATACCGTGAAAACGACAGGAAGAGAAGTACATGCTCCTGCTGCATCCATTCCGGTGGGACCCAAGTTAGGAATATCATCTTTCAGTAATATAGAAGCGCCTAGTGGACTCTATTCGATCCCTCAATACGATGAGGAAGAACTGGTCTTTGACTAATTCACTACGTGTCTCTTGGTTTAGAAAAAACCGAAGTCGAACGTTACCTTCTTAACAGACAACACTGACACAAGACATAAACAAATATTTAATCTTAGAATTTGTCAATGCATCCTCGCTCCCAACTTACAACAGTGTTGTTATCTTGACTTCTTTTTCACTAAGACAAGCGTACAAGGATATCACCAACAATTTTACTTTAGACTTGAGTACAAAAATGGTATCAGAAATGTGTATAAATGAAATGGTTCTACGTTGGGAGCTCAGTACGCAATGCCCCACCGCTGCACATATACCGTGTCGCTGACGTCACGAAGCGTTCTTAGGTTCTCAAACCCCTTTGGTCGTTGGTTCTCAACACATACCTTTATTTTCATGCAATTTTATTATTACTAAGTTCGCCATCGCTATTATATCGCCTTAGCTATTCCGCCATTTGCAATTCTCTTATCTCGCACACCCAGCACACGAGGCGCGACCCGCGAGGCACCCAAGTGGCTCGTTTGCACTCGCTGCCGGCCGCCGTCTCTCGGCGCTCCTCGGGGCATTTCGTCGTGCCTCGGCCGCCTTCGTCTCTCCGAGCGCTCGCGCAGCGCGCACCGCGCACCCTCGCGCGTCCGCCGCTTGCAACTCTGGCTGGATTAGTAAGGAGCGTAAGCCGTTTTTTGCCAATTTTAGTATTTTTTTGGATTCCCTTGCGGTTTTCTCGATTCTATTAAAATATAATTATCTTTCAATTGGTTTTAAATTTAATCTTTAATAATAAACTCACAAAATGGTTGACGCAAGGCCTGCATCCTCCGTTGATGCTGAACTTGCCCAGTTAAAAATAAAACGTAGTTCCGTAAAGGGACAAATCTCTAGATTTAGTAATTATTTGTCAAAAATTGACGTAGAGAAACCGCTCGAGGAATTAAAGGCAAAGGAGTTATCCTTGAAATTAACTAGAATCATTGAACTACTAGCGAGCTTTGATGAGCTGCAGACTCGCATTGAAATTACCAATAGTAATAATTTTACTGCTGAATTTTCTGAACGGGAAACTATTGAAGATGATTTCCATTTATCCATTGCAACTGCACAATGCATACTCGACAAGGCCGCATCAACTGGTGAAAGCTTTCGCCCTCATCAATCTGAATCCACTCTGAGCTATCATCAGTGTGGACCAATGGGCTTTCAGCTACCTCAGATAAAAATTTCTAATTTTTGATGGCTCTTATTACAGGTGGATGGAATTTAGAGACACTTACACGTCTCTCATACACAATAACGATAAAATTGACAATATACATAAATTCCATTATCTCAATTCTTATTTCTTTCGCCTCTCGAGTAGTTTGTAACCTGGAGGTTTCAGCCGTCAATTATATTGAAGCCTGGAACCTCTTGTGCGAGCGTTATGATAATAAAAAACAGTTGATAACTAACCACTTAAACTCTCTTTTTAACATTGATCAGATATAGCGCGAGTCCGACAAATCCTTACGTTTTCTAAGTGACCACGTAACAAAAAACTTACGAGCACTCAAAACACTCGGCCAACCAGTTGAACAATGGGACACTGTGGTCATTCATTTAATGTCAACGAAACTAGATTCCAATTCTTCTTTGAAGTGGGAAGAACATAAAACTAAACTTCCTGACTTACCCACTTTAGACAATTTTAAAATCTTTTTAAAGGAACGCGCTGATATTTTAGAAACACTGTATCGAGCTAGAACAGATAAACAACTTAAAAATCAGCAAGCAGACAGACAGAGGTGCTGAGGACCTCACGCTCAAGTTAAATTTCAAACTAATAATTGCTAATAATTTATCAGCAGTTGAATTAATTGATAGTTATTCCATATTGTTCGACAAGTGCTCGTAATCTACTAGTTTGCACATTTTAATTCTGATAGACCAGACGATGACAAGTTGCCAAGACATCCGTGAATAAGTGGAACATTGGAGTACTTTACTTACATTGGAGCCTGAAGCGATTGTTGGTTTTGATGTCTAAGTCACATGCCACAACCCACCACACTGGCAAAATGCAGATTGATGGAGTTTAATGTCTCAATCACATTAACATAAAAAAAGTCTAGGAAGATTACCATCCAGATAAAGTTACAAAAATAATAATTGCTTGTTGCGTTTTGCATAATATATGCAATCGTGCAGGAATGCCCGCTCTCACATTGCCTCAAGACGAAAGACTCCAAAAGTCTCAATTAGTTGCTCAGTTGCAGGAAAGACTTAATCCAGATTTACTACCTCACTCCAATTTAACTGTTGGGCAGTCACGTAGCGACAGTTGGTAAACAGACTGGCGTTCACGTCGAACTTAAAGGCACTGTTCTGATTGGCAACTAAGGAGGTAAAAACTGTAATTAAAAGAATGAGCAGAGGTAAATCTCCTGGGCATGGTGGGCTTAGTATCGAGCACCTGAAATATGCGGGTGAACACCTGCCGAGGGTCCTGTCCCTTTTCTTCAATTATTAGCCACTCATATTTGCCTGCTGATCTAATGAAGACTAATGTTGTGCCCATTGTGAAGAACAGAACAGGAGATGTTTCAGATATGGGAAATTATCGCCCAATCTCGCTCGCTACAACGATAGCTAAGATCTGACACAGACACAGATCTGAGACAGTATGCTTGACTCCTGCTTGAAAAAGTACTTAAATATTCATGACGCTTAGTTTGTGTTTCAGCCTGGACTCTCCACAGAAAGCGCAATACTAAGCCTCGAGCATACTGTCCAATATTACACGCAGAATTTAAAATACACGCAGACAAGCTGCAAACAATGCTATGAGGCAAATAGAGGAAGTAATTGTTGATAGGAGCGAGGATCAAGCAATCACATATGACAGAAATGTTGGTGTAGAACCTCTTGGCTGGTTTTACAGTCACGCCGCTAGACGCGCCGTTGGACAGCGCGCTGTTGGACAGCGCGCGTTTGAACAGCGGTGCACCATAAAACGACATTAGTACGGCGCGTTTCGCTGCTGGAGACAGTCGTGTACAAACAGATACAAAATGAACGGCAATGCGGTTAGAGTACTGGCTATTTACTTTTTATGGAAAAAAAGGCAACAACAACGTCGAAGAACAGTAGGTGTTGATCCTTATAACGCTACAAGGTTACTGAGAGGCGAACACGTAACATCTTTCTCTGATTTACGAGAAAATAGTTATAAATTTTATAAATATTTTCGCCTATCAACCAGCAGTTTCGACGAATTACTGTGCAAGTTAGAGTTTTCTTTACGAAGATCCAGCATACGTCGCATCCCCATAGCTCCAGTGGAAAAATTGGCGATTACTCTAAGGCATGGATGCACAGACTTATTAAGACTAGGGGCCACTCGGGCAAATTATGAACTGATGGTGGGCCACCAGAAGTATAGGTATATATAGGGAATAGAACTCAATATTTTCGAATGTACGAGAGTATTATTTTTGCTGTCGGCGGGCCACCAGTATTCGACCGGCGGGCCGCATGCGGCCCGCGGGCCGTAGTCTGTGCATCCCTGCTCTAAGGTAAGTGAAATAAAAGAGTAGGTTTTGTAATAAATGATAATATTTGTTTGGCTTATTTTAATCACAGTCGTATTTTAACCCTTAACCACCTAGCGTCGGTCATAGCGACTCCAGCGTTGCATTTGTTTCGAATATATCCGTCACTACGCGATCAGTGTGCTTGTAACTCCATGTACCTTTCCCCCTACCCCGCCAGTACCCGCTCTGCGCTCGACGAAGACATACGCGCGCGCGTTCCGCAAAAATAGGTAATTATATTTCGCATGCGGTCATGGTGACCGATGTTAGGTTGTTATGTTATTTTTATTACAATCATGTTGATTTTGTTTTCGCAGGTTTAAAATGTGTGAACGTGATCGAAATATTCTCAGATGGTTAGAGGAGACTGACTCAGCGTCAGAGGATCAGATAAACGTGCCAGAAGTAATAAATGAAGACTGCAGTGATGTAGAAGATGTTCCAGTGGACCATGTGATTGAAGCAGACTCCCAATCAGACTCAGAAATAGAAGGTAATGACTTAGAGCAACAGCAGGATATCGGCGAAGAAAATGGTGACAGTTCGCCAAACCGGACCTCATCTTCTGATGATGATACTCCACTGGCAAGATACCGAAACTTTTTCGGTAAGAATCGCTTTCGTTGGTCTGCTTTTCCACCAGCATCAAGGTCAAGGACCTTGCAGCATAACATTATACAACAACCACCAGGACTCAAACGTGCATACCAAAATGTTTTACACAGAAATACGAGTCCTTTGGATTTGTGGAGGTTGTTTTTTACAGATGGTATGTTAGAAGAAATAGTAAAGCATACTAATGAAAAGATTAGGAAAATCAGACCTAACTACCACATCAAAGCATATGTTCAAGACTTGGATGTGATAGAATTAAAAGCTTTCATGGGTATGCTATACTACACAGCTATTTTCAAAGAGAACCATACGCATTACACAAGTTGGTACAGCACTGATGGGACGGGCCGAGAAATTTATCGCTGCATCATGAGCAAAAATAGGTTTGAAGTGTTGCTCAATTGCCTTAGATTTGATGATGCAAACACCCGAGAGGAACGCCGTAGCAGCGATATAGCAGCACCAATATCTCAGCTGTTTCAAATGCTGATACATAACTGCAAAGCAGTTTACTCTATCGGTAGCCTCGCATGCATAGACGAAATGCTAGTAGCTTTCCGTGGTAGATGCATTTTCAAAATGTATATACCAAAGAAACCTCATAAATATGGTTTAAAAATTATGTGCATTACTGATGCAGAAAATGGATACCTTCTGGATGCCTACCTCTACTTGGGAAAGGACTCTGACAGCCAAGGTTTACCAGTTGAATACCAAAGATTGAACAAACCTACACAAGCGGTTTTGAGACTGATTTCTTCGATTGAAGGTACCCACAGAAATATAACCACAGATAACTGGTTCACTTCAGTAGAGCTCATGAACATCCTGAAGCAAAAACAGCTGACGCTTGTAGGTACCTTGAAGAAAAATAAGCGAGAAATCCCGCCTCAATTTCTTCCAAACCGTCGTCGTGAAGTAGGGACTTCCATTTTTGGATTCACGTCAGATGCGACATTGGCATCTTTTGTTCCGAAGACAAACAAGTCTGTACTTGTTTTATCCAGCATGCATCATACTCCAAGTGTTGATCCTAACACGCAAAAACCTGAAATGATCATGTTCTATAACAGCACTAAAGGCGGCGTGGACATGTTAGATCAGAAGTGTGCTAATTATTCAACTTCCCGACGAACGCAAAGATGGCCAATGGCTATATTTTACAGGATGCTGGATGTGTCTGGAGTAAACGCATACATCATAAGCAAGATGAATCAAGCTCAGACAAAGGTGCCTAGGTTCAACTTTATGAAGCAGTTAGCTGAACATCTTGTCAAACCACATTTGGAACGCCGGGCGCACCAGTTCGGATTGCAAAGAGAGCTTCAGAGTGCTATCCATCGAGTACTGAAATTGGATCAAGCACCCAGCACATCATCGACTGACAATGCTGAAAAGTTTGAAACACGTAAAACGTGCTTCACGTGTGACCCTAAAAAGAAACGCAAAACATATCACAAGTGCTTTCAATGTAAAAAGCCGATTTGCGTTGAATGTTCTCAAAAAATGTGTGTCGATTGTCGCCAAAAATTGTGATTATTTGCGGGTTGTGATTTTATGTTAGTTGTGATAAAATTATGCCATAAATGACTCTATGAAGGACTTTATATGCCTAATTTCATAAAAATAATTGAAAATTTATAAAAAAACTCATTCTTCCTACTAAGATCTCATTATAATAAAAGTTATAAAAATTTGTTGTAAAGTGTAAAACATAAGTATAAGTGTTGATTATAACTTTAAAATTCGATTATAAGTTAAAGTTTTGTAAACTTAATATAAATAAAAAATACTGAAAAATATTATAGTCTAATAATTTCTAACAATATATAGTTATTTAAGTAATTTGACTCATATAAAACGCAAGCGGTCACTATGACCGACGTTAGGTGGTATTGCGACTTAAATACACGTTAGGTGGCTAAGGGTTAATTACAACCTAACACACTTATTCATAAATGCTGATTAAACCTATTTTAGTTAAAATGGTCTTAAAATCGGAATCTTCTCTTTCATTTTGCAAATGTAGAAAAGAAACAAAACACTTGTAAAACCTATATTAATCTCACTCGTTTTTAATGAATAAGGGCATTATTTTAAATCACAGTGTTATTATAATCATTGACTTATTTTAAATCACAGTCTTATTTTAATCATAATCTTATTTTAAATCACAGTCTTATTTTAATCACAGTCTCATTTGAATCATAGTCTCATTTTAATCAGTCTTACTTTGTAGCTAATACTTAATCGCTAACGCCGTTAATGAGGATCAATACTAGGCCGACAAATCAACTCGATATAGATGCAGATTTATAGAACTAAGATATTCATAACATTAAGCGTGTTCAGAAAGAAAGTGGGTAGCATGCGCCGATCTACAAGCTGCCGGCCGCCGGTTGGCGCTTGCTGGTTTGGCTATTTTGATAGAAACTCGGCGCAGGCTACCTGCTTTTTTTCTGGTCAGTGCAAACATTTTTGTTCTACCATAAAAATTGACAAGTACTTGTGAGGTTCACTGGTGTGTGTATAGTTAGAAGGAACACCGAATGATTTGTTGGTGTGTCTATGTCAAAGTATTGTGACAAGTTAGTGTGCCTGCTATCTTGACGTCAAGCTAGCAGGCACACGAAGCCTGGCAACCTGACAACTTTGCCCTTTCGGAGCGGCATTGCCTCCCAGGCAGTAGCATTTTGATTTTTGCGAAGTAGTAATAAACTTTTTAAAATAAATCTGTAAAAACTAACTAATATCCTTATTGATCCTCATTATCAGGATAATTTGAGTTATTATCGCCAGTCGGCGATACGACATTTGATAATTCTACTGCAGATTCATAAAGCTGCTGTTGAGGTGTAGAGGTGGTAGCATAGGCATAGGTATAATTATGAAGTGGCAATGTTTGAGTTGTGTAATTATAAGTAGAATTTGCGTTCACACTAGAATTAACATTATTTTCTGGTGATGAAAAGCTAGGTGTCGTAGTCGTTGGAGCTGAAATCCCAATAAGTAATTCTAGAACCTTTGCGCGAAACTGCAGCTTTTGATAAGCTCTTAAATTACTTAGAATCGGACCAAGAGACTCAAAAAATGACAAATCATCAGGATTGAGGTTGGAAGGGGAAGTATTTTGGTTAAGCAACGTTATTAATTCGTTTTCAAAATTTGATTGTTCTGATTTACGTTTATTCATTCCACTACGTTTATTCCATTTGTTTTGACTATTTTCTGTGTTTTCCTGTGGTCTATGGAGCTGAGATGGAGTACTCAAGTTATTCGCTGATGTGGCTGTTTCAGTCAAATCTTCAGATACGATAGACTGATTATCGCTTAATGATTCTGTAACTTCATTTTCTGAAATACGATCAAGGAATGTCATTTGGTCGAAAAATAGATACTTCTTGTGTTTTGCAGCGCTTCCAGATGGCGTATTTCGCATATTCCCTTTTGTTCTGAAATAATTATCTCTGGCTGATTTCCATCGATGGCGTATTTGTTTATCTGCAATAAAAACGTATTTTTTTAGGTATTTACCTATATACTAAAATCAAATGAAAATACTTTTTGTTTTCAGGTTTTTGGCAACGGGCAGTACTTTCTCCGATTTATCTATCACATACAGAATGGGAATCACTACTGTAGCTAAGATAGTAGATGAAGTTTGTTCGACTATATGGGAAAAACTGCGTCATGAATGTGTACCTGAACCAACTACAGAAATGTGGCAGCGCATAAGTGAAGAATTTCAGTTATATGCAAATTTTCCAAATTGTTGCGGGGTGATAGATGGTAAACACATACGTATAGTAAATCCTGCAGGTGGAGGCTCAATGTTTTATAATTATAAACATTTCTATTCTATCGTCCTTTTGGCAATGTGCGATGCGAACTATTGTTTCACCTATATTAACATAGGTTCTTGCGGGAAAAACTCAGACTCTACAATATTTCAAGAGAGTTCACTATTTCAAAAGTTACAGAACAATAGTTTGAGGTTGCCAGGTGTAAAGCATCTGCCGGGCACTTATATAACAGTACCACACATAATAGTTGGTGATGGTGCATTTGGTATATCCAACCATGTGATGAGACCTTATGTGCGATCCAACATGACTCATAAAAAGAAAATATTTAATTATCGCTTAAGTCGTGCTAGACGGTACATAGAGTCGACGTTTGGAATAATGTCCAACAAATTCAGAGTATTCCATACTCCTATGAGTGTCAGTTTTCCTATTGCAAAAAAGATAGTTCAAGCCTGTTGCATATTGCATAATTTTATTAGAGTACGGGATGGCTACAACGTTAATCACACATTAAATATAACGGGATTGACTGATCTAATTAACGACCCAGATCATAGATCAGGAAACACATTACGCGATATATTCGCTAATTACTTCGTATCACCCACTGGTAGCGTGTCATGGCAAGATAGATCTGTGTTCTGATTTTATAGTTGACACCTACCGCGAAATTCAAAAATGGAACGAAACGAAACGCAGTAATATCGTCGTGGCCTATTTGATTTACCTACCCAATTAATATTTTTCACTAGGTGACCCGGCAGACGTCGTACTGCCTCAATCGATAAAATTTTCATATTTATTCACCTTTTAAACCTCCTCTGGACTTCCACAAATAATTCATAACCAAAATTAGCCAAATCGGTCCAGCCGTTCTCGATTTTAGCGAGACTAACGAACAGCAATTGATTTATATATTTAAATAGATTAGAATTTCTGAAATTCGCGGGCGGACAAAACGATTTCACTTAATTTTACACTAGGTAATAAGTAGCTAATGTGACTTAATTAAGGTACCAGACTCGTCGGTTACACTTGACAAACGATCTTTAAAGTTAATTTATATCTCTTATTGTGAACTGAACACTAAAAGTGATAGAATGTTTTAATGGAGGATGGAGGATTTCGTTTGTGCAACTAGCGGTAAACATGTATGTAACAAAAAAGATTTTATTAATAAATGTTTCTTACCTAAGTCTGTATTGAAATTTTCACCACACAATTCCTTTCCAATTTCTTCCCAGGCTTTATTTTTTGCGTCCTTATTCTTATAAAAATCATCGGCCGGGTCCCATAAACATCTTCTAATTCGCACTTCGTCAATTACTCGTCCCGTATCGATGTGATTCATTTTGTACACAACAGTACCTAACGGCACGTCTCAACGGCGTCAGACTAAAACGCACAATGGCCGTAGAAGCGCACGAGCGGCGCGCGCTTCGACCGCGCCGCGCGAATAGGACGCGTTCAACGAACTGTTACGGGGCGGGTCAGGAATAGCTTTTTAAAAAAAATACTTTTTATTGACACGTTATTTATTACTTAAAAATGGACAGATCTATGCCCGACGGAGGTCCAATCCAATCTACTGTGGAAAATTACTACAGCAATAATTATGCTTCTGGTTTCCTATTGCATTGACGTAAATGCAATGGGAAACTCAGCGATTTAATTTTGTATAGCCAATAATGCTAACTACGATATAACAACCCCCCCGTTAAGATCGATCATCACAACTCAAGGTGATGAGAGATTACCCGAGATGAGTCTACTATGGTTGGACTTACGTTGGCATTACAGGTTACAGAGACATAAAAATTACAATTATAATAGTAACTTAATCTATGTATGAATACACAAAGACACAGTCTACTTACTAAGAACAATCGGAGATAAAATGTTGAATCGAGATGTTGTTATAAATTACAGCTTACAGATCAAGTGTTTTCGTAATAACAATATTTCTTCGTGTAGGAATTGGGGACATCCTAACATTAGCCTCCTCCGAGGAGTCTGATAAATCTTTATCTACTGATGCATCTCGATGTATGGTCATCTGGGATGCATGGGTTTTCCTTGACTTCGTGTTATTACATTGGTTATAAATTCGAATACAACAAGATGACGAGCGTTTGCAAAATATATTACGATATCTAAAAATTAAGTATATTAAGATTAGGAGGCTGAGTAAGTAACTGAGAGACATGTAATGTATGCCGTAGATCTCAAAATGAGAAGCATTTTCTAATTTACTTAAATCCTGTTCAAAAGAATATAAATGGACACTAGCGTGTAACAGAGAATCTAGATTGTTTATATTGTCTAATTTAGTGAAAGGTAATTTCTCCAGAGTTTTATTAACCTTCGATCGCTCACAGCAGTCATCTAATAATATGTTAAAATCTGAGATTTTATTAGAAACATTGCCTATTGATGTTTCGCCGACGGCGGTGAACTGTAACGTTTTATAGAATGCTTTACAATTTCTTGGCAATGATAATACACCAGTCCCAAATAAGATGACATCTGAATTTACATCTCTACTACTACAAGTGACATGGCATTTCCCTGGCTCTGATTGTACAAATAACCAGCGATTTAAACTTAACTTATGAAATAAATCGATTGACCCGTGTATCAATTTCGTAGAACACGCATCTGGAAGTCTGTTGACAACTTCACTTAATAAAGTCGTTTCGCACGTAGGATTCGCGATCACTGAAAATACATTTATAAGTACGCACACATAACACTTGTCACTGATAGTCTTGCACTTCTCTATGTCTCTTATCAGTGAGTAAAACATACGATCAGCTGTTATTGCTACGTACGAGCTAGACGGTTCAATGAGAATAAAGGTGTCAGGTTTCGATATATCATATGGGACAGGTAAAGGAATTACATTATAAAGGTCATAGACCTGAGGTAATACTAGTGGAATCTTAATTATGATAATAATCTTATTTAGATGATAATAACATATAAGCTTAGATATATCTATAAGTTCATGTATATTTTGTAAAGTTAAGGATACAGGGAGCTCATAATGGCTAGGTAGACTATTCCTATGCTTATCTAATTCATTATATAATTGATGCGGGCTAAGTACAGTCGGATGCAAAACGTTTAGCTTTGCGAATAAAATGGCATTGTTAATGTCGTCAATGTCAAAAGATAAGGTTAATATTATAGACTCTAATGAATTTAATAAAGAACTAAGTTGCGACTTAATATCTAACTTATCATTAGAATTTGAAACGGTCTCTAAGATTTTGTGGATGGTTTCCATATTTCTTAAGAGATGTTTCTCGTTTTCGTCGACCTTGCAAATAGAATTATTAAAAGATGAGATAGTAGATTTGATGACATGTATGTTGTCTTTCATGAGATGAACGAGATGTCTTTCATCCGTCTGTACATCATTGATAGCCTTTGAATATTTTATTGCATCTTCGGAATCTAAAGTTCCAAAAATAGTTTTCAGTAATGATCCACCGAAATCAATGAGAGCTCTTTTAAAACGGTTATTGGGTCTCTCGTTTACAAGTAGATACGATATTGATGAGAATTTGTTTACGTTATTAAGATGTTGATTTCTTAACGCGGAAAGCGAATTGATACAGTCAGTCTGTATCTTAGAGGATACAAATGAGTTACAAAATACGTTAATTTTCTCAATTAAAAATTCGACTTTATCTAAATTAGGCTGTACGTGACTTATATCTATATATGCTATAACATTCCAGTCACTATTTGTAAACTTAACATCTAAAAGCTTATCAAAGTAAAGGCCAGGACTACTGACTATGGGCGATGCAAATTCGCACGTGACCGACGACAGCGCCGATCTGAAATGAAATAGTAAACAATCTATAAATGGTAGTTACGTCACGTGACGTCACTAGCTGGTTTGATCTCGTCATAGTGATGACGTACGTGCTTACGATTAACGAGCAAGGTAACCGTATGTTTCCCATTTAGTTTTATAATCTTAAATGGACCTTTCCACACCGGGGATAAGGCCTTGTTTTGCTTATGATGGCAGCGGACATACACCAGATCATTGACTTTATAAGTTATAGGTTTAGTACGCGAATCGTAATAGGTTTTAGACTTTTCCTTAGATGACTGAATATTTTGGAGAGCCTTTTGGCGGCTATAATAAAGTCGGTGATTTAGGGCTCGGATGTAATCTGTGTATGTATTGGTATCGAGAGTATCGATACTGGTAGGTATATACGGCTTATAACCGAATAGCAACTCTAAAGGCGAGTAACCCGTCGTACTGTGTACGTTAGAGTTGTACGCAATCATAGCGCTAGGAATGTAAAGGTCCCATGTATGTTGGTTTTCGCCAATATATGATCTGAGATACTCCTTAAGAGTAGAATGGCTCCTCTCAAGGGCACCGCACGTTTGAGGATGATATGGAGATGCGAATACGTGCTTAATGCTGAAAAGTTTTTCCAGTTGTTTAAATACATCAGAGCAGAAGTTGGTGCCCTGATCGGAGACTATCATTTTAGGAATTCCCATATGGGAGATGTAGGTAACTAGGGATTTTGCTGTTTCTTCAGCGGAACATGATTGCATGGGATACGTCTGGGAAAATTTGGTTAAATCATCTTGTAAAGTGAGAAGAAATTTAAATTCGCGTTCGTGCGTTTCAGGAAGTGGACCGACTAGGTCGAGATAAAGTTTTTCATTGGGACGAGATGCTGTGGAGGTTACTATCATAGGGGCCCGATTGGTCTGTCTTAAAGGTTTATTGATTTGGCAAGAGCGACAGTTCTTAATATAATCTTCGATATCTTGCCGCATATTTTTCCACCAAAATTGAGATTTAATTCTCTCGAACATGCGTGAGATACCGGGATGACCGGCAAGAGGAGAGTCGTGGTTATCTTTAAGAATTCGTTTGACCTCGTCAGGTGTTGGATATCTTATGGAATTACGATAGATGTTAACTTTAATATTTGTGTTATGAAATAAAAACGATATAATATTGTAAATTTTGGTATATGATAATTTACTAAAAGGATCTGTGAAGTCTGGTAAGGCGATTTCTTTTTCCTCCATGTACCAGTACTTGATCATATCTCGATAATCACGGAGAAGATTAAAAATATCTTTATATGTCATTTCATCAAAGTGATTTAATTTTACGAATAAATGAGTAAACGTTTGTTTGTCATTGGACGTAGAATAATAAGTGTGTAACTCGCGTTCAATAGTACGAATGTCTGGCTCACTTGTGGAAGCAATTATGATATCTTGACAGTAGGGTATGGATTCATCTAAATCAACTGATGCTGGATAAGCGATCAGTTTGCACTTTGTCTTAAGTAAAGACTCGTTGTGCTCTTGTATATCAGTGTCAAATGACACACCGGGTTGTTTAATAATTTGAAGAAACTGTTCGTAAGTTTCCGATATAGAAGGTAAATTATGTGAGTCATCTTCGTTATCAGATACTAGTGTTGGGTTACATATCATCGAGTTATCTTCGTTGTTTAGGACGTTTACAGGAAAACGGGATAATGCGTCTGCGTTAGCGTTTAGTTTACCCTTTTTATACACGATTTCATGATCGTACTCTTCCAGCTTCAGGCGCCATCTAATGAGCCTGGAGCCGGGATCTTTAACATTGAAAAGCCACACAAGTGGTTTATGGTCAGTTATTATTTTAAATGTTCGACCGTATAAGTAAGGACGGAAGGTCTTTACACCGAATAGAATAGCTAAGAGCTCCTTTTCTATAGTAGAGTAGTTGCCCTCGGCTTTGTTTAATGTGCGCGACGCGTAAGACACGGGCTTATCTTTGCCAATTTCGCCTTGCGATAATATAGCGCCTACTGCATAGTTAGATGCGTCGGTGGTTAGAAGAAAAGGTTGCTTAAAATCAGGATACTGAAGCAGGGGTGCTGAGGTTAGTTTATCTTTTAGCTGGATGAAGGCTTGTTCTTGATCGTGCGACCATTGGAAGATAGCATCCTTTTTTAGCAAAGAAGTTAATGGTTTAGTTATTTGGGAAAAGTTATTAATGAAACGGCGATAGTAACCGACTAGGCCAAGAAACGATTTGATGTCCTTAGGATTCCTAGGAATCGGAAATTGAGTGACGGCTTTGATTTTGTCAGGATTTGGCGAGACGCCCTTGTCTGTTATTATATGGCCTAGATAGGCGACTTCGCGTCGTAGAAACTCGCATTTATCTGGCTGTAGTTTTAGGTTGAACTTTCTCAAGCGTTCGAAGACTAATTTAAGTTTTAAAGTATGACTCTTGAGGTCATGGCTGTATATAATCGCGTCATCAAGATACACGTAAGCGTGAAGACCCTGAAGGCCAGAAAGAGCTGTATTCATTAGCTTTTGGAAGGTGGAAGGGGCATTTTTCAACCCAAATGGCATCCTTGTAAATTCGTAGTGCCCGGAAGTGCTAGAGTTCGTATTGACAGTGAAACCAGTTTTAGGAGCGTCCTTGGAACTCATCCTGATCTGATGAAAACCACTGGAAAGATCCAGGGTGCTTAAATATTTAGAATGTCCTAATTGGTCCAGAATGTCTGTGATAAGAGGCAGGGGATAGCTCTCTGAGACAGTGACGTCATTGAGGCGGCGATAGTCTATAACTATCCGCCATTTCTTTTTACCTGAAGCGTCCATCTTCTTAGGTACTACCCATACTGGGGCGCTCCATGGCGAAATAGAAGGACGTATGATGTTTTGGTCCAGCATCTTACGGATCTGAGAATCTACCTCTTCCTTATGACATTCGGGGAACCGATACGATTTAACATGAATGGGAGGCGCGTCTCCCGAGTCTATAGTATGTTCGATTGCGTTTGTGAATGATAACGGCTCGCCTTCCATATGGAAGATGTCAGTGTACTGTGAGCAACACGCAAAAAGTGACTCTCTTTCTTCAGAGTTTAAGTGAGAACAACGGATAAGGTTTAATACCTTCTGTACTCTATCGGATGCCGCGTAAGATACAGAATTTACAAATTGAGATGAATCAGTGGTAACGCTTTGAGATTCGATAGGCGTTAAATTTACGGTATAGTCTTTGATCTCAATTTCGGAGTTTGTAGTATTTAAAATAGTAACGTTTATTTTTTTATTTGGTTTGATATAAACGAGACAATTAGCGACATAAACACCATCACTTATAGAATGGTCTAATAATAAACCTTCATTGTTTTGATAACATTCAGGCGAGTAATTAGAGACCGCGCACTCGATAACGGCTTCGGCTCGAGCGGGAATAATATAGGTTGGCTGGATATAGTTCATATAAAGGCTTTGCTCGTAAATATTTATTATATTTGAATCATAGTCTATGTTTGCTTTAAAATAGCCTAAAAAATCGCTACCGATGATACCATCATATTCTAGGTAAACATCGTTGTCGACTGTATGAAATTTATATGTATAGGTATCTTTAGGTAGGATAAAATCCATTTGAAATGTACCTAGGGTTTCCGAGCAGGATTCTGTGTTATTAATTCCTTTTATTTTAACTATCTCGCGAGACAAGTCGGGTGCTTTATGTAAACTTGATCGTTTAACAAGACTAATACTGGCTCCCGTATCTAGAAGGAAACGAAGAGGTTCTGTTGAAAAGCTAGATTTTAAGTAAACATGAGGCAAAGAGATTTTTTTTAGAGATGAAGAGATCTCGTAAACTGGAATCATTAGACTGTTCTCAATTTGACTCTTAGGATAGCGCGATATAGAGGGTCCCGGAGATAAATGGGACCTTTGACTCAACGAAACAGGGACTCCTTGGGGAGTATGTTGAGGTGTATTTTTTTCTGGACTCAACGAAACAGGGACTCCTTGGGGAGCATGTTGAGGTGTATTTTTTTCTGGACTCAACGAAACAGGGACTCCTTGGGGAGCATGTTGAGGTGTAATTTTTTCTGGACTCAACGAAACAGGGACTCCTTGAGGAGCATGTTGAGGTGTAATATTTTCTGGACTCAACGAAATGGAAGCTCTCGGAGGAGCATGTTGAGATTTATTATTATTAGGGCTCGAGGAAACAGCGGGTCCCGTAGGACGATATCGAGACTTATTATTTAATTTAGACTTTGTTGGAAATACATAGGTGCCTAAAACACTCGGTAAACGACGGCACGTTTCCGTAGACCGAGGGTCTAGTTTAAATCATGATCAGACTCGCCGATATTTTCGCACGATATATAAGGTGTCGGCGACGGTGCCGACCGAGTCGGCGGCTCGTATGTAACGTGATGCGTATTGGCCGGTTGGTTATAATTATTAGGATTCTTATTCGCATTATTATATTTTCGTTTACGGCATTCTGTTATGTCGTGGCCCTTATTTTTGCAATATCTGCAGAAGGCTTGTGAACCCGGATTATTATTATACGAGTAGGAAGTTGATGGCTTAGAGTCCGAGAAAACGCGGGGCGGAACTGCGCGCTTTTGTCTAGAGAAGCATTCAGATTCCGGATGCCCGATCCTTCCACAGATTCTGCATTTTGGCCTTGTAACAGTTTTAAATAGAAGATTCTGAATCTTTTCTTCTTCCAGGGCTATATTTATAGCGTCGTTTAATGATTTAGGGTTTCTGCACCTCACATTGTTGCTAAGGCGCGGATGTAGCCCCAGAGAAAAGGAGAAAAGCGCCAGATCTTCCGTCATCGCGATGCGTCCGGATAAATCCTTTTTTAAAGATTCGGAATTGTAAATCTCTGCCTGTAAATCTGTCAGGCACCCTTCAACGCGGAGCGAAAATTGCGCAATGGTTTCGCTTGTCTGTTGCTTACACGACTGTAGGTCTAGCAAAAGATGATTGTAATGTTTTCTTTCGCCAAAATTTTGTTTAAGAAAAACTTTTATCTGATTAAAATCTTCAAATATTTTGTTTGAACACGCGATTTGGGCTTTACCCTCCAGACGAGATAGGATGAATTTGGTCAATAAAGTTTTTTGACTAACTGATGCTAGATCTAGAGCATTTTGGCAATTCGTGAGAAAAGCGGTGAGAGTTTCGCGGTCTCCTTTGTAAGGACTTATAAAATTACATAACACATTAATTGGAAACTGTTCGCTCATTGAAAACTCCGTACTGGCACAGCTTTTCTTCGAATCAGTAGACATTATAATAAAAGTACTTACTTGTTACAACAATAATATATTTATTTATAGATGAGGATAGTAAGTGTAAAGGATTAAGTTATAATTATTAAGGATTAAGCTTGTTTAAAGGACGCACACTGTATTTACGTGTAAACGATAAAAGTTATAGGTGTAAGTATATAGTAAGTATATAATGTAAAATTGTAAGTATATAAAGTGATCGAAGGTAAGTGTAAATAAAATATTAAGGTAATTAGGTAAAGATTAAGAACGTAGGAAATATGATAAGGTAAGTATGATATATCGACTAACACACGATAGAAAAATAAAACACTTTGAACAAAGATTGTAGCTATAACAGACAATATTATGTTTTACTTACAGAGTCAGCAGGATCCCGAAGGAGTTGAACATATCTGCTGGAGCAACGCGTTCACAGGATCACAGTTTCGGTGGTGCGTTAGGAAAACGCGACCAACGACAGGAACAACGGCGGAGACAACCACCAGCAGCGATGGAGACGAGCACCGGCGGTGGTGGGAATGACCACCAACAGCGGCGATCCGACGTGAGTGGCGGGTGGCGGCTCGTGGCAGCGATAGCGTCACTACAGCGGTGACGGCGGGGCAGCGCGCCAAAGGGCGGCAGCAGCAGGGGCGGCACACCAAGAGGGCGGCAGCAGCTAGGGCGGCACGCCAAGAGGGCGGCAGCAGCAGGGGCGGCACGCCAAGAGGGCGGCGGCGTCAAGGATGCGGTGGCGGCGGCGCGACTGACGCACCGGCGGGATACAGCGGTTGTCTTTGGGGAGCTGGTCGCTAGGCTGACTGTCGCGACTCAGCCACAGGAGACACACAGGAACTTGACGAAACGCGGGGAGTTACGCTCCGGAGACGGATTGGCACGATAAAAATATTATAACGGTTATAGAGTTTTACGCGACCCGTTGATGGAATACCAGTGGTACGGAAACGACAAATATCAGCACTGGTATCCCACTTCTGACACCACTGTTACGGGGCGGGTCAGGAATAGCTTTTTAAAAAAAATACTTTTTATTGACACGTTATTTATTACTTAAAAATGGACAGATCTATGCCCGACGGAGGTCCAATCCAATCTACTGTGGAAAATTACTACAGCAATAATTATGCTTCTGGTTTCCTATTGCATTGACGTAAATGCAATGGGAAACTCAGCGATTTAATTTTGTATAGCCAATAATGCTAACTACGATATAACAGAACGGCGCTGCTCAAGCGCGCGAATTTGAAACGCTACTAATACCCCAATACATATCCGAGCGCGCGCGCTCCGACGGCGCTGCCGAAACGCGTGACTATAAAAACAGCCCTTTGCTTCACAGGCGGACACATATTCTGGGAGATGGTCCTGAGAGAAATATAATCTCAGAAATAATGTTTTCAAGAGAAGTAAGTAGTCTCCTTTATCAAATTTCTTTTTATATAATTGCCCTGATACACTATGGCTATGGGCCATATCTTCGTTCTACTGTACGGTATGACAAAAAAATTGTTTTGAGCTCAGAATCCACTAAATAGTCAATCCCAATTAGTTTTTCAAAAACATCTTTAGTGTTTTATAATAGTATAGATAGATATGGTAACAATTTTGTGTTTTCAGATTCCAGCGGATGTATTAGTTTGTATGGGATGCTGGAGAATGGTCCAGGAGTTACGAGAGACCCCAATATTATCGCAGTACCAGAAACAACATTGCGATTAGATGAAATCACTCATACGACACATTCAAGTGCACACAACAGGGCGTCATTACGTTAAATTTTTCGTCAGTTGATTTATTGGCTCTTTGGCTGAATGGATAAGACCGCCGCTTATGTTCTACTCACAGGTCCACGGTTCGAACCACCAGTTTGTAAAATAACAAAATTGTCTTTTTGTTGGAATTAAACAGTTAGCAGAATTTATTTAAGATCAATCAACGAATTTAAAAATAAATCAAAATGTGTTATTGAAGTAATAATCATTGTTACTAGAGATCATAGACGAAGCCCGCAGACTTACATATTACCTACATAAATTTGAAACATCTAAGTGTAGATGTTTCCGGAATGATTGCGGAGCGCCTGCAACGAGAATATCACATAAGACCATTCCATGGTTAGCTAGCATTGTAAAAATATTATCACCAATGTTTGAATATAACTAAAGTACCGATTATCGGGCGAAATGGATCTGCCCTGCGTGTAACAATGTAACACGTCGTACGAAATCTAACGTTAACACCCCTGTTAGACAACATCAGATACCGACATGCAACGATTCCATGAACATGTCGCTTGACAATATATTGTATATAGTGACGCGCGGCGGGTCCAGGTGTCTGCTACAAATAAGAGTTGTTTTGCAGCTGAACGTGGCAACGTTACCATAGAAAAAATTAGTGCATTACTTGATCAAAAATTGCAAACAACTCTTTCCTCTGTCATGAAGGAGTTGCGTATGGTGATACAGGAAGACGTTAAGAAACTTGTAAAATCTGAAATAAGCACCTTCGCGCGAGACAACAAGTGTCGCCAACTATTAAGATGACGCCAATCATAAACAAGTCACTCCTTGAAGAGCCAAAGGAAGAACCGCTGCCTGTAATTCACGTCTAATGACGGTCAACACTTAACCCGGAACATGCACAATGCATTTAGACAATGGGCCGCCTATATTGATAATAGAACATCATTGTCAACCCTTAATATATCAAACCCTAATTAAGATAAGTATCTGTCCAAATCCCAATCATAATTGCTTCCTTTATTGTGAGACAAGGAACGCCTTGTCACCCCCGAGTATCAAACCCTAATTTAGATAAGCATCCTTTTAATCTTCGTCTCGAACGTCATTCAGTAAAGACCCATACATCTCATCTCTGTACATTTTTATTTGTCTACAGTTTAAATCCTGCAAAATCAGTGTTAAAAGTTATATCAGTGTGTGTGTAGACCCGAAACCTACTTGATGAAATAAGTGCCGTGAACTAATTCTGGAGTTTGATTAAGATATTTCAAAAAAACTTGAACTAATTCTCGACTTAGAAAAATTTCCGAGGGTAAACTGTAAAAGTGACAGTGCATAGTGCGAGAATAATTAACAAACATTCTACAGTATACTCTAATCGTTTTTGAGCCACTGTAATAATAACACGATCTTATTTTGAACACAGACTGTAATGATCGGCTGGTGTAGTGGTACACAGCATCAATAACTTTTGCTGTTTCGCGAGTGTCATGGTTCGATCCTGCTAATCATACATAAATTTAAAAAAAAAAATTTTTTTTGTTTTTTTTTTGTTTCCTGTTTAGTTTTTTATTATTTTTTTTTTGTTGTTTTTTTTATATATATACACTTTTTAACGTGGGACCTTAAAATTAATTACATATTAAAATACATACTCCTGTGTGATTCTTCATAGCAATCTCGACGACAGTGGAAGTAGTACTATACTATCCCAAAGGCGCATTGATAGCTTGCCCTTTTCGAGTTGCAATTTGTTCCAAGCTGTTATTTTCAAGTTACAACATAACAACTAAGCTTGCTAAACATGTCAAACACGTCAAGCTCTTGGGGATGCTGCAACAGTGATGGAACGGGTGACGATTGTTTCATTGTTTGTAAGACTTGCAACAAAAAGTACCATTTTGCGTGCGTGTCTATGCCCGAATTATCGGAAAAATCTGAAAATTGGAAGTGCCCAACATGCACAAGTAAAACGCCGAGGACTACAAAAAAAGACACTACACCCATTCGTAATGTGTCCACGTCCAGAGGCAATAAAAGGGTCGCTCTTAATTCGCCACCCGCTCCTTCAACGTCTAACGCTGCTGTTACTGCGAATGACGTGCGCACGATTGTCCAGGATATATTTAAACAAGAACTCGATGCCATGTACAGGAAATTGAACGAGTGTATGGTGAGGAACCTTAACGAACAACTTGCACCAATTAAAGAAGAAATGGCCCATATCAATAATTCTATGTCATTTATGAATGAACGATTTGATAATATTGAAGCTGAACATCAGGTTGCTGCTAGCACTATGAAGGACCTGAAGTTTGACTATACTAAGCTGAACAACACTGTAACTGGTCTTGCTGGTCGCCTAAATTATCTTGAGCAACAGTCTAGATCTACCAACTTGGAAATTCAGTGTGTCCCAGAAAGCAAGAATGAAAACTTAAACGTCATTATCTCCCAATTGGGAAACTTTCTTAATTGCAAGATAAATGAGACCGATATAATGAACTGTACTCGTGTAGCCAAGATCAACAACGCAAATACTCGTCCCAGGTCAATAGTTGTCCAGTTCGTCTCTCCCAAGATACGCGACCATGTTCTTGCTGCTACCTATAAATTTAACAAGAATAACCCAAGTGACAAGCTAAATTCAGCTCACTTAGGCTTTGCTGGTGAGAAGAAGCCTGTTTTTGTGGTCGAACATCTATCTCCCTATAATAAATCCCTGCATGCTGCAGTTAGACTTCGCGCGAAAGACAAGGGTTATAAGTATGTTTGGGTGAGAAGCGGAAAAATTTTTGTTAGGAGGAGCGATGATTCGGGTTATTCGTTAATAAGCAATGATCGGAATAGGTAGAGCTATTTTTGGTACTTATGATAGAAATTTAGTTTGTGGTAATAATATGGACATACCCTACGTCCCGGAATTTAAAAGTGAATCCCGGGATTTCATTTTAGTTGAAAATTACTTATCTAAAAGCTTATTAATTCTTAGGAAGTTAAGCCACCCATCGCGCAATGCTTACAATAAGGTGTAAGGGTGAAAACACAGTGTAGAGCGCGACATTGCCGAAACAATCACCAGTGGCATTTGTCACATGATTCCTATGGCATAAATTTGACCGGGTATTTAGTTTTGCGAAATCTGCTGGCCACAAAATGTGTTTTAATAAACATTGAAACTTGAATTGGATTAGGTATTAGCAAAATAAACACAAAGACTGTTCTTAAAAATTGCATTTTTATTTGTTTATTGCGTACAATAAGTTCTAATATACTACCAGAAACTAACATCAGTCCAACAAACCAATCGCAATACATCAGCAAACATAATTTACAAACTCATAAAATAAAAAACATGCTTTATTAAAAAAAAAACGTGTGGCAGTCGGGGACTGCCGCGGTAAAGCTATTGCATAGCATTTTTTATCAAATTATGCAACACGCTAGTCCACACGCATACGTCTAGCCGCACGCACACAAACACCGTGCCGAAGTCTGCCGAACTGAAACGACGTTAGACGAGCACGGCTTCCGTCCATGCACCGCTCTGCCCCCGTAAGAGTGGGGGGTGTTAGGTTCACTTTTTCGTTACGGAATTTTTGCTTTCGGTCTCCATGCTCAAGGCCCGCGATAAAAGCTATGCAATAGCTTAAAAACAATAAAAGAAATATTTGTAAGGACCGTTTAATCTTTTTTAATCGTTTATCGTCTCCTCATTTTCATGTTCGGTTTCACTGGAACATTGACCATGGCCCGAGTAATTAAAATAAATTACAATCAGTTTTTCTATATTTTCTAATTTTAATCTGTTTCTTTTAATGTCTAATATCCACTTATACGTAGAAAATGAACGTTCGACATCTGTAGAAGCTAAAGGCGCTGATTTGTAGGGCAAAATTTCGTCATTTATTTCATTACTAGATAATATTTCACTATAGGCTCTAATTGTGTCTAGATCCGGATTTCTATTCATAACATTTTCAATTTTGTCTTTTATTTTATTTATGTTACACTCATTTAATGCAGCTCTGACTTGGTCAAGAACTAATAGTGATTCACTAATTGTTAAATTATGTTTTTGCAACTCTTTTAAGGCAAATGGAATTATCATAAAATAATCAACTATATATTGTAATTGCTCTTGTATATAATCCTTATCTAATATAATTTTAGCGTTTCGGATTGCATTTGAATCAGAGTTGCGCAAATGAGACAAAACATTTTTAATTTCTTGAAAATACTTTGAATAGTACGAGGCCGCCTCCAACCAAGTGCCCCACCTAGTTATAACTGGCTGTGGAGGTAGAGGTAAATTGGGATACATTTCTTTTAGAATTTTAACTCTACTTGGGGCTTTTAAAAAGACTTTTTTTACATTTGCTATTAGCAAGTCTACTTCAGGGTACTCTGTCCGTATTTGCTCGGACACGCGATGAAGAGCGTGTGCCAAACAAGTAACGTGTTTCAATTCCGGTAAATAATTTTTTAATCTACGACCCGCAGCTAACATGTATGCTACACTATCAGTACATAGTACCAACACATTGTTTACTTTTGTTTCGAACGAGTCTTGCCACAGATTTTCCAAACACTCAATAACAAAGTTTGCTATGTTCTGTCCATTTACTACCTCAAGCATTTTACATGCTATTAAATAAGGCCGACCTGAAAAGTTTCCATTTAAGGGTTTTACTAAGAAATGAACTATATAACGGCCTAAAAAGTCGGTTGTCTCGTCCAGCGATATCCATAATTTCTCATCTTTGACCGTTTGATAAATGGATGCAATCTTATTTTCATAAAACTTGCTCAGATACACTTTTCGTAACAAGGATTCGTCAGGAATTTTATTCTTAGTGCATTTGCAACAACAATTACAGCACATATATTTTTGGAAAAAGTCCTTGAATGCAGGATTTTTTAATTGCGACCATGGTATGTTGCATATGATTAAAAACTGCATAAGGTCGAAGTAAAAAATCTCTGCAGGTAATTTATAGGTTCCTTGATGTACGGCGCCTTCAATATGCCTTTTTACATTTGATTTTTTGGTCGATATATGGCTTTCACACTTTGTACAGTATATTGTACAACTAGCCGGGTCGTAAATCAGCTCAGGATAATTGCATATCCACTTCATAACTGTTTCAGCCTTGACCGAAGTCATATTTGAGGTGAAGACAACCTAAAAATTAAAAAAAGATCTTGGTTTTTATTCCGCTAGGTAAGTGAGAAGAAAAATATAGTTTAAAAACATTAAATATTGAGGAAAAAATGACAATAGAAAATTATCTTTCAATTTAAAGCTAAAAATGTCAATCGACTCGATTATTGCCTCCTCCGCTCGATAAAGCTCCTCTCGACTTATCTAAGGTCTGGAAGAAATCCCGATGTGGGATAAGCTCGCTTTTGCATTGTAATACTGTATTTTCCTTTATTTTATTTTTGTTACTGCAATAAAGAGTTTACATACACGCATACAATCAACCAACGGTGACTGCTTACTATCTGGTGGGCCTTAAGCTTGTTTGCCACTATAGTGGTATAAGATTGCCAGAAAAAAAATATTAAAAATGTCATTGTTAACCACATAGTCCGATATATGTATACCTATGTCCCATTTAAATAGTACGTTAATCTTCTTCAGTAGCATTTGGAATCATTCCTATTTTATTGTGATCGTATCAAAGAACTCCTGTGTTAAAACTATAAATTTTCATAACATCAACATCACAAACATAGATAAACATTCTACATTAGTAAAATCTAGTATTAATGTAAATTTAAAATAAATTTTAATCACTAAACTTACCAAATAGAGCACCAACTTAAAATATCCAATAATCGAATGCAATAATCAAAATCCGTAACTGCACGCCAAAATAATCGTATTAAGTAGGTTCCGGAGTCCAATATACAAGCCAGGGTCAAACAGAATTCACCAATATTCACCATACAAAGCACAACAGAAAGAAAAACGAGCGCACTCTACAAACCGAAGTAAGTGAATGCGTTACCGATTAATGGCCGCCGAAAGAAAGAATGCATTCTGACGTTTATCAGTTAGACATGACTAGTGATGCGACAATGGACCTTATGGAATGTGCAACGCGTTCGAGTTTGGCATATCAAGGCAGAAGGCGAGGTAGTAGGCGGCCATTTTGTTTTAGTGTCCCGTATTCCCGCTATTGTTCTCTTTGTTTCCACAAGCTGTGTTTTGTATGCTAGAAAGACGCGTGTGCGCATTGGACTTTTCCATTTCGGACATGCGATGTCGTTGATGTAAGTTTGACAACGTCGCGTGTGCAATGGTTTGTATTAGGTACTATTTAATTGTATTTTTTCAATTGGGTTTAAATTTCAACCTCACGGACCTGATAATGTATTTTTAATTTTTAAATCCCGGGATTGTAGTCAAAATCCCGGGGTATGTCCATATTAACATATACGTTTGAGGTCAATGAACCAAAATAGCTCTACCTATTCCGATCATTGTTAATAAGAGATATGGATGATTTATGTAAAATAATTTAGTAATTTAGTTTTTAGTATTTTATTAACTTATACATGTATATTAGTCAAATTATTTTTAAAATTCAATAAATTAAATGTTTATTATCAAAATTGTAGAGGGCTACGAACTAAAACTCACACTTTTGTAGCGTCACATGAATGCTGACCACACAATTTATGTAACGCGCATTACGGCGCGGCCAGGAGCTCAGTCGCACTCTATACCGGGTCCCGTCAGGTTCATTCATTAGTTAGTAATTTATAATATTCGGAGTCAGATAAATTACCTGTGAATTGTGAACGTTATTAGTGATAACAACTTAAGTGACAATATACGAATTGAACAGTTTACATAGACTATTTATTTAACAATCCACCACCACGTTTAGTGAAAAGCCACGCGCACTCGCCTGTAAGGAAATAACCTTATAAACTCTTATAACGGTAAAGTGGTGACCACCGCGTTTCCGGTGTGCGGCTCACGAATCTGACGGAAGATTGTAGACGTGCAGTACAGTGCACGTGGTAAAAACGTGGTGAGAGACATTTTTTTTAGACTGTAATTTTTTTGTGTAAAAATGTACGACGATTATGAAGACGCCAGCACATCAAAAGGCACGGAACCTGCAACAAATAAATCAGATGTGGCCATGGTATCAGTACAAGCACGCATACCCGATTTCTGGTCAGACATGCCCAGAATATGGTTCGCGCATTATGAAATGATAATGGCACCGCAGAAACAAAGCGATAACACGAAGTTTGAAATGGCCGTAGCAAAGTTGAACAGAGAGGCACTCAGGCAAGTTAGTGATTTGATTTAAACGCCACCGCCTATTGAGAAATATAATGCTTTGAAAAATAGATTATTGGCAGTATACGAAGAAAGCGCTGAATCGCAATTCCAGAAATTAGTCAACGATATGGATTTAGGCACTCAGAAACCTTCACAGTTGCTTAGAAAGATGAATGAACTAGCAAAAAACGTCGGCATATCAGGCGATCCGTTGAAGAAATTATGGATCAACCGTCTACCACCGAACGTTAGAGCAGTGTTAGCTGTCAGTGGAGATACTAAGTTAGACGATTTAGCAGCAATTGCAGACAAAATTTTAGAAAACCTGAGAACGGGAGAAATAGCCACAGTGAGTAACTCACCGAGTCAATCAAACGCAGAATTAATTAAACACATGCGAGACCTAACAGTAGAGATGAATAAATTGAAGCAAGAAGTGAATACAATAAGATCCAGAGGTCGAAGCCCTTATCGCAGCTTTGGAAAATACAGAAGACCACAGACTAATCATTCAAGATCAAGGGGACGAAACGCATCATTGTCACGGCGAACACCAGAAAGCCCAGATTGGCTGTGTCAACACCACTACCGCTTCAGAGAGAGAGCGAGGACCTGCACGTCACCTTGCAGCTGGTCAAGACAGCAGCAGCAGCAGCAGCAGCAGCAGCAACAGCAGGGTCCGGAAAACTAATCGCAATGCAGCCGGACACGGTGAACAGCTGTATGATAGAAGAACATCACCGTCTTTGCGTCAAGGACTATAACAGTGGTACGTCATATCTCATAGACACAGGAGCAAACGTCTCGGTTATACCGGTGAGTA
Organism: Eudonia mercurella; assembly: GCA_963082485.1. Taxonomy (NCBI): domain Eukaryota; kingdom Metazoa; phylum Arthropoda; class Insecta; order Lepidoptera; family Crambidae; genus Eudonia; species Eudonia mercurella. Next base: position 384,653 of record CAUJAO010000025.1, read on the forward strand.
AAGTGAATCGTAACAGAATTAATGAAAAATGTGAATACAAACTTTATGCCGCGAATGGCACAGAAATTCGAACATACGGTATTATACCTTTAGAGTTAAACTTAGGTTTAAGGAGATCTTTTAAGTGGAATTTCATAATTTGTGATGTAAAGCAACCCATTATTGGAGCGGATTTTTTAAAGACACATAATTTAATTGTTGATCTAGGCAATGGAAAATTGACTGACGGCCTGACTAACTTAAGAAAGTACGTAAAGGTAATAAATAATGTACAGCCAACGATATCTAGTATTCGTAGGGACAACACATTCCACGATCTATTAGAAAAGTACGCAGACATTACTAAACCTATGAACTATAAAGAAAATAGTTATCATGATACGTGTCATCACATTGAAACCGTTGGTCCTCCAATTTTCGCTATAGGATAGGGATTTGCAGGCCATCCAAGAGCCCGTGGGCCAGTCCTTTGCATGTCGTAGAAAAAAAGGATGGACAAATCCGGCCCTGTGGAGATTACAGGCGACTAAACGCCATAACTAAACCGGATAGGTACCCCATACCCAGAGTTCAAGACTTCACGTATACATTATCAAATAAATGTATTTTCACTAAATTAGATATTAACAGAGCATACCACAATATTGCAATAAAGCCCGAAGATATTGAGAAAACCGCGATTGCAACCCCTTTTGGCCTTTTTGAATTTATGAAAATGAGTTTTGGATTACGTAACGCCGCTCAGACTTTTCAGAGGTGGATGAGTAACACGGTTTTACAAGGAATAGAGTTTTTAAATAGTAAACACGAAAATTGCAATAGTAATAATAATAACAGTTCAGTTCTGTTTTGTTATATCGATGACGTAATAATCGCGACACACGATGACGTCACGTTACACAAAGCACATTTAAAACAGGTTTTTGAAAGGTTTGAACAATTCGGAATAACGATAAATTTAAAAAAATGTAGTTTTGGAAAACCTATAGTAGAATTTTTAGGATACGAAGTTAATAAAGATGGTATTAGGCCAATGCAAGAGAAAATTAGGTCTATTCAAGAGTTTCCGAAGCCAGAGACTATAGAACAGCTTCGTAGATTTTTAGGTATGATTAATTTTTACAGGTCTCATTTAAATCACGCAGCTGATCATCAGGCAAAGCTTAATAAATACTTACATAAAACTAAGAAAAGAGACAAAACCAAAATAGAGTGGAATAAGGAATCTTTAGAAGCATTCGAAATGTGTAAAAATAGTTTAAGTAATGCAAGTATGTTATCATATCCAGAACCTCAGAGTAAGTTAACGTTGATGTGTGATGCTTCGAACACAGGAGTAGGAGCTGTATTACAACAGTGGGTGAATAACGACTGGAAACCGCTAGGATATTTCTCAAAAGGACTTACTAGCACTCAACAGAAATTCAGCACATATGACCGTGAACTTTTAGCAGTATATTTGGCTATTGTACATTTTAGAAGTATGATCGAAGGTAGAGAATTGACAGTGTTTACCGATCATAAGCCGTTAACGTACGCATTTAGTAAGAATAGTTCAGATAAAGAAACACCAAGGCGTAGGTACACGTCAACTACTGTATATCAGCGAATTTACAAGCGATATACAGTACGTGACAGGAACCGATAATACAGTAGCTGACGCATTATCGCGCACAGTAGAGTCCATTGTGTGCCCCACAAGTATCGATTTCAACGAAGTAGCACTAGCTCAGGAAACGGATCAGCAACTTAGCGACTTACTAGCTGGAAGTAGTAAAGAACAAAGGTTACAAAAGATACAGTCACCATTATGTAACAGTTATATTTATTGCAACATTTCAAAAGATAAAGTAAGACCATTTATGCCAGAAAAGTTTAGAAAAATAGTTTTTGACAAGGTTCATAACATCAGTCATCCAGGAGTTAGAAGCACTAAAAAAATCATTACGCAAAGATATTTTTGGCCCAATATGAATAAAGAAATAAATAAATGGTGTAAGGAATGCATATCGTGTCAGAAAGCTAAGGTTCAACGACATACTGTATCAGACTTAGGCATTTTTCCAAATAGCGAACGTTTCGAGCACGTTCATGTGGATATTGTAGGACCATTGCCTACCACGAGCGAAGGATACAGATACTTAGTCACTATGATTGACAGATTTACACGTTGGCCAGAAGCTATTCCAGTAAGCGAAATTACAGCTGAAGTAGTAAGCAAAGCAATTTACGAAAATTGGATATGTAGATTTGGTTGCCCTAAAAGAATCACTAGTGATCAAGGCAGACAGTTCGAAAGTGAACTTTACACGTCCTTAATGAAAACATTAGGAGTAAAGAAAATTAGAACTACAGCTTATCATCCACAGAGTAATGGCATGATAAAGAGGTTTCATAGATCATTAAAGTTAGCATTAAAAACACGTTTATTAGACAATGGTAAGTCTTGGGCAGACGAACTACCAACGGTCATGTTGGGACTTCGTGCTGCTTGCAAAAGTGACAGCAACGTAAGCGCAGCAGAGTTAACCTTAGGTCACACACTACGTTTACCAGGAGATTTCTATGATGACAACACATGCAACCAGGTAAGTGATGAACCTACTTACGTAAATAAAATTAGACAGATATTAAATAGCTTACGTCCAGAACCTAGAGAAAATAGAGATAACAGGAAAATTTTTATACATAAAGATTTGAATAACTGCTCACATGTTTTTGTTAGGGATGACATGGTACAAAGACCTTTAACGCCATCGTACAGCGGTCCTTACCAAGTCATTAGCAGATCTTCTAAGTCATTCGTTATAAAGATAGCAGAACGCCAGTCAAACATTTCCATTGATAGACTCAAACCAGCATACGTAGTTAACGAAAATGTTTCCTCGAGTAATGATAAAAAGTGTAATTCTACGGAAAAAGTGTGTATTTCAAATAATAAAAATAATGTCAATAATGAAAATATATTAAATAAATCTAGAGTAAACACAGAGGTAAGCCATAGTGAACAACAAACGCTGAAACCCGTAATTAAGTCTACACGTAGTGGTAGAGTTGTTAAGCAACCAGTACGATTTTTGCTGAAATGATGATTATTGTTAATATAAAGTCAAATTTGTGTCAATAACAACACTTACAATATTGTTTTGCTGCAATACACTCTACAAATTGTAAAAGTATTATTACTAAAATGGGAAATTACCAAAGTAAAGATGTCGTAGTGACGACTCAAGCGCAAGTTGCAAGCGCTGAAAAACTCCAAACTCAAGTTCATATATTTGGTATTGTGTTAATAATCACGATAATACTTATAAGCATCGGCTTGGTATACGCTATCCGTCGAGGATGTGTTAACAGCGTAAGGAAGTGGATTAGAAAGGAAACTTCAAAAGCAGTGGTACTAGAAGCAGTCCCAATACCTCGTACTACTAATGTTACAACTGGAAGACCAGGTGTAGTGTAATAGGTATAGTAAAAAAGTTTTGTTAAAATATTCATTTTTCCCAGTGTTTAAGATCGGTATATTGTTAATTTTTGTGTCAAGTAATTCTGTGTAAAATCATGCGTGGCGTTGCTGTAAAGGGTGCTGTCGAGCTTAGAGCTGTTGTTTTTTTTTACTTATTGCAGAGCATGCTTTTACAGTAACTACCTAAGACGTGATATTTTTTCTCATGTTTCTCATAAAACATTTTTAAGTCGGCCCTGAAAACAGGTAGCCGCAAATTATAATGTTAAGAGTATTAATGTAAGGTTAGTATTGAATCGTAAAGTCATAAGTTGTCTAAATTGTATTCTGTAGTTTAAATATTTTTTGCACTAATCACTTAAAAGAAGTTATAAGGTAAAAATAAATGAAACAAGTAATTCTGTTAAAAAAGTTTATTGTTAAAATGTACATTTTTTTTTTGAGTTAAGTACAACAATGTAAAAGACTTCGCCTTAACTGTTCTATAAATAGAATCAAATGTATTCGCCTTAAGCGATTGGAACACGAGATGACGCAACAACATTGTAAATTGAAACTTTGCATTTCGATAAGCGAGCTCCGTATTGAACTACTTAGTAACGTTGTTGCACAATGTTTATTATAAACAGCCAATCGTCCCTTAGCTTACAACACCGCTCAAGTCGAAAATGGCGGTTTTTACATTTGAATGCCATTGGATGTAGCTGCGTAATACGCGTCGAACCATTGGTCACTTGATAGAGATTTCAGCCAATCAGAAGCCGTAATTTAAAAAATAGTGACAGCGCTCAAGTCGGTTGGCCTCGCAACACCGCACAAGTCGTTAGTCTGTCAAACTTTGCGCGCGTAAGTTCTTGACGCTCCGTGATTATTCAATTTTTATGTGAATTTTATCGCTGAAAGGTCCATGCAAGAAGTTTTAATGGAAGATTAAGAGGTAAGCTATAGAATAAAGTAATGTTTATTGATTTACGCTTATTAATATAGAAACAAAATGATAATAGAATATGTTCACTACTTACGCGGTGTTTACTAACAATTTTTTCTTAACTTAGGCGGTGTTTCAAAATGTATTTTATTTCTTTTAGGATACTCAATAATTAAAAATACACTATGGATGAAGAAGAAATTGATTCCTGGAGTAATCTGAGTTCAGGTGATGAATTGTTATGTGCCCAATTACATTTACAATTACAAGAATCAGGACTGATGTCAAAACATAAACGGCGTAAACTAAGTTGCAAGGAATATAAAAAAAGAATTAAACTAGGTTAGTATTGAAGGTTTGTTTTGATGTCCGCATTTATTTCTTGTTATTTACATTTTTAGTGCAATAATTCCTATTATTTGTTTTAGATTTGAAGCAAAAAGATAACACTAGTTCTTCTGATACCAAAGCATGCAATTCTCCTACTAAATACGAAATTATTGCAACACCAATAAATGATCAAAACTTCGGGGAGTCTATAAAAAGTATTTTAAGTAGCCAGGACAATGTAATCTCAATATTAGATCAAAACATGGACTTGGATATTGAAAACATTGACATTAACAATCTACAAGTTATAGAAAAAGTTGGTAATGATTTCATTGATCTGCAAAAGGAACCACCCGAATTTGCTACGGTGGCCATCGAGTATCTTGAGTCTTCTGTATTGGATGTAGCCAATATCACGGTAGAAAATGAGAACGTTGTACAAGAACTAGGAAACGCTGTCCTTAATATAAATTCTGTTAAATCTTTCCCTACTTCAAACCAAGATATTCTCGTATCTACGAATACTCAAGACCCAGTTTCTGATATAGTCACAAACAATACTCAATGTACAGATAAAAATAATACAACCCAAAACAATATGCAGCAATCCAATGTCTCTGCTACTCCATCGTGTTCTTCAAAAGTGGTCATACTCAGTGATGTTCCCTATCACGGTGATTTGTTAAGTCATAAAAAACGACAGAACAAGGCGTCAAAAGACCCAAAGAAATATAAACGCAATATTAATAAAGAATTACGGATGAAAGGTGAAAATTATTTGGGATACAGAAGAGACAGAAAAGCAAAGATTAATGAAACATTTAAAGTGAAACAAGACGTATTTAAGCCTGCAAGATCCATGAAACCACCGTGCACTTCTGCGTTTTGCAAGAAATCTAAACTCAGGTCATGTGACAACATAAATGAAGAACAGCGGAAACATTTGTTTGAAAATTTCTGGCAGAATATGAACTGGGAGCAGCGAGGATCATTTATAACTTCACACGTTAACAAAATACCAAAGAAAATTACTAAAAATCCAGAATCATCCAAAAGAACTGATAGTCGAACTTACGTTTTGACGATTGATAACGTACGTCACCAAGTCTGCAAAAAAATGTTCTTGGCCACTCTTGGAATTAAAGATTGGTTTATCAGATATTGGTTGACAAAAACCGATTGTGCTATGCCTCCCGATTCATCTACTTCAACCAGTAATCGCAGAAATCCAGAGAAAATTGAAGACCACAAATATATTGAAAAGTTTTTAGCAGATCTTCCAAAGATGCCGTCGCATTACTGTCGTGCTAAAACATCACGAGAATATTTAGAACCAGTTTTCACGAACATGACACAGCTTTATAAGACATATAAAGAGAATTGTGAATTAGAGGGTAAAGAATGCCCTGGCCGTAAATTATTTGACAAAATATTTTTGAAACTCAATCTGAGCCTATTCCACCCAAAGAAAGATCAATGCGATGTTTGTTGCAGTCATAAAACTGGAAACATTACGGATGAAGAACACGCTGAACATGTTCTGAAGAAAGATCGAGCTAGGAAAGAGAAAGATACTGACAAAGGAATTGCACAGTCCGGAGCTTGTCACGTGTTCACACAGGATGTTGAATCGGTAAAATTGGCCCCGTATCTTCAAGCTAGTGCAGTTTACTATAAAACTAAATTATGCGTCCATAATTTTACACTATACAATATAGCAACTAAGGAAGTAATGTGTTATTTGTTCGATGAGTCAAATAGCACGCTTGAAGCCTCTGTGTTTGCTTCATGCTTAGTAGACCATTTAGAGAAGGTTTTGAGTCAGAAATTATTGCCTGTGATTTTATATTCCGATGGCTGTTGCGCTCAAAATCGCAATGCTACCTTAAGTAATGCTTTATTACGTTTAGCGATTGAAAAAAATATTGTGATTACTCAAAAGTATCTGGAAAAAGGCCATACTCACATGGAATGTGACTCGGTACACAGTGCAATAGAGTGCAAATTAAAAGGTAAAGAAATTTTCCTTCCACAACAATACATGGCAATAAGTAAAATTGCTAGAAGTGATCCTATGCCTTACGAAGCTCGTTATTTGGACTATAACTTTTTCACAGACTTTTCGAAAGAATTGATTTATAAATCTATACGTCCTGGTAAAAAAACAGGTGACCCAGTCGTCACAGATATACGTATGCTAGAATACAGACCAAATGGCACAATTTGGTACAAAGTTGATTTTGATAACGAGCTACAGCCGTTACCACATCGTCCCACGCCAATTAACAACATTAAACAAATAAATGGCCTGCAGAAATTGTACGCAGCTAGAATACCAATTACAAAGCGGAAGTATCAAGATTTGCAAGACCTAAAAAGTGTATTACCACCTAGTTGCCATTCTTTTTATGATGACCTTCCGCACAGCAATCGCTAAAGACTGAAACTTAGATTAGACTAGAGATTTCGAGTTATTCTTTATTATTTTTGTAATTTTACTAATACTATTTATATCTTGTTTCTTTGGAGTTTATTAAAGACTAAAACTAATAATTCAAAATATTTACCTATAATAATAAAAAAATATAATTGCATTTTCGCACTAACTAGAAGTTCCTATGTTACCAAACAACTTTAAGTAATTTATATCAACAATGTGATTCTTAAGATTTAAGTTATAGATACCTAATGTTATAAAGATTTGTTAATTTTCTTGAAATATTTCCTAATAAAAGCTTTTCTTTGGAAATCATCTTTTATTTAATATGTACGGGAAACTTCTTCGGCTCAGGGTTCCAGGGGGTGGAGAAATATTAAAAGGCGTTTTTTCTTTTTCTGGTGTATTACAAATTTAGTACATATAAATTGCAATAGCGTGCGTGCGGTTTGCTTAGAGATAAAGAGGGCAGTGGCGTGTTGGGTGGCGGGGGGTCCGATCGGCGTTCGTCGTCACGTTTATGAAGATGGTTTGCTTCTTGCGTAGGTGCGTTTACTTGCGTTAACAGGCTCCCCGGGTTGGAACGTCCAGTTCCAAGATGTCCTTGGTTGGCAACAAGCAGAGCCTATTGTAAGCCCGTCTCAAGACTCCAGTTGCGGTGTTGACGTCTACGACGCGCGTGGTGCCGTCGTTGCCGGAGTGGAGGCGGGCGATACGCCCAAGCTGCCAGCGGTTAGGGGGCAGCCGGTCATCCTTTATCACCACCAGGTCTCCAATGCGCAGTTCGCCTCCACTGGTGCGCTTCCATTTCTGCCTCTTTTGCAAATCTGAAATGTATTCCATGTAGTAACGATTCCAGAAGTGCCGAGTTAGGGTTTGTGCTCTCCGATATCGAGGCAGCGTACAGATCCTGGCCGGTTCCTCCACATCGATCTGAGAAGTAGGCAGCATAGTGAGTGTGCGTCCGATAAGGAAATGTGATGGGGTCAATGGGATGAAATCGTTAGGATCTGAGGAGAGGGGGGTAAGTGGACGAGAGTTTAATATACCTTCTATACCTACGAGTACGGTATTCATTTCCTCGTACGTTAAGTTTGCTAGAGAGAGGACTCTCTTTAAGTGATGCTTAACAGACTTCACAGAACCCTCGGCTAGGCCGTTAAAATGTGGACTGTATGCGGGGGAAAATTTAAAGATAATGGACTGCTCCGCCGCCTTCGAACCAATGTCATCACCTTTATTAGTTTTTAAAAATTTAGAAATTTCGTTTGCGGCCCCTACGAAATTAGTACCGTTATCAGAGTAAATAAAGGCAGGCTTACCTCTGCGAGCTATGAATCTACCCAAAGCGGCCAAAAATGTTTCAGTACTTAAATCAGTTACCAACTCCAGATGCACCGCCCTTACAGCTAGGCAGACAAATACACAAATATATGATTTTAATAATTTACAACCTCTACCTTTTCTGTCCGCCAGCATAATCGGACCAGCATAATCTACTGCAGCATTGAAAAATGGGAACTGGCTATGAATTCTTTCTTTCGGCAGATCGGCCATTTTAGGCTGAATGGATTTACCAGTGAATCTGCAACATGCATGACACTCGTGTGTTACTTTTCTAGCTAGATTGCGGCCACCAATTATCCAAAACTTATGTCTTAAAATAGACAATAATAACTGCGGGCCTGCATGCATAAGTATTGTATGATAATGTCTACATAATAATTTTGTGACATGGTGTGATGCATGAAGCAAGATTGGGTGCTTTGTGTCATAGTCATAGTTAGAATTAGACAATCTACCACCGACACGAATTAACCTTTCATTCGACATAAACGGATTTAAATTTAAAATCTTTGATTTAGTTGACAATTGTTTATTGTTGTGTAAAAAATTGTATTCACGTGAAAAAATATCCAATTGCACGATTTTGCATAACGCGTGTGTAGCATAGTTCAGTTCAGATAACTTTAAATAACCACTAAATTTATCAATTGGTTTTCGACAATTATTTATGAATCGCAATATGTATGCCGTGATCCTATTCAATTTTACAAAGTTAGAATATTTATGAGTAAAATCGTTTTGTTCAGTAGCAAGTTTGCATTCACCCTTAATCTCAGGTAAAGTAATAGGTATATTTTTGGGTTGAATGGGCCACTGGGATTCTAATTGCGTTAGAAACGATGGGCCAGAGAACCATAACAGGGAGTCTCGTAACTGATTCGCGTTACATCCTCTAGACCCCAGGTCAGCCGGGTTTAAGTGAGTAGGTACATACCTCCACGCCTGTGGGTCGCTGTGTTCAGTTATTTCATTGATTCGATTAAGCACGAACATTTTAAGTGAGGCTCTAGGAGTTCGAATCCAGCCCAAAACAATCGTGGAGTCACACCACATAACACAACCATCGATATTTAATCTTAATGCAGTTCGAACCTTCTCCTTTAGTCTGACTGCCAATAATGCGCCACACAGTTCTAATCGAGGCACTGTCATACCTTTTAAAGGAGCCACCCTGCTCTTAGCCATGACTAACCGCACAGTGGTACTACCATCTGCCGACACAGACCGTAAGTATATGCATGCACTATATGCATGTAAAGACGCGTCGCTAAAGGCATGAATTTCTATAAGCTTAGGTAATATACACACTGTACGGCGCGGAATTTTAATTTCATTTAGCTGTGGGAGGGATTGTAAAAACAGTAACCATTCCTTTTTAATTTCTAAAGGTAAGGGATCATCCCATGATATTTTGGAAGCCCAAAGTTTTTGCAAGATTATTTTTCCATGGAGTATGCATGGGTTTACAATGCCTAAAGGATCAAAGACCTGTCCTATTGTGGACAAAATTGATCGCTTGCTCATTCTATCCGATGATGGTGACTCAATGGTGACGGAAAATTGCAATGTATCCGTTTCGCAAGACCACCTCAGGCCTAAAGTTTTTGCATCATCATCATTTATTAGTTTGAGCAAACCATCATGATCATTATCTTCTTGAATATTGTTTAATATATCTGGACAATTGGAACGCCACTTTCGCAAATAAAACTGACCCTTTTTTAATTGGCTAATGACACCCTGTATAATGTGTATGAGGCTCGACTTTGACTCGTGCCCGCTTATGCAGTCATCCACATAAAAATCGTGAATTATAGTTTGGCGCACCAATGGATCAGTACATTCGTGGCCTAACTGTACAAGACAACGAGTTGCCAAGTACGGCGCCGACGCTGTGCCGTAAGTCACAGTATTGAGTTTATAACTTTTTAGTTCGTCACTAGGCTTAAAGCGCCAGAGTATTTGTTGCAAACATCTTTGATGTTCTGCAACAAACACGCATCGGTACATTTTTTCACAATCGGAAGTGACTACGTATTTGTGTTGTCTGAAACGGATTAAAATACTTATTAAATCATTCTGTACAGTAGGCCCTATGCTCTGAATATTGTTAAATGACAAACCTGATGTGGTCTTCGCGGAGCCGTCAAATACCACCCTCAGCTTTGTTGTAAGGCTAGACTCTTTAAGGATACCATGATGAGGTAGTATGTAAGTATGTTTATCCTTTTTGCTATCAGTGTTTAAAGACATGTGACCCAGGTCAATATACTCCTGAATAAAATCGCAATATTTTTGTTTAAATAATGGGTAACGCGCAAACTTGCGTTCTAATGATTGGAATCGATTAAATGCTTGATCATATGACTCACCCAACACTTCTGGTGACTGTTGTAATGGAATCTCAACAACAAATCGACCGTCATCTTGACGTGCCGTAGTTGCAGCAAAATGCCGTTCGCACTCATTTTCTTGTTTTGTGGTTTTCCGGGGCGAGGGTACTGATTCCAATTCAAAAAATCTATCAAGTTTGTGTTGTAACTCAACCTCATTTAAAAAATGGCAATGGACTGTATTAACGTATGTAGATTGTTGGCTGGATTTATTATTTAACCTTTGAGATTGCATTGCACCTGACACCAACCATCCGAATTTACTGTTGTTGAGACTTGGCTTATTTTTACCTAACGAAATACGCTCGCCACCCAGTACATTCCAGAATACATCAGCGCTAAGTAACATGTCAATGTCAGAAGGTGAGTTAAAGGTTGGATCAGCCAATTTTATATTCGTAGGTATATTCAATGACTGTATATCAAAATATGTTGCGGGCAACATTTGAGTTATGTGTGGAATTACGAAACAATTAATGCTTGTTTTGTATTTTTCAGTACGCGAAAATAATGTAACAATAGAACGTGAACTAATACGAATAGACTCGCGACTCAAGCCTTCGACCGCCGTCGAAGTTGAATAAAGAGGCAATTTTAATTGTTTTCTTAAATTTACTGTCATAAAATTAGACGTACTACCGTTATCGAGTAAGGCACGAACAGTGTGACGCAAGCCGTCACTGTCAACCACGTCAATGAGAACTGTGGACAGGAGAACGCAACTGTTATGCGTGGATGACAGAACCACCTCGGGATGGGTTGCCGGGACACCATCATCTGCGTCATCGTACGACTCTGACTCAATGACCTCCTGTGTGGTGAACGTAACGAATTTGTCGTTCTTTGAGCAAGAGTTCGAAGGGGTGGATCCCTTGGATTCGATCTGCAACTGATCCTCAGTATGCAACATCGTGTTGTGCCACTTAGCACAGATCCTACACGGGCCAAACCTACATTTATTTAGCTCATGCCCATGACGTAAACAGTTCAGACAAAGTTTTAATTGTTTTACTTTATTAATTTTAGCATTAACAGATAAATTTTTAAACTTTAAGCATTGATAAATAGCGTGATTTTGTTTACATAATGGACACGAATAACACTTAGTTTGTTGTGTGTGTGTATTATCATTTGCAACAAACGAGCGTGACCTTGAAGTGACTGGTTCGCTATGTCTACGTTTGATTTGACTCAAATTTATAGTTTCAAGCAACCCTGCACGATCTTTAATGAATTTAACGAACCTTTCCAAATCAGGGTATTTTTCAAAACTGTTTGTAAATTCCTTCCACTTTCTATTTGTTACGTTGTCAAGTTTGCTTGAAGCCATATGTATTAATAGCGTGTCCCAATTATGAGTATTTATGTTTAAACTTTCAAGTGCTCTAAGATGCTTATTCAAAGTGTCAATTAATTTTCTTAAAGAAATAGATGATTCCTTTGTAATTAATTCTATGTCAAATAACGCTTGAATATGATTATTAATTAAAACCTTATTATTATGATAACGTTCGCATAGTAACTGCCAAGCGATATCGTAACTGTTGGCAGAAAAGTCTAATGAGCTTATAACGTCTGCAGCTTTGTCCTTTAATGACGATTGCAAGTAGTGATACTTGTTAATTTTAGGAATACTATCATTGGAATGTATAAGTGACGTGAAAGTATCATGAAATCGTAGCCACTCCTCAAAATGCCCAGAAAAGGTAGGTAATTGAATAGTAGGTAACGTTAAAGTTGGTGCACTAGCCGTAAGAACAGTACCTGCCGCGGACGAGGCTGATGCGCCGTCGTCCTTATGCTGCGCAGAGGTGAACCTGCTTACCCACTCGCGAGCGCTGCCAACTACCGCGAAGTATTCACTTTCGAATTGCTCGCGATATTGGTACTCCTTTTCGCAATCCGCTTCTGAAATTTCCAAACAACCTTCAATCTCAATTTGTATCACGTCAAATTCACCGTACCACTCTTCAATTTTTGTCAATCTTAAATTTAAATCACTAAGCTGCACTGGACTAGGCTTTTCTGAAGAAGAAAGAATAGCTAAATGTGTTTTAAATTGCGTAAGCTTAGATTTATATGAACTGCGTTTTCTTTTCAATTCGGCTAGTTTAACCATATTTAGGTGAAGGTAGGTGATAAAAAGTGAAATTAATAATGCAAGTACCAATTAACCAATTTGCCGTTCAAGTTATGGATGATCGCAAATTAAGGTAATGACAATGATACGAATACTTAAAGCGGAATGTGCAGTGAAGGAAATACAACAGCGCTAGCTCAGCGGTGCAATCAGCTGACCGACCGTTATGCGCAAGCTATATGTGCAAGCGCCGTAGTAGGTATGTACAGCGGCGACGGCAAATGAATATACTTATTATACGCGCGCGCTGTAGGTGCTCACTGGAATTTGAGAAATAAAATAATGTGAGATCATTAATCGACAAACTAAAATATTACACGTAATTAAAGTCCGTGTAATAGGTGAGTAGGTGGGAATAGAGGAACGAATTTAAGTTAAAGTAATGATTTCTAGATATAAACTAATTAAAGTCACACACGTAACTAAAGTCACAACTAAAGTAACAAAAAACACGTAATTAAAGTCCGTGTATTAGTTAAGTATGTAAGTGGAAATAAAAGGGGGTAAAAAAAAATATGAAAGCAAAATTAACGTAACAGAAGGTAGAAAATCTGTAATACACGTAATTAAAGTCCGTATATTAGGTAAGTAAATGAAGATATTTATAAGGAACTAAAGGAATGATATGATCGGATTTGCACTGCCACTACTTAGCTGCAACTCGATGACTGCGCCTCTTGTTCCGTCCTCTTTCAGAACCTTCCGTTGACCGGTAGCCGTTGAGTAGCTTTCCCCGAACTCAAAGGTCGCTCAGCTTTATTATTCGGTTCGTAGGACCAACATGTACGGGAAACTTCTTCGGCTCAGGGTTCCAGGGGGTGGAGAAATATTAAAAGGCGTTTTTTCTTTTTCTGGTGTATTACAAATTTAGTACATATAAATTGCAATAGCGTGCGTGCGGTTTGCTTAGAGATAAAGAGGGCAGTGGCGTGTTGGGTGGCGGGGGGTCCGATCGGCGTTCGTCGTCACGTTTATGAAGATGGTTTGCTTCTTGCGTAGGTGCGTTTACTTGCGTTAACAAATATCTTAATCCCTAACATTTCCGCAAACAACACCGCCTAAATCTAATAAAATATTAGTCAACACAGCTCAAGTCATAAAAAACAAGTTAAAATAAAGTAAATTGTCAAAATAAGTATAAATAATTATTTCTTAACCGCTAACTAGAGTATGTATTAAGTTATGACAGGAATAATCCCCAGATTTTTTAAAATAGACAGTTTTTTACGTCTCCTGTAAAGTTGGTAAAAATGACTTAGGCGGTGTTGTAAGCTAAGGGACGCAATGTATGATTTTAGGGTTCAGTAAAATATGTTTGTATGAAATTTTTTTAATAATATTTTTTTATTGTATTTTTTTCTTTGAAAAAAGGGAGGGTGTGATGTAGCGTCACATGAATGCTGACCACACAATTTATGTAACGCGCATTACGGTGCGGCCAGGAGCTCAGTCGCACTCTATACCGGGTCCCGTCAGGTTCATTCATTAGTTAGTAATTTATAATATTCGGAGTCAGATAAATTACCTGTGAATTGTGAACGTTATTAGTGATAACAACTTAAGTGACAATATACGAATTGAACAGTTTACATAGACTATTTATTTAACAATCCACCACCACGTTTAGTGAAAAGCCACGCGCACTCGCCTGTAAGGAAATAACCTTATAAACTCTTATAACGGCAAACTTTTTATAATAATATTTCTTGCAATATGTAAATGTAATAGTTCTAACCGAAACTTGGCTTAATAGTTCTATACAGGACGGCGAGCTTTTTAATACACGCTATGTGGTTTATAGACGAGATAGAGAGCCTCTGGGATCGGCTGCTTGTAGGGAAGGTGGTGGTGTTTTGATAGCCATATTAAAGACCATTAACTCTAAACGTATGAATAAATGGGAGAGTACCTGTGAAGACTTATGGGTGACAATAAATGTTAACCTCTCATGTAGCGTTAGTCAAATAGCTTTCTGTGCAGTCTACTTGCCACCGCCTGTTCGACTTGAATCTATGATTAATTTTACAACTAGTTGTAGTTCAATAATGGAAAAATATAATTCACCTATTTGTATTATTGGCGATTTGAACTTAAGTCAAATAAACTGGAAGTTGATGGATGGCGACTGTTGTTCTCGTTCCTTACCGAATGTATGTGAAAACCTTATAGATTTTACTCTTGTTAATAAACTAACCCAAATGAACAATGTTACAAATAAATCGGGACGTGTATTGGATCTTGTTTTAACTAATTTAACCTCATGTCATGTAACTGAGAGTATATGTTCGTTGAGTGTCGTGGATCTCTACCATCCTCCATTGGATATCTTAATTACATCTTTAAAAAATAAGAGATTGCCATATAACTCAAGTAATGAAAAACCAAATTTCTATAAAGCAGACTTTGATTCTATTCGTGAACAGCTGAAAAAGCAAGATTGGAATTTATTATTAAGTAACGACAATACTGTCGATGAGATGGTTTCTAAATTTTATACAGTAATTAGCGATGTAATAAAAAAGTACGTTCCTTTAACTGTACCTAAAAGAAATAATTACCCACCATGGTTTACTCATAATTTGATAAGAGCTCTTAGAGAAAAAAATAAGATAAGACTTCGCTTTAAAAAATATCGTGACCCAAGGGATGGTATCGAACTGGATATTCTCGGCAAACGATGCAATAGATTGGTTACTCACTGCTATAATTATCACATGAGGAAACTCGAAGAAGGTCTTTCTGAGAATCCAAAGCTGATTTGGACCTTGGTTAAAAGTAAAAGAAGTGGTTCTAGCAGATACCCTGCTAACATGTCTGATGGAAACATGTTCACATCCGATAATATAAATATATGCGAAATGTTTGCGAATACTTTTTCGGCTGTTTACGAAGGGAACTGTGATTTGGCCAGTGGTGGTTATATTGATTCTGACTTCCTTGACACTTTAAAACCAAATACTGTATGCCTGTATGCCCCTGTGTTGAATCATGATACTGTGCTTGCTAAGCTAAAATCAGTAGACAGTAGTAAGGGTGCAGGGTCAGATGATGTGCCCTCTTTTTTTATCAAAGCCTGTGCATCTGAGTTAGTCGAACCATTGCTCACTATTTTTAATGCGTCTCTTGCTGCGGGAGTGTTCTCTTCCTTATGGAAAACTGCAAAAGTGGTTCCAGTTTACAAGTCCAGTCATGATGAACTCATTGCAAATTATAGACCGATCTCAATCCTGTCATCATTTGCTAAAATCTTTGAATCCCTTATCTGCCCTTATCTTCAAAGACATGTTAGACTGTATCTGAGTGACTACTAGCATGGATTTGTAAGCTCTAGGTCTACCTGCACTAATCTTACTACTTTCACTGAGTACCTGGTAAAAGCCGTTGATGCTGGTAAGGAAGTGGATGTTATCTATACAGATCTCAGTAAAGCTTTCGACAGAGTTCCGCATGATATTCTGATCCAAAAATTGTCAGCTTACGGAATTACAGGACCTTTTCTAAATTGGCTGGCATCTTATCTCTCGGAGAGAAAATTTTATGTCGTTTTAAATGGATTTCGATCCGGCACTCGCAGTATAACCTCGGGAGTGCCCCAGGGGTCTCACCTGGGTCCTATCCTATTCAACTTATTTATTAACGACTTGCCAAATTGCTTGCAGTTTTCTGATCCTTATTTATATGCTGACGATCTAAAGCTTGCAAAAGTTGTTGGCTCAAAGGATAATGTCGAACTACTGCAAAAAGATATCAATTCACTCGTAAAATGGTGTAGTACAAATAAAATGCAAATCAATCATAAAAAATGTTTTTACATGAAATTTTCTAGAAAGTGCAACGATTTACATCACGATTATGTTATTCAAAATAATATTATTCAAGCGGTGGACATGATGAGGGATCTTGGTGTTGTGTACGATAAAAAACTAACTTTCATACCACAATTAGAGAACATCAGTAATAAAGCTTCCAGAATGTTAGGTTTTGTGCTCAGATACAGTAAGTGTCTGAAAAGCAGTAAGACTAAAATACTGTTGTTCAATAATTTAGTCCGTAGCATCTTAGAGTATTGTAGTGTAGTATGGCGACCGCATTACTCCGTGCATTCTTTACGGTTGGAGCGCATACAAAAACGTTTTATGCGGCATCTTACATTTGCTGAAGGTAAAACAAAAACACTGGTCTCTTACAAAAAAAGACTACAATATTTTAATTTACTCTGTTTAGAAAAACGTAGGGATCTTATTGATGCAATGTTCGTTTACAAAATTTTTAACAACAAAATTGATTGTCCACAATTGATAAGCTTATTTAAACTTCGCGTTCCTTCCCGAATTCCAAGAACTCCAATTACCCCGTTGTGTCCACCGTTTAGGAGAACTGTACTGGGTGGTAGCTCTCCTGTACCCAGGATTTGTAAACTGCTTAATAGCATCAGTCATATGATTGATTTACACAATGACACCTTAAATGCATACCGCAAATCGATTTGGAAGCATCTTTCTGGCCCTGATATTTTTGACTGATTTCTAATGTAATTCATTCTTTCATTTATATATTCATATTCATATTCACACATTCATATACTACGTATGTTTTGTCTAAATTAGTCTAATTAGTTTCTAATTAGTTTTTAGTGTTTAATTGTCTTTATTTCTATGCATGCAGTGTTTACCTATAATTAGTTGTTACATTTAGCTTAAGTAACTTGTAAGAGTCTATAGTTGTATTAATAAAAAATAAAAAATAAAAAACCTTATATTTAATTATTGCTGTAAGTGTAAACAAAGGACGCCTTTGTCAATCTTTAGTATATAAGCACCACACGATGTTAGAAGACTCACTTTCGTTATTGTACTCCTAGTGTAAGGATCTTTCTAATAAAGATTTATTTTTATAATCAACCAAGTTCTCATTAAATTATCTCGCGTGAAATTAAACATTATATTAATGCCACTATTGAATTTTTGAGCCAGGAACAAGTATCTCTAAATGCACAAATAAATGCTAAAAATGAATGCCGTCATTCCAATCGCCCTCGAAATATATACGTTACACTGTCAACGCCCCGGCTACGAGATACTCTGCTATCACAAGTCTCAAGATACAACAAATCACACGTAAACGATCAACTCAATACCAAACATCTTGGATTGACCGGCGAGTCGCGTAGGATCTACGTCGTCGAACACGTTTCTCCGGAGTGTAAGGCTCTTCACGCAAAGACTAGGAAAATAGCAAAAGATAAACAATACAAATATGTGTGGGTAAGGTATGGTCGTATATTTGTACGCAAGAATGAGGAGTCTAGTAGTATCGTTGTAAGAGATGAGAAATCATTAGATAATTGTAACTTTTTATTTATTTTTTGTTCAACAGTTTTTAAGAATATATTTTGATCTGTGTGTTTAGCACTTAGTCTTTTTTTTTTAATATGATTTTGTATTATCAAAATGTAAATAGAGTTAGAACCAAATTAACTGACTTGTATTTGAATGTTCTCAATAGCGATTACGATCTTATCTGCATGACGGAGACAAACTTGGATGATGGTGTTCTTGATTCTGAGGTTGTTGATTCTCGTTATTGCCTATTTCGAAGGGACCGCGGAAGTACATCGATATTAAAATCGGAGGGTGGAGGGGTTGCCATTGCCGTGAAAAAGAAATTAAATGTATCCCGTCAATATGCAATGGGAAAGTGAGGAGGTATGGATACAGTTAATCTATAATGATGGTATTATCAATATCTGTTTATGCTATCTGTCACCTGATTTGCCGTTGGAACTGTTGGAATCATTCTATAACAATTGTCAAAAAGTAATTTTGGAATCTGGTAGTAACAATAACTTTGTCTTTTATTCGCGATTCGCGCGGCAATAGCCGCAGCGCGTGTATCAACTATGAGTTCCCAACAACTCATAGCCAACGAGCTGTTGGCGTTTATTCAAAACGCCATCGACACCATGGACGAGGTCAGCATATTGCAGATCTGCAGGTCCAACTTTAAGGAGGACGAGATTTGCAGTGGCAAGCTGCTGCTTTACCAGACCGTTGGCAAGGCCGACCACATGCCATCTCGCCGGAGGGATGGAACCCAGAAGAGTCTCCAGGACATCGTCAGCCTGCTGAAGGAGACCCAGACAACGTGTCTTCATTCGTGGCGAAGGAGCTCCACAAGCTGCCTCCCCGTCACTTTTAACCACGTCGATGTCACCAGGCTGCTAAAGGACATCACGGCTGAAGTGCATTGGTGAAGACGAGGCCGCTGCCGGCGACAGCATCGCAGCGATCGGCTCCGTGCCCACCGAGGAGGGGCGCGCACACACGGCGTAGGCGAACGACAGCGGACCGTCGGGGCACGACGGACGGCGATCGCGGCCGAAAGGGTACTTCGGGTTTCGCGCGCGTATACGCAACACACGTATTATCACTGTCGGGCGCGAGCTTGTATTTTCATATTTCTGATCCGAACCAATACACAAATTTTACAGTCCACTCAACGTTTTATTTAATAACGGACAGGAATCCCTTTTCTCCACCACTAAAGAAGAATTAGAGGCATCAAACAACACCGTAAGTGAGTTGCGTGCCCAAGTAGCGTTATTAAGCAACGCTGCTTCGGTAAGTAGGTCACCCAATGCCTCTTATGTGAATGCACGTCGCGGGGCGCAAAATGCATCCATCGGCAGTTTTGAGTCGGCGCATGTCTCACCGGCCGCCGCCGCCGCCGCGTGCGCTGCACCGCGTCCCGCCGCCCGCCCCTCCGCTCCGGCGGAGACGTCACCGAACACGTCAACCCCTTGGCGTGCTTACGCCGCTGCCGCCGCTACGCAACCTGAGCGGCGATCAATTACAGGGGAAAAGAAGAATCTCCGTGACCCTGTCCTCAGAGCTCAGCTTCTGGTACCACGGCACCACCGTTGCGATGAGGAGGGCTTCATCAAGGTGAAGAAGAAGAAGAAGAATCCAGCCTGTCGCAACCTGTGTGGCACCGCACCGCCGGGGCCGAGCCACCTGCTGCGTCCAGCGATACCAACGACGCTGCTGTACGTATCCCGACTTCATTACTCTACGAAGGCGGAAGAGCTCGTAGAGTACATGCGAGTGAAGTCCTGTTAAGAAAACTTTTCAAGTAATCCGTCAGGCATCATGGGAAAGTAACAATGAGGATATCTGGATCACTATTTTGTCAAGTAGACATAATATACCAAACTTAAACTTGTGTGCCTGTTATTTGCCTCCAGACAGTAATATTATAAAACGAGACGAATTTTACAGCAATTGCCAGACTGTCATCTTAAATGACTCTTCAAATAACAATTTTTTATTAATTGGCGATTTTAATACTCCTGAATTTAACACTACGGCTTTAACGCATAATAAAAAACTCCAATTGTTAAATGAGCTTATTTCACTTTGTAACTTGAAACAGTACAATGAGGTCCCTAACGCCAACGGACGTCTCTTGGACTTAGTATTGTCAACCGTGGATTCTGTTTCTGTTCGCGAGTCGTCTCCACTGAGTTTATTAGACAACCATCATCCTGCCTTATCCATTGAAATATCACTGCCTAATATAATGAAAGGTCTACAAAAGTGTCAGAATAAACGTTTAATTTTTTCTAAATGTAAATATCAGGAAATCATATTTGAAATCCAGTCAGTTGACTGGCAAGACTTCTTGTCCTGTCCAGATATTAATACATGCACCGATCTTTTTTATGATAAGTTGTTTGACATAATAAACAGACACACTCCAGTTATAGCTTTAAAGCCTCAAACTTATCCTATCTGGTTCAGCAGATCTGTGATAAAGTGCAACGAGGAGAAGAATAAGTATCACAAATTATATAAAAAGTATGGTAACCCTCGGGATTACGATACATTTTCACTACTTCGCAATAGATTTCATAAATTTGCCGCTGATTGTTATGAGAAGTATCTTGGCTCCACCGAAGACTCACTTAGTAAAGATATAAAGCAATTTTGGAGATTTGTTAACAATAGAAAGGGTCGAGTATCTATCCCTCATGTCATGAAATTTGAAGACTCTGTATCAACTGATGGTCAAGGGATTTGTGAGTTATTTTCTACTTATTTTGGCTCTGTTTTTGAAGGCGATGATCAGGTAGGTGTTTCTGCGCATACGACTCAATATGACTCCCTCGGAAGTGCCTCCACTAATCCATTATCATCTATATTGATAAAGGAAAAAGACGTTGCACAAAAAATCAAACAATTGGATCCGAACAAGGGTGCTGGTCCGGATCTACTACCTCCGTCGTTTATTAAGCAATGTGGCAGTGAACTGGCTGTTCCTCTAGGCATTTTATTTAACAAGTCCCTTGCTTGTGGTGTTTTTCCTAAACGTTGGAAAGCTGCACATATCATTCCCATTTTCAAAAATGGCGATAAATCTTGTTGTGAAAATTATAGGCCAATAAGTATTTTGTCTTGCTTTGCAAAATTATTCCAATCCCTGGTGTATGACTACTTATACAACCATTTTAAACCCTTAATTTCAGATAAGCAGCATGGATTTGTAAAGAATAAATCCACTATTACAAATCTGTTAGAGTACAAAAATTTTCTTTGTAAGGCCTTTGCAAAGATTAAACAGATTGATTCCATTTACACAGATTTCTCGAAGGCTTTCGACAAGGTCAACCACAGAATACTTTGTAATAAGCTTGCATCGTATGGAGTTCGTGGTGATTTATTTCGCTGGATATGTTCCTATCTCGATAAAAAGAAGTCAACTGGTTGCTCTAAGAGGCTACATCTCTGCACCTGCAGAGGTAACTTCTGGTGTACCGCAAGGTTCCCATTTAGGGCCTTGTAATGGTGTTGAGACGGAGACCCGAAATGAAACAATGTCTTGCGTTTAATGAATAATCTTTATCCTCTAGTGTATCATCTTAAATACTAATTAACATCACATTTATACGTGACTAGAGGAAGGACGCCTTGTCAATCAGGAAGACCTTAATTATCACGTACTATTGAGTACGTGCTGATAGTGTAATTCACTATATCACACCTCCCCTGAAAAGGCTAGGCATCCCTTCCCTGAAAAGTAAACTCTTATTTTCTAAATATCTTAGTCCTATTCTTATGAACTATATATTCTTTATTATTCTTTAATATTTTTACATTAGTACCTAGCTCTTCTAAAACTTCAAATGGACCTAAATACAAGTCATTCAATTTATTATAATTTTCATTCTTATACAAGAGTAGATCACCTTTTTTTTGTAGTGTACTTCCTTACAATCTAAATCATAATTAGTTTTTCTACTTTGTTTTGATATTAATAAGTTGTTCCTGGCATCATTATGAGCTTTTTGCAATCTAAATTTTAACTCCGATGGATAATTGTCGTATACATATAAGGGATCAACTTTACTAACTAAATTACTAGGTACGTTACATGTTTTCCCAAAAACTAGTTCATAAGGGGAGTATTTGGTACTAGTATTTACAGAATTATTATAAGCAAAGCACCAATATGGTATCCAGGTACTCCAATTTGCCGACTGATTCTGTGTTTGTATTCTCAAGTAACATCCGAGATGTTTGTGCCAGTTTTCTAGCGAACCTATACTCTCATGATGATAGGGTGTTGAATTTAACTTATCAATATTTAGCAATTTACATACTGTTTCTAACGTGGAATTAATAAATTCCGTTCCACAGTCAGTCGCAATAACCCTGGGAGTACCATATCGTAAAATAAAATTTTCAGTAAAAACCCTAGCAACAGTTTCAGCTGACTTATCAAGTATTGGGTAAGCTTCTACAAACTTTGTCAATTCGCATTGTATTGTTAATATGTATTTATTACCCAAATTATCGACCTCCAACGGCCCCACAATATCTAAATATAATTTTTCAAAAGAAGTAGATGCTGTAGTGGTTATTACCATTTTCTCTTTATTATTTTTATTACAAAATTTCTGCTTTTGGCAATCTTTACAGCGAGTCACATATTCAGTTATGTCTTTTTGCATATTACTCCAAAAATATTTTTTTCGAATATTCTTAGTCATTTTATTTATGCCTACATGACCACTTGTCGGCAATAAATGATAATCATTTAGTATAACACGTATCAAGTCTTTATTTGTAACATGTTCAACTTGGTTATTAATAATACATAACCGCGGTAATTCTTTATGTTTCATGAAAGTTTGGGTCAAAATTTTAATAAACTTTTTATTAAACCCATTTTTAATCACAACGACTTCTACAATATTATATTTTTTACATAATGCACTCAGTTCTCCTATCGTTGCGTCTCGGCGCGCCTCCGTTAGTAGAGATTCCTGATTTATGTAAATAGTAGAGTCACTAAATAACATATCACCCGTCTGTGAGACGTATCTTTTCTTTTTCCTCAACTTCACGAAGTTTTCATACGAACAAATATCTAACCTTACATCATTTTGTGATTTCTGCATAATATCTACCACTCTTGGTTGCCTATGATCAACAGGGGGCTCAACCCTGCTACTTCCAGAGGTAGCGGGTTCATTATTTTGCTCCATGGTTCTTTTCATTGAACGGGTTAATACCTCCAAAAAATTTGAATTTAGATTTTTTAACTCGTCTGATGTTATAATGACTCTCGATAAGGCATCTGCCGTTACATTTTCGGAACCTTTTATGTATTCAATATCGAAATCATATTCTTCTAAACAAAGTCTAAACTTAGTTAAACGGCTACTAGGATCTTTTATGCTGAATAAATGAACCAATGGTCTATGATCTGTTAATATTTTAAATTTTCGTCCGTATAAATATGGTCGAAAATGTTTTATAGCCCACAATTCTTTTTTTTTTGGCTCGTATAAACAGACTCGTTGATAAAATATTAATATGGATACCCAATCAGATATCGAGATGGCAGGACCATCAAGAGAGGAAAATAGGCCAAGAAAACGGATAGTAGACGCAGACGACCAAAACAAGGACATGCCTGACCCTAAAAGACCAAGGGTCAATGTCAATGATGTGGCTAAGAGCAAGGTACTTTCATATATCATAGGAAGTGCTTTCAAGCTCTATGAAAATCTAGGATATTGTGAAGAATTGAGCAACATCACCATTGGTCACCAAGTGATGAGTATCTTGCAGGGAGGTCATAATATTATGCGTAAAATGGCAAACTCAAGAGTATCCACTCACCAGAATCTAAGTCTAAACGCAACTGTAACTTCGGAAGGTAACACCAAGTCAATTTTGTACAAGGATGTGGTGGATCTAATGAGAGCACAGGCTCAAAAGGAAGGCTTGATATACACACCCTCAAACAGAACGAGCAATGACCATTGGTACGGAGTAGCAAATCCGATCTTTAATATAATGGCTGCATTCAAGATGCGATATGATGAAATACGTCTAGGGGTATCAAAGATACCAGTGGGAAAGATCGGAGATGTCACTTCGTACATAGACGTGTCTCAGTATGGCCTGACCCCCGCTCACCATGTGCTATTGGAGGGATCGACCTACAAGCCTGAGAGGAGGTCGGCAATGGCACAGACATTGGGTCCAATGACTGCTGTATTATCATCGTACAAGTCAAAAGATCCGTACCGCTCAAAGTGGCTGGAGGCTGTAAAAAGAGACTTAGCCCACATCCCTCACGCCCTGGATCTATGTAGCGCAATATACGGTAAAAGATCAGAAGAAGTCTCGCCCGCCCTGAATGCATTCGCAGATGTAATCCTGATTGCAGGGTCAAGAAACGCACAACGAGCTTTCTTCCCTCTCAACATGCTCATGTACGTGTTGGGAACTAAAGAACAATTAAAAGACTGCAAGTTGAGAAGAGTAGGGGATGCTCTTCCTCATGGGTCAATAGACTTCTCAGGAAAGGGCATGTGGTTTGCCTATAAGATGATATGTGTTTCAACATGGGCATTAGAAACTGCCATGGACGATGTTGCAGCTGGGCAGGTGGTATATCATGCTATTTTTGGGACCCAAAATGAGGACTTAGGCATCCTGCAACAAATCACTGGATCAGCCGCACCATGGAAAGTGAGGTCTCAGATTGCAGGAGGCTTTAGGTCAGAGGGGAAGTCACTGAAGAGGATAATGTTACCACCACAGAAACTGTACTCGAAACTTGCTCAGGCTAACATGACGGGGATGTTGACAGAGTCCTCGTTTCAGATCTGCTCCAAACAAGTGTTCGCGGGAAAGAGGACAGTAGTCTACATAGAAGAGTTTTACAAACAAATTATTCTTTGTTATCTTCATTAATGATCTCATTAAGCGTCTTTCTTGTCAAGCTCTGTTATATGCTGACGACTTGAAAATATTTAGCATCGTAACATCTTTAACCCTACAGTGGTCGCGCCCCCAAAAGTCACACAACTGGTCGCGCGGATTACATATCGCACATGAAAATTAACACTGTATTATCTCGAAATTTTTCAATTTTGAGTTGATGAAACATTCGAATTCTACAATTTTTTCTCTACAAACTGGTAAAACAGGCGTATCTTTAAGTCATTTGGTTCACCGGCAGATAGCGGTTTATTTCGCTCTTACCTGTCGTCCCGCCCCTCCCCGCGCCCGTGTCGTATTGTCGCATCTCAGTTGATACAGTGGCCGCTCTGTGTTCACAGACACCGCACACTACTTTGTGTCGTATTTTGAAATAAAACATCGATCCGAGAAAATATCCCTATAGGTGAGTAATCAACAGCGTATTAACTTTGACTTGATACTGTACTGCTTGTCAATCATTTTATCAAACTAAATTTTATTTTGAGTTATTACTGTTTAGCCTGTTCAGTTATTGCATTTTTTGTGGCTGGTAATGTTTTATTTATAAATATTACTATATTGCACTAAATTTGTTTGATATATCACTATAGTGCAGTTTTCTATTGCCCATAAGTACTTTTATTTCGAAATACAACCCTATGACCTGTTGGCTATTATTGTTTATTTGTTTCTTACTCGTGTCATCTAACAACATGGACCGAAATAAAATTATAAATAGAATTCTAATGGCAGTAAATTACAATGAGAGCGATTCAGACAACATTCCTTCATCCGAAAAAGATAATTCTGTGACAGATTCTTATCAATCATTGAACGATATCGTCGCAGACCCTACGTATGAACTTAATGAGAAAAGAGGTCATACTCAAAATGAAGCAGACGCAGTATATTCAATAATAGAAAAAAAATAAAGAAGGGAGAGAAGAAGAAAGGCTTTAAAGAGTGGTCCTATTTTTAGTCCACAAGAATACGTAACACTCATTAAAACAGCTAAAAATCCTTCATACTATACAGTAGAAGAACTTTTCTATGATGTGAAGGGTTTATGTGAAAAAAAGACTACAGAAAATGAATTCATAAAAATCGGTGATATAAAAATTTTGGAAAGATGATTCAGTAGCTTTTTAGTAAAGATGCGTAGGAAATGCATCTCCGTATAAAAGAATTGAATTGATTAAACAGATCAGAAATGCCTGAAAATATGAACAAAGCTTACAGAAAAGAGATGGAGAAGAAGAAACAAGATATTATTATTTTTATAACAATCAATGAATAAAGAAAAGAATACTTATTATGATTATGTTAGACAGTAAGAATAACTTTTTAATACCTAAGTAAGAAAAAAACTGTGATTTTTTTATTTTTGAGAATTGTTTTTGTTAGATTTTTCATGATTAGTTTTATAGAGCGAAGGTTTTGTATTCTTAAGATGGTTTTATTGTAGCTAACTCTTATATTTTTACGGTTATTTTTGTTTATTTACGATTAGTTTTAAAAAGCAGGGCTTTTCTTTTGAGACTGGTTCTTTTAAAATATTTTTATGACCGTTTTTGATAAAAAAAGTGCTTACTTTAAAATAACATTATCATTGTTAACAGATAAACTACGAGTTTTAATGTGGTTTTAAGCAAATCCAACAAGTTATATTTCTATTTTGTTCATCTTGTGTCACTAGATTGAATTCATAAATAAAACTGTTTTATTAATAATAAAAGACTGTTATGTTTTTTAAGACTGAAAAACATAGAAAAATCATAATTTACTTAATGTCTGGAAATAAGTAATAACTGAAAGTAAAAAATGATGATTACCTGAAATTCGACAAATTCGATAGTTTGTTTCAAGACTGCGAAATAAATATATCGCACTTCCAATAAAATACTGTTGTAACTCTAAATATACTGATATCTGAGATTAAACGCAATCTAATACGGTAAAATTTCAAATATCAGTCTATTTTATTTATTTTAACAACAGTATTGTATTTGTAGTGCGATATGATAATGAAACATCTTATTATTTCATTTTGACAAACTGATAAACAACTAAACTGCATACTTTTAAACATGTCATAGGATTTTAACTAAAAAACAATATTTAGTCGCGAAGGCAATATAGTATTAACTCTAAGTGCTTCTCAAAAAAATATTCTAGACCAGAAAATATCTACCCATAAGCTCTAATTTTAACTGTATAATAAAAAGAAGAATGCACCTTTATAACAACATAATAATGAAGCTTTCATCATGTAAGATTCAACCGTAATGAATTTTTGAAACTTTAAAACGCTCTATCTCGGTACAACGTTTTTAGAGTTATTACCATGTTGATTTTCATGTGCGATATGTAGTCCATTTTAGTTTCAGGTTTTTTTTTTAAATAAAATTCATTTTTATGCCTTTTCCTATATTAATATTTCGAGAAAACTTATCTACTACTCAATATAAACTGAAAAGAAACTCAAAATCAACATAATTCTTCTAAAAATCAACAAAAACATAAACTTCTTGAAAATTGTCTTTAAATAATCACTTTGGATAATATGAGATCAAAAAATGAGTATTACTTATATTAATGAATTATTTTCTAAACATGAATTGCACACACATCTAGAATGGTCCGGACAAATGTGTTTGCTGGTCACATTCGTAAAGTCAATTCATTCATTCATTAATTCTGGATTCAGGCCCCTTTTCTCGAATCCATTTTTTTTCTACAAAATCACAATAAATATTATAGTTTTCAATACTCTTAGTCGATATAAGTAATATCAATACGTACCTAATAACCAGTGGTCGGAGTAGGTATATTGAATTAAGGTCACTGACATCAAACGTATATGTTAATATGGATACTCCTCCGAGTTTCCGGATTATTATGATAAAAATACCGAAACATCGAAATTATTACATGAAACTAGTTAAAAATGTATCAATACTCTCAACGCTATGCTGCTAGTGGCGTAGATGACCAGAATTTAATAGTAAAAAATGACTGGTGTGTAAAAACCTTGTTGTAGTAAAAGTGTTGGAGTAAAAGCCTAAGCATGTATAAAATGATATAATAATAATATTCATTTCAACACACGACATCCGGCAAACAGGGTCTTTTGTCCTCTTATCTCTATGCTCAACGCATCTGACCAATTAGAATCAAGTATCCAGGATGACTCATTGACTGTTTGTTCGAAAACAATGCGCTCGCACCGACATCCAGACCAAGTGGCTCACTCACTTATTTCGGTTCGTGGAGTGCGCTTATTTTATGTGTTGTGAATATCTTGACTTGAACCTGGCTTGTTTACTGTCTTCTGAAATCTACTTAAAACGACGAATTTGGCTTATAACTACGGACATCGATTTATTACTCTTGGATTGGGCCCATTTGAAGTTGTTTTTGTACGGGTAAGTTTTAATTATTTTCACTATTTAAGAAGGTTTTAGAACTTGGAAACAGTTAAAAAAATCACTTTATAGCAATCATCACAGCGCATGAGAGTCCGGTACGCACACCGCAGGGCTATCACCGCTTCAGTTAAAAAAAACACTTTATATGAAACAGAATTTCATTATCGACTTTACAGTTGTGTATGTATATATTGTAAATTTAAATCATTGTTTTAGGTGAGATATAAATAAATATGGCAAAGGTCAAGGCTGAAACAGTGCAAAAGTGGTTATTGCACTATCCTGAGCTACTTTACGATAACGCTAGTGGCACTATATACTGTACAAAGTGTGAAAGTCATTTGAAAGCTGTGAATAGAGGCAACATTACCAAACACATTGAAGGCGCTGTACATCAAGGAAAATTTAAGAGACCGCAAGAGGAATTTTACTTCGACCTCATTAAGTTCCTGATTCTATGCAATATTCCTTGGTCGCAAATGAAAAATCCAGCGTTCAAAGAGTTTTTTCAGAAATATATGTGCAGTACTTGTTGTTGCGTTTGTACCAATCGTAAAGTGGTTGACGAATCACAGTTACGAAAAGTTTATTTGGAGAAGTTTTATAGGAATAAAATCAATTCGATTTATGAAACTAATAAAAATGAGAAACTATGGATATCGCTGGATGAGACTACAGACATTTTTGGTCGATACATAGTCAATTTCCTAATAAAACCATTGCATCCTAGTAATAGTGCAGGCCGGCCTTATTTGATTGCTTGTAAAATGCTAACAGCAGTAAATGGACAAACAATAACACAATTTTACTGCAATGTCTAGAAAATTTATGGCAAAACACTTTTGAAGCGAAAGTTGACAATATTTTAATGCTTTGCACTGACAGTGTAACGTACATGCTATCTGCAGGGCGAAATTTAAAACATTACTTACCTGAAATGAAGCATGTGACATGTTTGGCGCACGCTCTTCATCGTGTAAGTGAGCAGATAAGGTCAGAATACAACGATGTTGATATTCTTATATCAAATGTTAAAAAAGTATTTTTAAAGGCTCCTAGTAGGGTAAACATTTTAAAAGAAAAATATCCTGACTTACCGTTGCCTCCGCAACCAGTCATTACCAGATGGGGTACTTGGTTACAGGCAGCATCTTACTACGCTCAACATTTAGATAAAATAAAAGAAGTTTTATCCTGCTTGAGCAGTTCTGATGCTATAGCCATACGAAACGCAAAAAACATTTTGGAAAAACAAAATTTAGAAAATGATTTAAAATATATTGAAGAAAATTACTCTATTATACTACTAGCCCTAAAAGAGTTACAAAAACAAAATTTATCTCTAGCTGATTCACTTTTAGTATTTGATCAAGTAAGGGCTACGCTTAACGAGTGCAATAATGAGAATATAAAAAATAAAATAGAATCAGTTATGGAACGAAATCCAGATTTAGATACAATTAGAGAATACAGCGAGAGTATTGAAAAAAGCGTAGCAAATAATCAGAAACTTTATTTCAAATTCGCTCCATTGACATCTACAGATGTTGAACGATCATTTTCCACTTACAAATGGATCTTAGATGTTAAAAGAAATAGCTTAAAATTAGAAAATATTGAAAAAATTATAGTTATTTATTTTAATTGTATAGAGACAGAAAATCAAAATGTAGAACTTGTAACCGATGAGGATTAAAAATAATTATTTTTAATAAAACTGTAATAATGATTATTTGTATTAACAATAAACAATTTTGTTTGCTTACATATGGTTTTTTATTTTATTACTCTATTTACCAAATTTTTGGAAACTCCGGTACATTCCGGAAGAAATGCATGTCCATGTTATGATATCATGACGCAAGTATCTAAAATCAATATACCTACTCCGACCACTGCTAATAACACAATCAATATTATGCACTACGAACAATACAACTACCTTCAAATGTAAAAATTAGTTTGAAAAAAATACTCACGTAATAGGTCGCGCGGATTACATATGTAGACCGCGCATTTTCACACTCTCTCCCGAAATAACCACCCATCGCCAATGCGCGAGCGCAACCGAGCGGGGGCGGGGACTATCGAGCTTAAAGTACATGGAGTCTGAGCTAATAAATTTGAACATTCTGCGAAATATTCAGTTTTTTACCACCCTGGATTACATATGTAATCCGCGCGACCACTGCAGGGTTAAGCGATTGCCAGGTTCTACAACGGGATTTAAATGTCGAGACTGAGTGGTGCAGGACAAATCGTATGTATTTAAATATCAGTAAGTGCTCTATAATATCATTTTTAAATAAGCATCAAAAATTACTTATGACTACACGATTGATGAGCGGATATTGAGTCGGATCTATATAGTCAAAGACTTGGGTATCTTATTTAATGATACGCTCTCTTTCCGCCCCCATTACCAGCATATAACTGCGAAAGCCAATCAACTCCTTGGTTTTATCTTGAGATCAACCAAGGATTTCAAGAAACCTCGGGCCATTTTGTACCTTTTCTTTGCTATTGTGAGGAGTGTTTTGGAATATGGAAGTCCGATTTGGTCTCCTTATTATAAAGTACACTGTAGTGAAATTGAGAGGGTGCAGAGGAAATGCATGAGAATCTTATGTTACCGT
Organism: Eudonia mercurella; assembly: GCA_963082485.1. Classification (NCBI taxonomy): domain Eukaryota; kingdom Metazoa; phylum Arthropoda; class Insecta; order Lepidoptera; family Crambidae; genus Eudonia; species Eudonia mercurella. The sequence continues at coordinate 416,036 of CAUJAO010000025.1, forward strand.
CAGCATATTAGTCGTTCCCATCCTAACTACGAACAGAGGCTCTCTAAGTTTAACGTAGAATCACTCGAACTGCGTCGAAAGTATTTTGACTTCGTTTATCTTTATAAAATCATCCACTCTGTAATTGACTCCCCCGATCTACTGTCTCACATATCCATAAACACAAGATTCAGCGCTCGTAGATCCAACGTAACCAACCTTTTTGCTCTTCAGACTTATAAAAACAATATTTCATATTTTAACCCTATAGTGAGGATGTGTCGGCAATATAACGATTTGGCTGTAAACAATTTTGAATTAGATATTTTTAACCCTAATTTTAGGGTCTATACTAGATCTGTGAAGGATATTCTCCATCCTGCGGCGATCGATTCGGAAACAGCGACTTTGCTGTCTTTGAATGGTGCCGCTATTAACCTAACATAGTTCTCTACCTCTGCCTTCTGCTCTTGGAGTGTTAGTCTTGGGATTGATACTCCAAGTGGAATGTTAATCTTGGGATTGATATTCCAGGTCACAGGTTGTCTTTTTTCAATTTGTAATTTGTTCACAACAAAATTTGCGTTAAAATTATATAAACAATAACATTCCATGTGTGTTAGTTTGTCTCCGGGTACGTTGTGGTTGTGGATAATTTAAGTTTTTGTGTTTTCTTTTTCTATTGTAATGCTCGGTGACCATTGTTTAAATTAATATTTTTTCTGAATGTACATCCTTTTGAATTGCAATCCAGATTTATTCATTGTTTTTAATGTAACATTTACTTGATTGTAATTTGTATTGTACATCTATGCAAATAAATAAATAAATAAATAAGTCCAACGCCACTCTGAGGGTCGAGCGGTTGGAGTCCCGCCACAATGTGAATTTTAATTCATTTGTGGTGAGAGTACCGACCGACCATCTGTCGACCTTCATGGAAGAGGACTATTGGCCGAAAGGTGTCATGTTCCGGCGGTTCCGAGGCCGGCTACCGGACACCACGATGCGTCGCAAGTCGCCGCAAGTCGCCATATTTGTATGTATTTTAGTCTGTAAGGTATCTATTCTATGTATTTTACCATCTTGTCCACTGTTTTGTTGCCTGAAATAAATCTATTATTATCTCCTTTATTTATTTTCTTTCTTAAAACTAGATTTTTACAATATTTTAATATAAAAACTTATTATTATTACAGGATGGTAACAATGCTCTGCAACCAAGTTCTCTTTGTGATCATATTAAATCCCAACTTCTTTCTGAGTTGGTCGACTTATGCAATTTACAGCAGTTTAGTTGTATATCTAACAAAAATATTCGGCTTTTGGACTTAGTTCTGTCGACAATGGATTCCCTGCTAGTTTCTGAGTCTGAACCCTTTAGTCGTATTGATGATCATCACCCACCACTCAAAGATTTTAAAGGGAATCGCCAATTTCGGCCTGGTTTGAACAAGTTACTCAGTAAAAAGTATTGTAACGAATAAATATAATGAATTCGTTAATAATTATTGACGCAACACTCATCGCAGGAAAGTGTTGTATAAAAAAAGTTGTAATAATAAGTATTCTCGCCGATTGCAAGCACAAAGCACCGCCATTTTTTTGTTGCAGCCTTGCAGGCTCAATTTTGGGTTACCACATGAACGCTAATACGATAACATTCGTTTTATAAATGAATAATCGATTTCTAATACTTTAATTAGAAAATGTTTTTTTTTTGTTAAGAACGTTCACTGATCAAGTAGTTTGGTACGGATTTTATAATAATTTCACTGTAATTAGTTAAAACAAACAAAAACATCGATTTTTTTCTATTTAAACCATTTTACTTTAATTATCGATTTGTTAATCAAAAATATAAATCGATCGATATCAAAAATATTTGTATTACCTGGCAACACTGGCAGAGTGCGATGTGTCAATTGTGGTGACGATATTTTGCATCGCAGAAGACGCACTTTGGAACTCCTTGAAGTACAAGCTGTGGTTCGACAATGGACTGCACCCCAAGACGTAAGTCTATTTTATAAGCTCAATCATTTTTATTACAAATAGGTTTTCACAAACTCTTTTTCAATATCAGTGTATAGGTACATAGCCTAGGTTGATAAACATCTGATAAGTCTAGAAAATTGTTTTTGTTGTGATGATTTTTCTGAAGACTGTTTGATTTTGTGTTATCAATAGTTATCATGTAAGTACGTAGGTGTAGGGGTACTATACAGACAGTCACAATAACAGTCCGCATTCAACAGCCGAGCCTTATTTGGGGAGCTAAATTATCATGTCAAATATTTATTGTTTTAAGATTGTTGTCTATTGTCTATACAAACTGCATAAAAATAAAAATGTTTGTGTTATTTACAGGTTACAGCCCAGAGCTTAGTGTGCCATTCATGTTGGATGTTGGCATTCAATAACTCTTTAGTCCAAGAAAATGAACAGAGCACAACTAGTGGACATCGTCGACAACTGTGTGTTAATTGACGATGTTCCATACTGCGTACCAGATCTCATGTTTTGTGTACAAATACAGAAAGAGAAACGCATATCAGAAATGTTATTATTGAGTGGATAGCACCACGGCAGGTGAGCACAGATTAAACTCTTTTGTATGAATAATAGAATATTTACCTAAAATGAAATACATGTTTTTATACAAAGCAGTCAGTTCGGCCTCTAACTTACTATTGTTTTGTTTTAGGTGCATGGATCTGATCGCATCTGCCATCCGTGTTGGCAGCGTGCTGATAGAGTAAAAGTTCCAACTCTGGCAGCTGCAAATGTACCATCATTAACAGGAACAATTACCCTTCCGGATTATACAAGAGCAGCAGATACACAAAACCATTGTTTTTGTCCGGATTGTGATTCGCCAGAGAGACTAACTGTTCCAATATGGCTCAGGGTGAAGTTATTTACAGATTTTAACTATTATGTTCCTAAAAACTGTAGAATATGCAGGTTTCATTTGCAAAATAATGACTGGGATCAACTTTTATCCAACATTTTAAACCCTAACTCCACCTTTACTGTAGACCATGTTCAGGACTTTGCTACATTTGTCAAAGAAAGAAACCATACATTTAATTTTCATAATGTTGAAACAATGTCCGATGACATGGTCCATTTCTGGATAGGACTTTCCAAAAATCAATTTATTAATTTAAAAGCAGCTCTTCCAAGATTATCTGGGATGCGCAACGGTACATTGGCTCTCACTGCATATTTAATTAAACTCCGAACCGGGGACAGTAATGAAAGAATATCATCATTGTTTAACATTCCACGTTCAACATTAAGCAGAATAGTGGGCAAAGCTCGTGATATTCTTAATGAGGATTTTATTCCCCATAACTTGGGAATAAATCACATTTCAAGGGCAGAAATATCAAATAGAAATCTAATTATCCCCAACGGTTTGTTTGGTGGAGATGACAGAAAACCAATCATTATAATTGACGGTACATATTTGTTTGTTCAAAAAAGTTCGAACTATCTTTATCAAAAGAATACTTACTCCTTGCACAAGTACAGGAACCTAGTAAAGCCATTTCTTATGGTATGCTCTGATGGATACGTTATAGATGTGTTAGGCCCCTATCCAGCAACAACGTCTGATGCCAATATTATATCACATGAATTTAGAGATGAATCAAATGCATTAAGACAATATTTTCAGGTAGGAGACGTTTTTATTCTGGATAGGGGTTTCAGAGACTGTGTGCCACTATTAGAACAGTGTAATTATTCTATCCATATGCCTGCATCTTTACAAGAAGGTGAAACTCAATTATCAACGTTGGCAGCTAATAAATCCAGAACAGTAACCATATGTAGGTGGGTTGTTGAAGCTGTAAATGGAATTTTTAAACATTCTTTTAAAATATTCCGCCATGAATTTTTTAACTTAGCATCTAAGCATGCAATGATAGATTTTAGGGTGGCTGCCGCGTTGATAAATAAGTTTCACCTTAGAGTTAGAGATCGAGAAGATGCAAGTCAAATCCTAGAGATTATAAATGAAAGATTATACATGAACAACACACTTGCTGATTTTGTGATCCAAAATAATTTAAACAGAAGACGCACACAGTTTATGAACATAAATGTAAACATAAATAATGTATTATTTCCAAGATTAACATATAATGAACTTATTTTATTTGGTCGTGGAACATACCAGTTGAAACAGGCTCGATCATACTATGGAGAGCATATCAGGAATGATGGTTCCTATACTATTGAAATATGCATGGACCGAGCCAGCAACCTCCTAGAAGGCTTACCCTTGCCAGGCGATTGCACATTATTACGAGGCAGAATTCAAAGCAGGCACATAAGCCGAAAAATATATTTTGTTTATATCTTATTTATTAATCATCAACAAGGCATAGAAGCAATTAATCAATATTGTTGCAATTGCCTGGTGGGACGAAGAACGGTGGGTTGCTGCGCTCACGTTATGACAATAATGTGGTATTTAAGCTGGGCAAGGCACGAACATAATATTACACCACCTGCCCAGTTTCTAGACAATATTTTAATTACATATTCAGAATTCAGAATAAAACCACTATACGAAATAATGTTGTTTTATTTTATCCGCTAATATTACATACTTTCCCTGACATATTAAGATTATTTTTTTCTTTACACACCCTTAAAATTAAACCTACTTATAATATTCTATACCATAACGCATAAATAAGTAAATATCTTTAAAGTAAAGAATAATACTTGACTTATTTTGGAAAGAGTTAATAATTTTTGATGACTTTTAGTAACAAAATTACAATATTACGCATGCTAGATATGGCATGTTTTTACAACTTGCTGCAACTTTGTTATGTTAGTTAATTTCTTTTAGGCATGAAATATTTAAATAGGAATTCATTTATTATTATAGTTAATGTCCATGCCAGGCCAAAGCACCCTAACAAACTGATCAATTCCCTTTGTGAACGCTTACCCTAAATTCATCAAAGCGAACAGCTCTAAGCGTTTCAATTTTAATAAATGTGACTTATCCAGTATTGCGGAGGACTTACAGGAAACTGATTGGAACACTATTTTGAATACTTGCGATGTTGACGAAGGGTTGAACATCTTCTACGAGAAGTTAAAACAAATAGCCGCACATACACCTCTGAAGAGAGACGATTCTGACTTGTATCCTGTTTAGTTTAGTTTTGCATTAAAAAAATGTCTAAAAGAAAAAATAAAGTATGGTAAAATGAAGTATGGTCAAAATCTAGTCCTGAAGATGTATGTAATGTTTTCTTCTTATTTTGGCTCGGTGTACGAAACTGTTTCACCTTCATCAAACTGTGGGGCCACAGGAATCGATTCTCATCACAGTCACACGATTTCACGTATTTCTCTATGTAGCAGAGACGTACTCAAGAAAATAAAAAGACTTGATGCAAGCAAGGGCGCTGGCCCAGACAGCATCCCCACATTATTTGTTAAATCGCTTGGCGGAGAGTTTAGCATTCCGTTGTGCATTCTTTTTAAAAAGTCTCTTGCTACTGGTGTTTTTCCTGCCTTTTGGAAAACAGCTC